>CM031238.1:787519073-787912261 GCA_018340775.1 Taxus wallichiana var. yunnanensis
ACTAAGGCCACAATTAGATCTGAGCCCATTACCAATTTTCATATTGAGCCTCATACACCGAGCCCAATCAATGTAAACTGTTCAACATTTGATGAAGAGGATCATCCAAACATCCATGAAGCTGATACCAAGGTTGGAAGCATTCCAGACTTGACTCTTGATGAATGGGCAAGAAAGATACATGATTTTGACCCTTACAAGGAAATGGAAGAATCTGAGTTGGGATTCTATTGCTGCACGAGGAGAATCATACTCTCCCTAGCATCATCAAGCCAGACCACCAGGATGATAATGAGGTATGACAACTATTATTTGATGGCTTAAGGAGTAGACAAGGTGTAGGAGGAGGTGCAATGTTGGTTTCACCACAAAGCATCAAGTATTATTTAGCTTTTCATTTTCAGTTTGCTTGCTCAAACAACACAACTGAGTATGAAGCCTTGATTCATGGACTGCATTGGGAAAGAAAGAGAGGCCTTAAGAACTTACAAGTCTTTGGAGATAGTGAGCTGATTGTCAACTAGGTCAGAGGACAAAATGCTGCTAGGAATGATATGATGAAGAACTATAAGAATAGGGTATGGGATCTCATTAAATATTTTGGATATTTTAGCATCAATTCCATCCCAAGGAAGAAGAATGAAGCTGCAAACAGACTTGCAGCAATTGGGAAGCATTTGATGTTGTGGAAAGCATAAGGAGTGATAAGTCTCAGCCCCACATCAAGGTGGTTGTAAGGCCAACTGTTCCAGACAACAATACAAGTTGGCAAGTCTTTGAGAGTGATCAGAAAATTGTCAATTTACTTCAAGTAGAAGCTGAGTTCTCCTCAAAGAACCAAGACAAGTTGGAACAATAGTATGGTGACCAAGTGGTGTAGCTGAGAACCAACAAATTTCCAAAGGTTCTTGTCACTTTGGAATCCATCTTCAACCCAAATGACCAGTTCAGGAGGGAGAAAGAAAACATTCAGGTAAGGGGCGAAGATTCAGAGCTTATTTCAATAGGTGAGGGCAAAACATTGCAAATTGGGAAGGTAAGTACCCCACAAGAGAAAGTTGAACTGGTTCAACTTTGTCAAGAATTCCTAGATGTCTTTGCATGGACCTATAAGGATTTAAGGGGTTTCAACCCAAGATTGGCTGAGCATACTATTGAGTTAAATCCTGAGTCCAAGCCCTTCAGACAAAAAGAAAAGGCCAATGAATCCTCACATTGAGCCTCTCATGAGGAAGGAATTGAACAAGCTGATTGAGGCTAGCATCATATTTCCTATCAAACATTCAAGTTGGGTTACAAACTTGGTGCCTGTAAGGAAAAGAAATGGAGAAATCAGGTTATGTGTGGACTTCAGGATCTAAACAGAGCATCACTACCCACTTCCTTCAATGGAACAAATCTTGCAAGTTGTAGCTGGTTCTGAGAGATTTTCATTGCTAGATGGCTACTCGTTCTGACCAAATAATGGTGAAAGAAGAAGACTGGTCAAGATTGAATTCACCACTAAATGGGGTACATATGCCTATAAGAAGATGCCATTTGGAATGTCAAATGCTGGAGCAAATTTTTAGTGAGCTATGGACATGGCACTCAAAGGTTTGATCAACAAAATAGTGCCGATGTACCTAGATGACATCACCATCTTCTCCAAGAATGCAGCAGACCACCTCTTTCACCTCAGGCAAGTGTTTCAAAGATGCAGGAGATTTGGAGTGTCTTTGAACCCAAATAAATGTGTATTCCTAGCACATGAGAGAAAATTTTGGGCCACATTTTCTCTAGAGAAGGGTTGACAATTGATCCTGAAAGAGTTGTAGCCATCAGAACCCTTTCATTTTCACAGCACAAGAAATCTCTCCAAAGCTTCTTGGGGAGGATAAACTTTGTTCATAGATTTGTGCCTGATTTTACCACTCTTGTGAAGCCATTGAAAATGATTTTGAAGAAGAACCTGACATTAAAATGGAAAACAGAGGGAAAAGAGAGTTTTGAGTCCATCAAACAAGCAATATCACAAGCTCCAACTCTCATCAACCCAGACTTCTCCAAGGACTTCATGCTGTATGATTTTGGAGGATCAGATACAATCTCAGCTATCCTGGTGCAATTGAATAGAGAAGGTTCAGAACAACCCATAACATTCTTCATTCAGAGCCTGGAAGATTATGAGGTGAGGTATTCTTTTATTGAAAAGCATGTCCTTGTTGTCATTAGAAGTATGAAGAAGTTCAAACACTTGGTCTCAAACAAGAAGATTCAACTGCTAGTGTCTCATGCTGGTGTCAAAGACTTCCTCCTGAACAAGGAATTAAATGAGAAGAGAGAAGGATGGATCACCCGAGTGATGGAATATGAAATTGAGATCAAGGTGACCAAGCTGGTTCGTGGCCAAGGGTTGTGTGAGTAGCTTGCTTCCAAACAACAAAATGAGCCAAAAGGTGAAGAAGAGGTTGTCCTGCTACTACAAAATGATCAGAACAACCAGTTGATGGTGTACCCATTCCATGTGGGAATCAAGATCTAGTGCATTATCTCCAAACAGGTTTGTGCCCTCAAGAGATGAGCAAAGCAAAGAGGAGACACTTTAGATTGCAAGCCATTCCATATGTGCTTATTGATGGTGTCTTGTTCAAGAGGGACATAAATGGTGTTCTATTGAGATGCATTGGAACATGCCAAGTTGAGAGGCTACTACATGAGTTCCATGATGGAGAGGCAGGAGGCCACTTTGCTCCTCGAGTAACAACTCTCAAAATCATGAAGGCTGGTTACTATTGGCCTACAATGTTCAGAGATTGATACTCATGGATCAGGAAATGTAAGAAGTGTGCATTATTCACAGGGAAAGAAAGGTTAGCAGCCATGCCCCTTCGCCCAATTTCAGTAGAGCATCCATTCATGAAATGGGGGTTAGAATTCATTGGAGTGATCAACCCTAATTCAAGCCAAGGCCATAAATGGATACTCACAACCACTGACTATTTCACCAAGTGGACTGAAGCAGTGGCACTCAAGGAGGCAAATGAATCAAATATCTTGGATTTCTATGAGGGGATAGTCACTAGGTTTGGAACCCCTACCACTATCATATAAGACAATGCATTGCATTTCTTGGTACCAAGATCATAGAATAGGCTGTCAAAAATGGAATCTACCTCAACACTTCATCAAACTATTACCCTCAGGGTAATGGCCAAGCGAGTCCACAAACAAAAATTTGCTGAAGAACATTAGAAGGACTCTAGATAAAAACCAAAGGACATGGCATACCAAGCTCAAATCAGCTCTATGGGCTGATAGGATCACACCCAAGAGGTCTATAGGCAACTCTCCATTTAAGCTTGTATACGGAAGGAAGTAGTTCTACCTATTTCACTTGAGTTGCCAGCATTGGAACTCATGAAACAATTGGAACTGGTTGAATTCGAGCCCATGGAAATCAGGTATGCAGAGATGATGGAAGTAGAAGAAACAAGAATACATGCACTGCAGACCATGGAGAAGGACCAAGCACTGATAAAGAAAAGCTTCGACAAGAAGGCTAAAGCCAAGGCTTTCCAAGTTGGAGACCTGGTACTCAAATGGGATGTTGATCGTGCAGGCCAGGAAAGCATTCCAAATTTGATGCCATATGGAGTGGTCCATACATGATCATTGAGTACAAAGGTAGCAATGCCTTCCAGCTTGGCTAAGATGGATGGTAAAGAATTATAGATTCCAGTCAATGGAATCCATCTCAAACGTTGCTACTAGAAGGAGAATTTCTTGCCCATGTATATATTAATTTAGGATTTCCAATTCCTCCAAGTGCTTATGCACATTGTTGCTATTGTTAGTTAAGTTTTATTTCCCTAAGTGTTGGTGCACATGCTCTATTTCTTCTAGTATATGCTTGCATGCAGTTCATCTTGGCCATGGAAGAGACTCGCGGCCATGAGAGTTAAATCAATAGAGTATCTATATTGGAGCGGGTTTTGGATGGTTCCATCACACTCCAACAGATCATATTTTTGTTATCAGGCTGACTCCATGCCCAATGGATGCTTCAAGGCCACTGATATTTCATCTAGCAGACAAATGCCCCTGTAAGTCACCACATTGTTATCCAAAATAAGCCCCTACTTATTTTTGGTTAATGATGCCATTTTTCCCCTTATTTCTTCAATCTAAATTTTCACATATTTTAATTGCTTAAGGATCTCTAAAAATATTCCCATCGGATAGGAAATTTCTTCCCCTTTCCAAAATGTAAAGAAGTCCTTCTAACTCCTCATATTTTGAAAGTTACGGGCCGATGGGCCTGGGAAGGCTTTTTTGCCCAAAAATCCATTTTGGGGCTGGGGGAAGGTTTTTACCCAAATATACAAGTTTTGTGGGTCTTGGGAGATTTTCTTCCAAAATGTGGACTTGTGGGGCCGCGGAGGAATTTTTTCCCAAAAAGGCAGTTGCGGGGCTTGAAGGAAATTTTGCCAAAGTTTCTGAAGGCGACTTATGGGGCTTCGGAGATAGTTTTGGCACTTTGGCATTTCAAATGGAAAAAGTGCAAGTTTACTTTGCCGGGGCCCGAGGGGTCTATTGACCAATAAAAACATGACACATGGCGGAAGCTGCAGGGGGTGGAGATACTTTGAACTTTTTGCCCCCCTTTTTTGTGCAAAAGGCACAATTTTCATTTTGTGGCCTGAGGACCCGAGGACCCTTCTTCAAATAAAAAATTGACAAGTGGCAGGCTTGCGGGCTTATTGTGACTTTCATACCTTTGAATTTTTGTCATTTTCTTGCAAAAGGGGTGCAATTCCAATTTTTGGCCCGTGAAGCCTTTGGAGAAAAATTGTATGGTGGAGCTGCGGGAGAGGTTTTTTGGGATTTTTACGTTTTTTCACAAAAAGGGAGTAAGTTGCACTTTCGGAGGCCCACGGATCCATTTTGAAGGTCGCATTTCATGATTTTCATATGAATTTCAAAATGGTCATATCTTTCGAACCAGAGCTCCAAATGCAACAAAATTGATACCATTGGAAAGATCTCGACCTCCTCTACACCATGGAAGCATAAAATATTGTTTTTGTAGGATCTGGTGGGTGAAAAGTTAAAAACATCTTCCTCACCATTAATATGTGATCTGATTGCTCAAAATGATCAGATTTTGATCAATCCCACCATTTTCTCTTCTTCAGCACGCAAACATCATGGAGAAATGACTGGATATCTAATTTGCATGCAAACATCATGAGAAACCAACCAAATATCTAATTTGGTGGGTAAGGATTTGAAAAACATCTTCCTCGCCATTAATGCATGATCCGATTGCTCAAAATGATTAGATCTTGATCAATCTGCCATTCTTCCTTCTCCAACACGCAGAGCATCATGGAGAACCGATTTGATAGTTTGTGGGTGGATTTATAGGCTTTGATGGCTGGTGGTTGAGATTTTGAATCTGATTTTCCATTTCCCTCTTCTTTTCTTCTCTCTTCTCGGTCTATAAATGTAAGAGCTCGGCTCATTTTTAATGTTGGACATTTTTGCTCTGCCTCTCCCTTCTTCTCTTGTCTGTAAGTGGAGTTGTGGAATTTTGGACCTCCCAGTAGCTTTGTAATACCAGATCTATCCTCTTGGCCAATGTAATGCATCGTATCCAATATTTGGAGCAATAATACGAGTCTGTGGATGATTTTCAACCCTCTCTTTTGTTCATTGCTACCTTTCTGATCTTTCATTGCATTTTGGTTACTTGTGCATGGTGATTGTATTGTATCTTCTGGTCTGTGTCTTTTGGAAAAGTAGATGTTCTTCATTCCTTGGTGCATCACCTTTGTTAGTCTAGGTTTTATTTTCCTGCATTTTCTTATCTCTGTCTCCTTGGAAAATTAGAATAGGTTTTAGGATTAGAAACCTCTACAATCTGAATGCATGCACCTGAACAAAGGAATAAGAACCAACTTTCTCTGGAGGTCTATCCCAAGTAGCAAGTCCCACAACTTGGGGATAGTACCCATGTTACAAAAATTACACTGAATGCTCCATTCAAACTCGAATCCATTCAGGGGTGCTGTAATTTGGTGATAACAATGCTCTTGTAGTCGCACTATGTGAAGTATCAAGAAATAACTAAATGTATACAATGTAATAACATGTGTGCATGGAATAAAATAGAATCCCTCCCCTATGAAGTGTGATGTAGAATTCCTAGCTTGTGCCTTGATGATGGAGCTATGTGGATGCAAATGCAATAGATGGATGCACCTTGTGTGAGTGATAGTAGTAGAATGATTCTAGGTCCCTCATTATGGTCTTATAACTTTATATTTATAGAGTTCTCTTGCTCTAATTTCATAATTAACCCCAAAAAGGCCGACCACAGAAAAGATAAAGATGAAAAATGGCTAGAAGAGACCCAAAAAGTGGTGGAAAAGTGCCAGAAGGATTAGGGTGCCCCCAGGTGGGACCAGGCACCTATGGGCACCTAATACTAAATTTGGGTGCCCTAGTTATGGCTAAAATTATGAGGGATGTGTAAAAATGGTGGGCATGTAGGTGTAATAGGTCACAAATTATGAAATAAAATAAATAAAATGGCCAAAGGGACAAGGATTAATTAGTACTTTCTTTACTCAAGAACCTTCTAAATAGTATATAAGACTGGATAAATAAATGTCTAAAGTGCTTAATTTTGTGACTACATTTTGCCCCCACTTTATGTTGGTGAGCGGAAAGCTCGGTAACATAAAATAGATAGAGATGTGTACTTGATGTCCATGAAGAGTGTAGTAGAGATATGCCGAAGGACTAGAAAAAGCATGGAATGATAAAAATATGGAGGAGCGTGGAAACCATAGATGAAAAATGCACAAAGAAAAAGTGATGAGAGTGAACTTATGGCGAAACATATGTGTAGTTTCCACAATGTGTACCTACATGGTTAGTAAAGCATGTGTGCTGTCACAAAATGTTGTTGTTGTTGTTGTTGTTGCTTGTTGTTGTCCCCATTTGATTCCTTTTTTCTCATACGGCTAGACCTGCAAGGAGACAACGATCAAGTAGTCAAATATGTATATATGTGAATGTAAAAACGCTATGTAAAAGACGCAAGTAAAGTACGCTAATGTAAATGTAAGTGTAATGGAAATGGAACATGTGCACCTGATCCATATCAATAAAGAGTGTATAATTATATCCTGTACTGTGAATTTTTTAGGTGATCTCACGCCACCCTGGCTGAATAAGTGTAGGGAGGAAATGCTTTGTGTCCTCCAAGCTCTAGCCACTTATGTTGGAATGTGTGTAGAGATCTCTATATTGTCTTGGTTTTTTGGGTGATCAAACACCATTGGCATAAGAAGTGTAGGGAGGAAATGCTCTGTCCTCTAAGCTCTAACTGCTTCCAAGAAATGCCAAATACACCATGTCCAATAAAAGCCGCTGTGTATGGGTTTTGAAAACTGGTCTAAATCCAGTAGCTAAATATAACTGAACCAAATTGGTGTAGAATCTATGTGTTAGTATATAGAAACCCCCAAATGATTCCCCCCTCTTTGGGGGTGCATGCGACATCATTGATAGGAGACATGCGGCCCCAAAAAGAGGGCCAACTATTGGCATGTAGGCCTAATAGGTGTTTTCATTGATGCAAAACCACATTAATGAAAAAGTGGATGTTGTAAGATGGTGTCATGATTTTTATGAAGTGCTAACATGATGGTTCATATATCTAGTAGCTGTTACAGGGAGATTCAATGATGTTTGCTTGCTCTAGCAAGCCCATGCAGGTGCCTAGAAGGTGTAACTTGATAGTGTGAGCTTCTTGGATGTTGGAGAAGCATGTTGACATGATTCATAACAAGTTTTGAGGGTGATTGAGCACTCACAATAGTGGTATAGTGTAGGTATAGGTGTTTCACTTTGCTACAGGTACTCATTGGGAGCATATATGCTAGCTACGAAAGTGTGAAAGTGTTTTGGAGATACATGAGCTCATGGAAACATGAAAACATGTATATCATGTCATATGAGGTATGATTGGGTCATTTTCAAAGGTTACTTGATGAGTTATTACATTATTTCAGTTGACCCTAGTTGCTACGGGTAGAATCCTTAAGGAAAGGCTATGTAAATGAGATTGGATAGAAATATTGAGCCATGGAATTGAAATTATGATGATTGGAGATGTTAGAAGGATTAGTGATGATTATCTTAGAAAAAATTTAGGTTCCCATGATGATTATTTTTCCAGTTATGTTAGTTTTGGTGAGACAGGGTCAAGAATAGTTTAAAATCCTGCTCGAAGTGTAACTTCTGATGCTCGTTGTGAATAATGTGATTTTAAAAATAATAATTATGTCATTTCATCATCACATTTTTTTGAATGAATGTTAAGAAGGTAAAGAGGTCAAAAACCCTAGTTAAACCCTAGCTAGGAGTAGTTGTAAGAAGAAGGTGAATTGTGACCTAGTTTTGATTGATTAATAAAATGTGATGATTTTATGTTATATAGGGCTCTGATATATTTCTAGAAATATAATTTTGAGGTCATGGTAATGAGTGTGCTCCACCTAAAAATGGCAGTTTCTGAAGAGTTTCAGTTTAAGGAAAAGGCCTCCAAAGAAGGCAATGATTAAATTACCATTATGTAATCCATGAGAGTTTTTATAGATTTCCATGGAGGTTTAAGATCAAGTTCATGCAGGTTCATAAGGTTTTGAGGTCCAAATAGGTTGACTAGTCAAAGGGCAGTTTTGGGATCTCAAATAGCAGGGTCTAGTGTTTTGGTCATAACTTGATCTACAGGTGGATTTTTAAAGTGATTTGAGTTGTTTTAGAAATTATATATATATATATATATTACCTCATGATTAGGTCATATGACATAGTTTCTTGGGAATTATTTTAGAAAGAAGGTTTTTGGCAGTTCAGGACATGATCTTTTTTTGTGCAAGTTTGATATTGGTTGAAGCATGAAATGGATTGGGTGATACTTCCTATCACCTGAAATATTAATAAGGTTAAATTTTTCATAAAATTAATCAATGTGGAGGTATTTAATGCATGTATATTTGTTTTCATGAGCTAACCTTTGAAAACATATTGTTTGACAAGATGATTTGGTGAAGGAAAATCTTGTTGTGGTTTGAAGTAAAGGATGTTTCATGAATTATAACATATTTATAAGTGTTTTAAAGGTTCTTAAATTTATTTTGAGTGGTCACATTCCATGATTTGGTCAAGTACAAGTGATTTGGTGACTAGATGAAGTTTTCAGGGTGCTGAAGGGTGAAGGAGACAACTATTTTGAGAATTGTAAAGAAAACTGGGCCCAATAAATGAAACAATTTGATTAGTTGATATTAATTGAGACCATGTATGAATGTTTTATGATATTTTAATAATGTATAAGGGTTAATTGGTCATGAAAAATTATGGTACTCATGTTAGGGCAATTTTAAGATTGTGCCCATGAGGTTTTGAGCCATTTTTGGCACATGTAATGAGGTTTTGGATAGGCCGACCTATATGGGTAACTTATAACTGTTATATTTAAAATTTTAAATGTTTCCTTGATGTATTGGTCAAACCAAATGGAGGGAAAAATTTGGGCCTAAGTTTGAAAGATGAAAAGCATATAAAAAACATGTTTTAGGTGCTTTTATGAACTAGTGGAGTGTGTACAAGGTGGAATGACCTACGTGAAGTATTGTTATAGGTATTTGAGCATGTTTTGGAGCTGAAAAAAGTTTTTTTATAGGTGAAGAAAAATAAGATAATATGAAAGCAAGATTTTGATGGATTTTAGAGTGATTCAAGAGCTTGCTTTGTGAAGATTTTTCACCTAGGGTTTGAGTGAAGGAAAGCGAGCTGAATATTAGATCTCCATCAGTTGTGGTAGAAAAATCAGAGATATACACATCATAAGGTGGTTGAGTGGGTTATTGATCATCTTGGGGGTTGTAGCCTCCTTTTGGAGTTGGTGCTTCACAAAATTAAGGGTTGGTGCTCCTTGTAGGGTTGGTGCTCTACTAAACTAGGGGTTAGTGCTCCTTGTGGGGTTGGTGCCTCACTAAATTTTAAACATATCAATATAAGATTGTGTTTCAGTGGGTTTTATTCCCCTTGAGGGTTTCCCACTTAAATCTTGTGTTCTTATGGTGTTCTTGTATTTTCATGGTTTCATGTATTGTTGATGGTTTATGGTATGCACACATTAAAAGTTGAATAAGTGGTTATTGTGGCTGTTTGGATATTGTAATTTGAGTTTCAGATCTGAAGTTTAATTTTAAATTTTTATAAGGACTGATTCACCCCCTCTCAGTCCATTTTTCTTCTAACAATTGGTATCGAGAGGTCCTTTTGTAGAAGTTTGACATCTTTAAAGGAGATCCTTGAAGCACAAAATGGCGGCAACACTTTGTGGTTGGAAAGTCACCAATGTTTGATGGTGTGAATTACACTTTTTGGAGAATGAGAATGAAGGCCTATATCATGGCTCTATGATTTTATGTTTGGAACACAATTATAATTGGATATAATACTCCTACTTCTTCCACACTCACTGATGATGAGAAGAAGGAATATACCAAAAACTCAAAGGCTTTCAGTGCTTATCTTAGGTGGTCTTGGAGAATCTGAAATGGGAAAGGTGATGCATTGCAAGAATGCAAAGGAGGCATGAGACAAACTCCAAGTTCTCTATGAAGGAGACTCAAAGGTAAGAATTTCTAAGCTTCAAACTTTTAGAAATCAGTTTGAATCTCTTAAGATGAATGATGATGAGAACATTGTAGCATATCTCCTTAGAGTTGACAAGATAGTTAACAATATGAAAGGGCTAGGAGAAGATCTAAAAGAGGAAGTTATTGTTTAAAAGGTACTAAGATATTTGACTCCTAAGTTTGATTCAAAATTATCAGCTATAGAGGAAGCTAAGGACCTTACTAAGCTAAATATGGATGAGTTACATGGCACCCTAACAACCTATGAGATGAGGGTGATGGATTCTAAGCCTACTAAGAAGGAGATAGCCTTCAAGATGGAGAAAGTGACTAAAGAAAATAAAGAGAAATATGAAGATACTACTCTAGAGCTTGATGATGAGGAGCTATTTGCTATGGTTGCTAGGAGAATGACACTTGGGACTGGTAAGTACAAAGGTAAGCTATCTTTCAAATGTTTTTCTTGTGGTAAAATTGGTCATTTTGCTAACAAATGTCCTCATAGAAATAATAATAAGAAAAAGAATGATGACCATAATGGTGATAGTGAAAATAAAAATCAGAGATTAAAAAAGAAGAACAAAGGGTTTAAGAAGAGTGAACCTATGAGCAAGAATAAGAAGAGTCTCTATATTAAGAAGGAAGAATCTGAGAGTGAAGAAGAGAGGTCTGATTCGATATTGAATCTGATCACAATAATGTTGGAGATGAAGTTCTATTCATGAAAAAGAGGCTATGAGATCCTCTAGTGATAGATCTATTCCTTGGGGTGACATTTCACTTGATTCTTGCAAGGAAGAAGAAGGAGAGGATGATGTACTAAGGGTTGAACTAGCATGTGTGCAATCTAAACTTTAACATGCTGAAAAGAACAACAAGAGGTTGACAAATCAAGTCAAGTAATATGAGTCAAAGATCCAAAATCTTGAAGGAAAACATTGGGCGATTTATGAGAAACTTGAAGAATCAGTAAGAAGGCTAGAATTGCAGATGAGCAACATGAATCTCAACCTTTAATCCAAAGAGGAGGAAGTGAAGACACTTAAGAAGGAAATTACAAATGCTACAATCACGGTAAAGACCTATCAAAAGTTTGAGGAGAGTAGCAAAGCACTTGATGATCTCTTGAAAATTCAAAAGGATGCTTGTGATAGAACTAGTTTAGGCTTCAAATTTGAAGTCAAGAGAAGTAAAGAAGAGGGAGAATCAAACACCAAGGATGAAAAGAAAGAGCCTCATGCAAAGGAAATGGAGAAAAGAAAGCAAATTAGGCAGCCCCAAGCTTCAAGGTATGAAATGTATTTCAATGGTTTTTTTATACATGTAATGAATTTGGTCATAGGGCTAAGGAATGTAGAATACTCCTAAAGACTCTCGCCATTGAGAAACATGAGAGATGATCATGTCAATGATGTTGTATGCTTCAGATGCAATCAAGTAGGTCACTTTGCTAGTGAGTGCATGAATGATTCATCTAGACACTTGTTTGAGAAAAACAAAATAAATGCAGTAGTATGTTATAACTATAACAAGGTTGGGCATGTGGAAAATTATTGTTTCCAAGCTTCATCAGGTCCAATAAGAGGTTACTCAGGTCCTAGAGTGCAAATTTTTTGATGTTTAGAGGGCTAGAATGTATGAGTATTCCCCTAGAAGGTTTTGGGAACCTAAGAGAGATAATGGTGTGTCCTCAAATGAAAAATTTGGTGGAATAAGGAGTGTATCTCAGAGTTTAGAGAAAAGAAGGGAAGATGGAAGTATTTTTGCAGGTGCCCAAGAAGGCTTGGGACATCTTCAAGACCTTCTTTTAGGTCTCCATGGATCATGTATACCTTCACTATGCTTCTTGGAGGTATGCCATTGCAAATGAATCATCTAGGTAAGGGGAGAATTTTATGTCAGTGTATGTCATCTTTACATGGTCAAGGTATGTGTGAGCTTGCTTCTCATGGTCTTATTTGGTTCATACTGATGATTCTTGTGAAATAGTCTTGTTATTCTCTCTTGCATCTCCATGTTATTCTTGCAAGTGGTCTATATGGTTTGTTCATATGGTCTGATGTGTGTATTTCATGTATGGTGAGTTCTATGAGGTATAGAGTTATCTTATCATGTTCCCTCAAGAGTCTAAAAGGTGTCATTGGTCTTAATATTTCATGCTCAGGTCATTTAAATACATGTGTTGGTCTTAGGAGTATCACTAGTCTATGAGAATCTTCTCTTCCTTATCTGAGTCATAAGATGTGTTTGTGAAGTTGTCACGAACTATAAATGGTCCTAAAAAATGTGTCTCAATGTCTTTCATGTGTGTGGAATCATCAGATTGTGTCATAAAACTGTAAAATGTGTGTCTTGCAGTCATATCAAACATGGTGTAAGTCCATAGGTGTTTGTGCATGGTTCTAAGGTTGGTAAGATCTCATAAGCTTCTATGATGGAGATCCTAAAGCATGTAAACAAGGTTAATATGCTCTCAAGATGGTAATGAATATGATCAAGTACTAGCTTGATCAATGACCATGAAAGAAAGGTTCACTATTACTTTGTCGAAAACATGGTTCCGTGGTTCCTACAAGAAAATGAGGTGTAACAGGTATGTGTTTGGGATATTCATGGTGTCTATTCATTAAAGAAGGTGTATATTATGTGTAAAGATTCTATTTCAAGGTGTTAGTGCAAGCATGGATGTGACAAGAGAAAACTGTGTAAAAATTGTTATCTCACTGCCTGTGACTGGGAGTGCACAATCCATCCAAGCGGTATACAAGGAAACTCACATTTGAGAGATCAAATGATAATATTTGTGTCTAAAATTTTGTGTGGATCATATAAATTCATATAGCTAAAGGATGAAGGTGATTTGGAGCTTAAAGTATGTATACATTTCTAACTATGAATGATGAAAGTCAGTGATTTGCTTAAAATGCTCTGTGATAAGGGTTTGGTTCCCCAAACCCTATCTCTTAAGTCTTTCACTTCTAGAACATGTATTAAAGATGTAGTATGTGTCTGAGAAGTTCTCAAGTGTTGTATGATACATCCCTTATGCTCTTTTATGTTTGAGAGAAAGACTTGGTTGTATTTTACCATGATTCATGCCAAAATTGCATGCTACAGTACACAAGCCATAATGATAATGTCTCAGGTATGGAAGGATTGTCTCACTTAATTCTTGGTGTGGTTTGTGAGGTAATTATGATAGTGAAGTGCTTGGAAATCCCTCAGTTGATGATCTCAGTCAATGTATGCCTTTATAAGGCCTAATGTTGTTTCTAGTTGAAAATGATGATCTGCAGGTTTAGAGGACAATGTTGAGTGGTTGCAGAGGTATGTGAGTGTTATTCAAATCTCATTTTAATATTGAAAGGCTTGTTGGTGTCCCCAATTTCTCCCTAAAATCTGTGACTACCCTATCCGAAAAAATTTCATACTTTTAAAATAGTGGGTCGTTTTGTGTTTTTATTGCGAGAAAGTTCTTGTATTGTGTCAAGATATTCCCAAAGAGCCATATTAGCCATTTTCACCAAATACCTAGATGGAATAACATCAGCCTCCAATACATCTATATACTAAGAATTTATCCCAAATTTGAACGTACATATTCTTGTTACCTAAATTTCTACACCCCTATTTACCCATCCCAAAGGATATGGATGTGGATGCTTATAGGTTTCAAGACCAAGCTTCTTCAAAACCGCATCAAAAATAAAATTAGATTGATAACCAATATCAACCAAAGCATTTACCTTAGTTCTCTTGATTTGGATTTTGATATGGAATAGTCTACTCATCTCCTCTTCTTGTTCCATGTTGTCCATGTTGGTGGTCATGCATCCAAGCCTCTCGTCTACATCAGATTCATCCTCTATCACTACCTCCCCATCTGTCTTTACAATTGATATAGATTTCTTTTAATCTTTGGTTTGGTTCTTTGGATGTAAATCCGGATGTAACTTCCAACATGTAGCATCAGTATGACTATTGATATCACAATTCTTACAAAAATTCTTAGGATCTTTACAAGTATTCAAAGTAGTGGCAACTTATTTACCTTTCCCCTTCTATTTACCTTTGTTACTTGTCGACCCTGCTCTTTCTTTGTTTGATTTTTGACAGTTTCGTCTTCGACTTCGCTTCTCCTTACTTCCTTTCACCATCAATATAGTATGCTTGTACACAAGCTTCATTGAGATCCTTGGGCTTCGTGGAGATGACCTTCCTCTAGAGGTGAGTGTGAAGTCCTCCCAAGTACTTGGTCAAAATGTCCTCAACCTCTAAGTCCATATTCAGCAACATGGCTTGCCTCTGAAACTCCGTAGTATAGTCCTGCGCACTTTGACTACTGCCTTGTCTAAAGTACTCGCCATTTTGTCATCTGGTCAGTCTTATGGCCAATATGATAGAATTTAGCTCTAAGTAATTCCTTAAATCCCTCCTAAGTACTGACAATAGGATGTTTCTTCTTTTCACACGTGGCTAGATGGGTTTCCCACCAAACCAGAGCATGACCTTCCATTTTGAGACGTGAAAAGGTAATCCTTTTTGCCTTCGTGACATTATGCACACTAAAGTGAACTTCCAACTACTTTAATCATTTATCTAACAATTCACCATCTACTTTCCCTTTAAATCTCTTAATTTCTACCTTAAAGGGAGCATGATCAGATTTTACCTTTTCAATTGGACTTTCTTCGTCATGCCCGTCCATAATATCTTCCTCTTCATGGCTCTTCCTTATGCCAAACTTCTCGCCAAGGCTCAAACCACCGAGTTTATGGAATCTTGCTTCACTAAAGCCATCTTTTGCATATCTAAGAGCTCTTGTTGATGTTTATAAAATCTATCCATCATGGTCTCTAGCATCTCAATTCTACAGACCAAGTTCTCTTCCTCCATTTGTCCCCGAATTATTTGTTTCCACTTCTTTATAGAAATGTCTGGATCACAAGGTAAAGCTTCTTCACCTTTAGACCTTGTCACTGTCATAAAAATCACAAGAATGAATACCACAATCTGGATACTTATTAGCTCTGATACCAAAATGCTCAGTAAACTTCATCTTTTGGAAACTTACAAACTACAAATTAATGTTGGCCTAATTTAAACTTTGGAAAATGATAGAATTGAAGCTAGTGACTAATTTCTTAATGCCTTAGAATCAAATTACAGTGAGTGATAAGGAATTCAAAAGAGACAATACATAGATTTTTATCATGAAAAACCCCAGAGTGTGAGGGAAAACCAGTCGGGAAGGGAAACTAATCTTTCTTCCCACTTATGTATTGGTCGATTAAATGTAAAGATACAAATTACCATAAGTAGAAAAGGAAACAACAATGTCAAACTCTCCTTTCCTATGCTTGCTTGCTCTATTCCACATACACCTTGCTTCTACAACTTAACTCCAACACTGGAATTCTCTTACGCACTTACTCATATGAATTCTCTTTGTCTTCGATGATCATTCCTCTTGTTCTTCCTTGTATTTATAACCTTTCTCATTTCTTATTGTGCACTGGATAATGAGAAAGGTCATGCAAGGAAGAGACACAATCCAGACACTTCAAATTTGTGATTGTTCATGCTCCATTTTTATTTTTCACCCGAGCGTGTGAATCGCCGGTGTGTGAAGATCGGCGTTTACACAACCACCGGTTGTGCGGGGGTAGTTACGCAACCACCACTCTGCACAGGGTGAAGATTATGTAATCTTACAGCTTGCTCTTTATTTTCTTCATTTTTCTTTCTGGTACTGGATGATTTGATGAAGTGGTGTTGTTTTAGAATCCCTATGGATCAATCACTTGCATATCTTGGTTGCATGTACTCTTGCTTGCTTATACTTACATGTATACTTTGTTTTCCATGCTAGACGAATACTTTGTATGTCAATATCCTTTCTATATACACATGCGTGTTCACTTGGTCTTTAGTTGTGAATGCAGACTTCTTACAAATCTTTACACACTGCAATGATGTTTGGCACTGTACCTCTTACCAGTCCGACCAAGCCTCCTGGGAGCATCTACATTTACTACCCTTACACATCATAGGTGTTATTGTTTCATTATTTACTACTACTTCTTTCTAGCACATTACTTTCTATTAATCTATACACACTTTGACATACTTTATATTTTTTTAATATGCTAACAGATGCTTCATGTGCAACATTTACTTTACAAGACTTTATACCACCATGGTTGTCTGAATTACTATCTTTCTTGACATTGTTTACCATTGTATACTATTATTTGTGCCATTTTTCTTATATGCACATTGTATTATTTTGGCCACTTCAGCCATGATTGTCTTCTAACATTGTGAGTGATGTCCCATGTCTGAAACCCGCTTTTCATGGTCTATCTTATTTGCACATTTGATTATTACATTTTTCTTATACTTACATACTTGCTTTGATTGCACTAACAGATGTTCCTAGCCTATTTGTTTACATGTGCCTTGGTTTCTACCATGCACATCCCTCCCCTTGCAGGGTATCCACTTCAGGTCAGTTTTAGGTCCTCTCCTTTGGACCACATGCTCCTATCAACGTCACATGCACCCCAAACAAGGGGGCATACATTGGGTGAATTTGTCACCCCATACAACAACTCATAACTATAGTACATGCATGCACAGTACAGGAACAAAGCAAAAATAAAGTCACAGAACGACCCAAAATCTGACTTGGGTCCTCGGTACAACACAAACACCAAAGTTGCCCAACACCAAACAATAGCGTCACAGGTGCCCATGTCCTCCTCAGGCACCTATGTCCTAGGGGTACATACAATTTTTTTCTCAGATCAACACAGTTCACATAAGTCTTCAGATTAGTTTTTCAATTACATGCACAATCCTCCAACAACAAAATGCATTCTATCTCCTACAATCAATTCAATCAGAAAAATATAGAACTAATTTGAAACAACTCAAATTTTTTTAGGGATGTACCATCTGCAGTGGTGCTCATTCGGGAATTATTCATGGAAGGAGAGTAATACTAGGCCTCTCTCCCCAACATTCTTCTTCCATGGCGTGAGATCACCCAAAAAACTTGTGCTTGGCGTGAGATCACCCAAAAAACTCATTTTTGGCATGAGATCGCCCAAAAAATCACTCTTGGCGTGAGATCACCCGAACAACTCCCTCTTCTACAACATTCTTAGGACATTTTCTATCCTTTTCACTCTTTTACATCAAGTGCACACTTTCCTTTTACAAACTTTTACAGAGTTTTCATAATACATGATTTTGACTACTCTCTCACTCTTCTTTTACAGGTTTGTCCTTAATACGCAACAAGAAGTAGACCTACATCAAAAAATCAAGAAAAAAAAAAGGTACAAATCAGCACATATGCTTCACCCCTAGGATTACTTCCTCTTTCTTAGTTTCCACGCTTCATTTTTATCACTTCACGCTTTCACTTGTCTCTTCGGCATGCTATCGCCGTCACATTCTACAAGAACAAAAGGTATGCATCTTCTAACTACTTTATGTTATCAAGTATTCACTCAACAACATAAAATGGGGGTAAATGTAGACACAAAATCACGCACTTGGGTACATTTATAGGTCCTAAAAACATACTAGCATTTACATGATTCCTAAGCGAGAAAACTAGTAATTGAAAACTATTTTTGGCCTCTTTTATGTATTTTTGCTCTTTATTTGGTCTTACACACCCTACTACCCAGTCAGAACTTTACTTGCTTATCTTTTATGACTTCAGACACCAACACTCAGCCAGGACGTTAATGCCCAGGTTCCCTCATCCCCTCTAGGCACCCTGACCCTTTTCTATCTAACTCGCTTCTTGTAAGGATTGTGGAGCTGAATTGCTTCACAGTTAGCATGATTTACACCTTGCTAGTTTACAAAGTAACCGGCGCCGGTCAGAGGGTAACCGACGCCGGTTAGGGTAACCGGCGTCGGTTTTCTGTGCGTGAAATTTTATATTTAACTCACAAGAATTTAATCTAGCTTTTGTTTTAAAGTTGATTTAAAGGTTGTAAATGCATAACTAAGGTGCCCTAAGTTTGTCTAAGCTTATATAAGCTAGAAAACTAGGGTTAGAACATAAGGAATGAGGAAAGAGAAGAATTGAGCTATCCTTGGTTGAAAGGATGATGAAGAAGAAAAAGAAATAGTAGATTGCATGAAGACATGAGATTTCATAGAGAGAAGTTGAACAAAAGGAAAGTGCAGGTATAATGTTGGTGAGAAGATGGTATTATCTTCTACTGTATTTACGTTGTATTATTTAGTCTCATGTAATGGCTTGCATAGTATGCAAAGCACTTAGTATTTTTTCTTGTTAGATCCACATGTTGTTGTGAGATCTTGTTATTGCTCATTCTTGTAGATCCACATGTTGTGAGATCTTGTATTATGGATCCATGAGATCATGATGTATTATTGATCCATAGGAATCTAGTATTATAGAGGAAGTTGTCTTCATGTTTACACAGGTTGATGCAGTGATGGAGGAGAGACTTACTTCTTGGTGCATGGTTACGGTTGCACATTGGTAGACCCTTCTAGAGGTCTTATTTACAAATTCATAGTACAGTGAGAGCTTAGTTACACAGTGGCAGATGTAGGGTAGCTTCAGGTATGTGAGATCTGGTTGTGTTTGAGGCACGGTTATAGTGTACTCAGGTAGATCTGGTTAGAGATTTGGAAGATACACAAGTGGTGGTATGGAGGCATGGTTTAGTGTACTCAGGTAGATCTGGTTGGAGATTTGGAGGAAGAGATACTCTTATAGAGATACATGTACTCTTGTGCAAAAGAGTTGGTTTGTAATCTCTTGTTATATTATATATATGAGATCTCTATCTTTGGTGGACATAGCCCACATTGGGTGAACCAAGGTATGTGTTGTGTTATGTGTGTGTACTTTTGTGTGATTTGGATTATTCTTGTTTATACTTCCACTATTATAGATTGTTGGGGTTAGCACACCGGTTGTACAGATAACATATCAGATCTAAGCATACATGCAAATAAAAGTGGATATTCTATCGAGAAGAAATATACAAAACAAGAGATATAAATCAACACCAAATTTAACATGGTTCACCTAGTGTGGGCTATGTCCACTAAGAAACAAGCCAATCTATTATCCAAAGCTTTCACAAGATATAGAATGAAGATTTACAATCTTCCAAACCTCTGGGATGTACAATACTTTCTTTCTCTCAAGATTTTACTTCTTCACCAAGAATTCTCTCTCTCAATAATCATCAACTTTTACAAATTATTCTTAATTCTTACTTCTAAACTCTAGCTTTTATGCTTATATAGGCGTATACAAACTTAGGGCACTTAGCCATGCAATTACAATCAATAGATTTGCTTTAACACTAAAAAGAGATCTAATTCTTGTGAGTTAATTAAAACACCCACACACAGGTAACCAACGTTGGTTAGCCTTAACCGATGTTGGTTCCTCCTTGCTTGACTGATGTCAGTCATAGGTGACCGATGTCGGTCCCTCCATAACCGATGTTACTTTTTTTTTCCAGCAAGTTTCATATTGCATGCTAGTCCAAAGTAATTGAGCTCCACAACTCAACAATCTCCCACTTGGAGATTAATTACTGCACTATACCTATACAACATCATTCTTAGATCCTTCCTTAGATTTGTTTCTTCCTCTTCAAGTATCAAACTTGAAGACCAACAGAAGTGGAGTGTAGCTCCAACTTCTCTTTTGCTAACGACTTTGTTAGCATATCTGCAGGGTTCTCACTTGTATGAATCTTCTCCAGATTCAACTGCCCATCCTCCAATACCTGACATATGAAGCGATACCTCAATTGAATGTGTTTTGTTCTTGAATGAAACATTGAGTTATTTACCAAATAAATTGCACTTTAACTATCACTGAACAATTTTCACTCATCTTGCTCCTTTCCCAACTCTTCCATGAACCTACTCATCCATATCATCTCCTTGCTAGCCTCTGTAGCTACAACATACTCTGCTTATGTAGTAGAAAAATCTACAACCTTTTGCAATCTTGAAATCCAGCTAACTATCGTCCCACCTACTATGAAAATATATCCAGTAGTGTTCCTCCTACCATCTAGATCTCTAGCCATATCTGCATCAACATAGCCACATAATGAAATATCCGAACCTCCATAGCATAACTACATGTTAGATGTCCCTTTCAAATACCTGAGTATCCATTGGACTGCTTTCCAATGCTCTTTACCTAGATTGGCCATATATCTACTCACAACTCCCACTGCATGTGCAATGTTTGGTATGGTACAAACCATAACATACATGAGACTCCCAACTGCTGAAGCATATGGCACTCATGTCATGTATTTGACCTCCTCATGTGATGATGGACACTGATCTTTGCTCAATTTGAAGTGTCCAACCATAGGTGTACTAATAGGTTTTGCATTCTGCATCTTGAACCTTTCTAACACCCTATAGATATAATCCTCCTGAGACAAATACAATTTCTTGTTTTTCCTGTCTCTGTGTATTTTCATGCTAAGGATTCTTTTTTCAGCTCCTAAATCCTTCATAGCAAATGTGTGAGCGAGCTTTTCCTTAAGCTCACCAATGTCCTACATACTAGTTCTTACAATAAGCATATCATCCACATACAATAACAAAATAATATAGCTCCCATTTTCAAGATTCTTGAAATAAACACAATGGTTAGATTCACATCTCAAGTAACCATGCTCATACATACAACTATCAAACTTTATGTACATTGCCTTGGAGCTTGTTTGAGCCCATATAGGCTCTTTTTCAACCTGCACACTAATTTCTCCTTACCTTTCACTTCATACCCAAGCGGCTGCTACATATAAATGTCTTCATCTAAATCACCATGAAGAAAAGTCATCTTCACATCTAGTTTCTCTAAATGCAAATCCTCTACTGTAACTAAACTCAATACAATATGAATAGAAGTCATCTTAACAACAGGAGAACATATTTTACTAAAAATAATACCTGCTTTCTGTGTAAATCCCTTTACTACAATCCTTGTCGTGTACCTTTTCTCTCCACCCTCTTCTTCCTTGATCTTGTAAACCCACTTGTTCTGCAATTTCCTCTTACCATGCTGACAACTTAACCAAATTACAAGTTTGGTTCTATTCAAAGGAGTCCATCTCCTCATCCATACCATGCTCCCACTAGATGTGGGTCTCATCCTACATTACTTCTTCAAAGCTCTCTAGTTCACCATTATCAGTTAATAATAAATAAAATAGAGAAGGTGTAAATATTTCTGGAGGTTTACTTACTCTTTGTGACCTTCTTACAGGAGTTTGGGGTACTAGAGGCTCATTCTGGACCTCCTGGACATTTGTATCAAAATGCATCGAGTGGCCGACACCGGTCACCTGTAATCAGCGTCGATTCGATAACCGATGTCGGTTGGGATCTTCTGTAACCGATAACTATTCTGTTGACCGATGTCGGTCAAGGGTCAACTGATACCGGTTACTATGTAACCCTGTCGGTATTACTTTTAAATCGATAGTTCATTTTCATTCATAAACTTCTCAACTAGTTCATCCTTGGGTGCCAAAATTTTATCCTTGTACATTCTCTTTTCATTCCATTTAATATCATGACTCCTAATAATTTTAGAATTCTCTAAATCCCAAAAATGGAATCTAAAATCACCAAATCCATAACCAATGAAAGTGCATCTCTTGGATTTTGCATCTAACTTTTTCTATTTTCCTTATCAATATGCACAAAATATTTTGAACCAAAAACTTTAAGAAAAGATAGATCTACCTCTTTTCCACCCAAGATTCCTTTGGTATTTCTCCATCTAGTGAACTTGAAGGCCCATAGTTAATCAAATAAACCGTTGTATTAACTACTTCCACCCAAAACTGTAAGGGCAATCCGAATGAAGACTTCCCGGCCTCCATTTCTGTCCTTCCTACGGGCGGACACACAATTAGGTGTGGGCAACTCTTCTTCGATCTAGAGCGAGTATCTCATCATCGACATTCTTTTGGGAGACCTCCTAGAGCTGTAGAGTTCAGATCCATCCATGGCATCTTCTACTTTCCTCTCGTCTCCCTCTTCTTATCTCTTCTTCTTCTTTATGAGAGACTTGCCTCTTTGTACATGGGTACCTTTATAGGATCGTATGTGGCCGAGACCCATCTTTGGCATCTTTCTTAGATTAGAGAGTGGACTTGTCTCTCTTTTGGGGGATTTTTTCCCACTGGGTTTTCTCCTTTTACTCCACTTTTTGAGAGTTTCTTGTATGTGGGTACCTCATTAGGCTTGTTCTTTGGGACCCACTTCTCCTTGTTTTCATCTATGTGTCCACCTAAGCTATGCTTTAGGGGGGTGTTGGTGTAGGATATTTACCATGCACATATCTTAAGTACATGAGATTCCTCCACATAGGTGATTCACCATGCTTAGGTGTCCTAGGGTGTCATTATGGCCTTACACGCGTCATAGAGCATCATAGGAGTTACATTTGATTGACTATTCTGGAATGTAACTCCCACCTCTTGACGGCTACATTTTTGGGGGAGTTACACACCCCACTACTATATGTACACCTTTTATCTTAAGTAGTGTAATGGAATGGAGTATGGGTTTTGAGCCATGTTTCCCTTAATGCATGCACATTGCTCCCATGGGTGAGTTCTTGCTTGGATCTTGAAGCTGCACCATTTTGTGGTTGAGTGCAATGTGTTGATGCTCATGGATTCCCTCCAGATCTTTTTCATTCCTCCGATAGACACATTTCTTCGGATTAAGGTGGAATTTTTAGTCTCTAAGGCGCTGAAAGATTGCCGTAAAATATCTGGGTGCTCCTCCCGAGTTCTAGGTTTAACTAATATATCATCTACGTAATATTCCATGATATCACTTATCATGTCATGAAAGATTACAATTATTTCTTTTTGATATGTAGCGTCTACATTTTTAAGACCGAAGGGCATGACTTAGTAGCAGATTTTCCCCCTTGGGGTTGTGAAATTTATCTTGTGTTGATCTTCCTATGTAATGTTTATCTGATTATAACCTGAGAAACCATCCATGAGTGATAACATCTCATAACCAGCAGTAGAATCAACAATCATGTCGATGTTGGGAAGAGGAAATTCATCCTTGGGACAAGCTTTGTTAATATCTCTGAAATTGGTACATAATATAATACCAACTGGATTTTTCTGAACTAGGACCACATTAGAAATCCACTTTGAGTAGTTGATAGGCCTAATGAAGCCTACTTCTAATAACCTTTCTAGCTCTGCCTTTACCAGCAAGGTGACGTAAGGATGCATCTTCTCGGATATTTTTTTGATGGGCTTGGCGTTCGGGTGCACAACAAGATTGTGCACCACTAATGCAGGATCAAGTCCTGACATGTTTGTGTAAGACCAAGTGAAGATATCTACATACTCTCTCAAAATTCTTGTAAATTTTTTCTACTCTTGAGCTGAGAGTGAAGCTCCCAACTTAACTATTCTAGGCAGCTCCTCTGTGCCAATGTTAACATCTATTATATCTTCCACTAGTAGCTTTGACTCATCCTCCATGCGCGTAGGATCGGGAGGGAGATTGAGATCCTCCTCTACCAAAGGTGGTTCAGGAGATCCTCATCTTTATATGGGTACACTATCTTTTCCATAGGTTGTTCTGCTTGTTTTTCCACAAGCGCCTCAAAGAGGTTTTGTTATAGGACTTCCCCTTTTTATTTTCGCAAGGATTTTCTGTAGGACTCTTGCCCTTGCTCACTTTTTACTTAGGTGTCCACACAATTCTACCTCCTCTCCAAAGTACGCACATGCATTGAGATGAATGGAGAAGCCTTTCTTGTGATCATTTCTTGAATGTTATCTCTGATGCCCAGGAACTCACCAATAGCCTCATCGTTCTGAAACACGTCAATAGGTACATGTTGTTATTGATCCCAATTCACAAGTGATGGGTAGATGAGGTTTAATGTCTGAGTTATAGGGGATACGATGGGTGTAACAGGGGTTATGGTAAGGATAGCCATGTTAGAGAATAGGTTCGTAGAGGCGAGGTCTTCGTAAAGACTACACCAAGAATTTGTTTCACTTTCATTTTGGAAAACTATCCTCACTCTTAGAAGAAGCATACTTGTTATTTGAAGGGTGAGACTCATAAAAATGGATGCCAATACCTGATTTACCCATTATACAATGAGGTATTGGAAGAGCTTCTAACGGACCTTGTTCTTGGCGGCCACAACCATGTCCTTGATATCTCATAGTAAGCATGATTCTGTTAGGAATAACATACCTAGATGACTTGTAACATAAATTCATCTCATCTTCTTGAGGATGACGATTATTTCATCTTCTAGCAAGCCACCTGAAGTGAAATTGTCGAAAGGGAAATTCTCCCTTGATCTTTGTAATTTATAGCACATTCTACCACGTGCTTGGGTTGATAGTAGAATATTTTGAACCATAAGGGCTTGCTGAAGATTATGCTCTCCATAGCCATTGCCTATGACTTTCATCTCCCACGTAACAAAAGGAGATTTTGATGTAGACACACTATTGTCATTGAGAGTTAGGGTGTCCGGATCTACTCATGAAGCAAGGGCCTGGGACTAGATAGGAATAACAATCTCCATAGAGGGACACTCGTAGATAGTGGGAAAATAACTTGACAATGCTTTGTAATGAGCAAATGGTTGGGGATCCCCTTGTATAGTAAGTTTTTGTCCTTCATGCTACAAATTTAGACACTAATGATACATTGATGGTAAGACCTACATGGAGTGAATCCATGGGCAATCGAGAAATATGTTGTAAGGGAGTTCCAGGTCCAAGACATAGAACTTCGTATCATGGGTTATGGGACCAAATTCCAATGAGAAAGTGATCATTCTAGTTGATTGTCATTATTCATTGTCATATGCCTTTATGGTGATGACCTTTGTCTCTAAATCAGCTTCTATGCAGCCTAGTTGATGAACTAGTTTAAGAGTACAAATGTTGAGACCCGATCTACCATCCACAAGCACTCTCTTGACCTTCTTATGCTTGATTATTACCTCAATATGTAAGGGCAGGTTATGGGAGGGATTTTCAGTTAAGGCTTCTATCAGACTGAAGGTTATGTGTCTTATAGGAGTGATTTACACTACCATGGCCTAGTAAATGCGTTGGGTCAACATCAATAGATACTCTTGATCCCTGTAAGGTTTTGCAAAGTATATCCTTATGGACGTTAGAAATCTTTAGAAGATCTAAGATTGAAATCTTAGTTGTAGTCTTCTCTAGTTGATCTAACACATCATAATGACTCTTGAGGAGGAGGGGGAGTAGGTTATGAGATAATAAGGTGAGCCCATCGTGTTTCCACAATGCACTCTCTTGTTTTAATTCTAATCATATTGATTTACTCAATGAGTGGATCAACACAACCTATCAAGGCATCAAAATGGTCTTTGTTTGACACATAGTTAACATTCTTATTCTGAGACAATTTTCCCCGATTTGGATTTTTCTTTTCTTAATGACTAGGAAAAGGATATTTGAATATCCCTAAGTTTGCATTTGGATATTTGGTAGCGGCAACAGAGTCTACTTCTATATCTCCATTGTTGAATAGGTCTTGAATATAGTGTTTTAATCTTAAACACTTGTCAGTTTTATGACCCTTTATGCGGTGAAATCTGTAAAATTCATTATCCCTTAAACATGATGGTTTAGGTGCATTGTCCTTGTAGGGTTGTGTTTTAGGGTACTTAACCATGTTTATGCCTCTAACTTCTTTAGTATGGATGATATGGATTCAGATAGAGGGGTGAAAGTACAATGTTTATATTACATAGGTGGATTTCCCTTTGCAAGCTTCTAAGGCATGTGGTTATGAATGACTTGTACTCACTTAGAGTTTACTATCCCATCACCGATGAAATTTTTGTTCTTATTATGAATGAACTTTGGTTTGTCGTTACATTCAGAATCGTTATGATCGTGGGAGAAAGGTTTTAGAGTCCCCTTAGCCAACAACACTTTTTAAATTTGACTCCATTTTTCGATTACCTCTTCAAATGTGTTACCACAATGCATTTGTAAGTGGAATGTAATTTTTGGATGGAGGTTGGGAAAAATATTCTTATCAACTATTTTTTGGGTATGGAGCAAGGAAAACGACTAGCTAATCCTCTCCATCATTGTAAAAATGTAGTGAAGTTTTCGTTATTTCATTGTTTTGCATTACAGAGATCTAACATGGTAACATCACTCTCTATATTAAAAGAAAAGTGACATATAAAATGTTTAGCTAATTCCGACCATGTGGATATAGATCCCTTGGGGATGTGTATAAACCATTCTAACGCCTGTCCTCCTAAACTCCGTGGGAAGAGGCGTATAAGATAATTGTCGCTAAACACAACCTCTTGGCATGCCATATAAAAATATTTAATATGGTCATGAGGGTCACCTTTTCCCTTATACTTGTCAAATTTTGGAAAATCAAAGTTTCGTGGGAAAGGTACATGTAGCATGGCCCTATCAAACGGATAAGGGCACAACTCATCAAACTGGTATTTATTATCTGTTACTAGTTTTTCCCTGAAAATTATCCTAGAGTGATGCTAATGGGCATGAAAACATACTTTCAGCAGAGGAAGGAAGATGGTCATGAAACTACAAGGGGTACAACTAATAAATAATATGGTGTGATAGGAAATACAATAGGAAAAATCAAGAAGATTTGGAGGTGGTTAAGTGGAGAAGAAGAATATCAAGGTAACTTATAAAGAAAAGTGAGTAAGGGAGGAAAAAGTAAGTGGATCTATACATCACATTGGGAGAGAAGAAATTTGTGAGCTCTTAGGAGCACAAAAATTAAACAAGAATGACAATAAATTAGAGCATGATGAAGCAAGGGAGCAATCAGACCTTGAAGAAGATGAAAACAATCATGAAAAATGTGTCAAAACAATTCAAGAAGATAAAAGGTTGCGAGATCAAGAAGGGAACAAGTATGAGAAGGAAGTGGTGATCAAGAATGATGATGTAACTCATATTTTTCAATCTAATCTTTCTCTGAATGTTGTGTATATAGGTTTGATAGTTGAAATAGTGAAGGAGCAGTCGAATGAGAGTGATTATTTCAAGAAAAAATGAGTACATTAAAATTTCAAGGATGAGATGAAATAGGAAGGAAAAAAGGAAGATGAAAAAGACAATTTGACAGTTTTGAATAATGGAAATTCATCCCATATGAATATAGACCAAGTGTATATTCTTAGACATAAGGTGGAAAAGAGAACATACAGTCTTAGAACAATCATCTTGTTCAAGAACATAACTATTTCAAAGTCTAGGAGACTTGAGGAAAGCATAATGCTGTTGAAGAAGAAAACCAAGCATGGTACTTAGTCAAAGTCCACCATCGAAGCTCATTTTCAATTGGAAGCAAAGGAAGAAGAAGATAAACTTACAAACAAAGAGTTCATGGGGAAGCATTCTTTTTCCCCTAGGAGTATGATGCAAGAGCATCACTCCTAAGTCCAATTTAGGTATGTCATGAATTTTTTTGGCTTGTTAGGTGGGGGTTAAGAGTCCTTAGGAAGTTTTTAGAACTCATTTCATGTTGTTTTATTGATCTAAAGTGGTCAGAATTCACATTTTACAATTTCCATCCTTTTTGAGAAAGTTTGAATTTTGAATTAGTTTAGCCATTTTTGGTTTTCTAGTATGGTGGTAGGAGTCATAGAGGTGTTTACAATAATTTTTAGTGGGGTTAGAATATTTATGGTGTCTTAAGGAGCCTTTTCATGTTGTTTTTTTGCCATGTAGCTCACAAAACTTATTTTAGCTCCTTTCCTACAAGATGTGACCCTCCTCTTGTGACCTAACTGATAGTTATGGGGGAAAATTTAGTAAAGGAGGTATAAATGGTCATTTTTGTAACTAATTTACATTATTATGAGGAATTCATTTGAATGAAGGAAGGAGAGATCCAAAAAACCCTAGGTTTTTGGTCTTTTCATGTAAGCATATAGTGTTGAACAAGAACTTGTGCAGAAATGTCTAATGGATAAAGAGAATAGTGTGTGCCATCTTCTTAAAGGATCATGATACTTGTAAGAGACCATTATAAGATTCATTTATGTTGGTTTTTGTTTTTATTCTTTCGTTTTATGTTTTTGGATGTTTGAACAAAGCCTAGAATCCTGTAGCAAATTGTTGGTAGGCTAAATTGACTCAAGACTGTCATTTGGAGAGTAAACTTGAACTACAAGTTGAAGATTGTGATATAGAAGGGTTTATAGAATGTGAAAAGACTCTAATGCACCCTTAGAGACCTATGAAAGGGATTATTTTTTACTGTGGGTTGTAGAAATACTTTGAACAACTAAGAAATCCCTGTTTTGATGGGGCAAGGTAGTTAGGTTTCAACTCATTTTTGTACTTGCTAGATATAAAGAGATCCAACATTAGAACCTTAAGCTTCATCAAGGAGAAATACACCTTAGGGAGAATTTTGAAGCTTTGAAAATAGATATTATTCATTTTATTAAAAATTTACCCTTCTGGGCTTAGTGAAAAACCCTACCTAGGGTTTGTAAAAATGAACAAATTGGAGTCCTTAGACTCAATTTCAAGGGCTAAAATTGTTAAGAAACCATCATCACAGAGTTATTAACAATATTCAAGGAGAAATTTGTTTTGATAAGCTTTCATTTAGAAGTAAAAGCTGAAAATCTCCTTAGAAAACTATAGATGGTCATTAGAAAGCTAATTGCAATCGGAAAAGTGAAAATTTTGGTAAATTTTCCTTAAGGAAGGTATAATGAAATTTTGTGCGGTGAATTTTGGCCCAAATGGGTACTCAAAAAGGTTATTTGTTTTTGACTTGAGTATTTTTAGCAAAATTTATGCTACAAACTATCATTGGCTAGGGTTACTAGAGGAGAGTTAGGCCTAGGGGAGAGATAGTTCAGAAAAGGCACTTACATCAAGAATTGAGCTAAGAGGTTTATCACACACCTTAAGCGGGATAATGGGTGCTCAAAAATATGTTGAGTTAGGTCTGGATGTATGTAGATTATTCTAACCACCAACTCACTGGAGGCATTGCTTTTAAGAAGCTTAGAAGGCGATTTAACAAAAGTAAGACAATTTGAATAATTATTGTGATTTCATATAATTTGATGATTTTTCTGGCATGATATAAGGTTAGCCAACATATCTCATGAATTGCATAAGCTATTTTTGGTGTTAGGGCTAAAAATTGCATGAATGAAGGATTTCTTAACTAGAGAAAAGAGTCATTTAACAAGCCTAAAAGTTTGTTTTGGAGTTTTTGATCAATCTAACTTGTTTGATTAGTTGTATGAGTGTTATGTTCTACATTAGGGATGGTCATAAGAAGGCACTAGTGGTACCACACAATGAGCATTATGCACTTTATAAATAGAGTAATCATTTGTATGCTTAGGGAGTGGGTCATTGAGGATTTTTAGTGTAGAATTGTTGTTGGTTGACTTAGAAGATTTAGTGGGCTCATCCCATTGAATTTAATTAGAGTCAATAAGATCTTGGATGACATAATGAATCTTTATGCATCTATCCATGGAATGACCAACACATTGGTGATAATTGCAACAAGATTTGATGTTAAAATTCTTACTTTGAGGATTACCCATGTCAACCTCAAATGAAGGGAGAGACACAAGATTATACTCAAGTAAATATTTTAGGAAAACATTAGGAGGACATGGTAAATGTGTAAAATTTTGTCGAGCGGGTTGTAATTGTAGCTTAGTTGGTTGATTAATGACATTGACAATATCTTTGGGAGGAGCCTTAACATCATTGGTCTTGCCCTTAAATGTAAATTTGCTTTGAGATTTGACATGAGATGTATTATGAGTGCTAGCAAGATACTTGATCTTATTCATATATAATAACTTAGCTTCACACTCTTTGAGTGTATGACATAGATGATCAAATGATCTAAATTTGTCAAACATGATCGATTCTTGTAAAGGAGGAAGTAGGCTTTGTGTAAAAAGATCTTGCAAGTCAATATCAGCTAGGAGATTATTCATCTTGATAATTGTTGGCTGGATTTTATGTCATTGTAAATATTCATGATTTTCCCAATGGAAGCGCTGTAAAATCGCAATAGTTAGGGAATGTCACCTATTGACAGGGTGACATTCCTCTGCGTTTGAGAGGGGTAGTTCCCTCGTATGATGGTTTTTGTATTTTTGGTGCTTTTAACCGGAAAGCACAAAAGGGCAACAAAATTGGAAGGGGAAAGAAAGATAGAGAGAAAACATAAGAAGCGAGAAATCTATAACAAAAGTAAATTAGAGAACTGCTTTGGGATGTCTCAAATATAAACATGAAACAAAATCTCTCTATCTTGCATGAAGGGCAAAATACAATGATGAGTGCAAAGCTATAAAGCACAAAGTCTTTATCACCTCTAGAATGCATGGATATGGCACAAAGTCCACGTACCTTGAAAAACCAACAAAAAGTTTGAATATTAGAGCATCAAACACACCACGAAGGAAAAACAATATCAATGATATCGTCCATCATATATAGAATAACATAATTTATAAGCGGAGATCATAAATACAAATGAAAAAAAAACATTTTATTCCTATATAAAGGAAAATAACAGATAGTATGCATGAAGTTACAACCGTTTTCTCTAGCAGAGGTAGATAGAGAGAGTCTAGAAGTAGAACTCGGGGAGAGATATATGATAGATAGGGGAAGTTTCCTTTACAATTACATTTCAGCCTTTTATAGGCACATTGGCTCAAAAGTAGTTATTTTAACTACTTCTCCCTCTAACTCACCTAAACTCTAATTTTCATAACTTGAGTCAAAAATACATTCAATTTGGAACAAATATAATATTCTAATATTACATTACAAGATCTCAAGTTTGAAACCTTCACTATGTAGACATTAACTCACATACTTTGGGTACATTTCTAGGTCCTGATCACATACTACTATTCATATGATTCATGAGTGTGAAAAATAGCAATTAATAGTTGTCTTTGGCCTTTTTGTCTTTGTTCATGTCTTCTTCTTGGCCTTTTACACCCTACAAACTAGAGGATGCTTCACAGTTTCATCTTTTATCACTCTAGACACCAGCGCCCGGCCATGATGCCGAGTGCTGCACACCTTAGTCCTCCTAGGTGCCCTCGACCTCTTTGTATCTTGCTCGCCTATTTTGGGCATCTTGTTTTCTTATGGGTTGGCCTTTTAGTTGTTAATTGTGAAATTCAACCAAGGGAATCATATAAATATAAAGCTATGTGACAATAATAAAGGAATAAGCTCTAAGCATATATTATTATCACCTAAGGTTGCATCCAAAGGTATTTCAAGAGCATCAAAGCATCCAAATAGCTTCATATAAGGGAAAAGGGCTGCATTTTATGCATACATGCATATGACGGGAAGTTCATTTTACCATCCACACATCTACTTACATTGCTATATCTAGCTATTGCTCATTATTTAAGTACGTTTGACACAAGATACAACTAGGGCACGATTCTTCACACACGCATGCAAAACTAAATTGAGTTTAAGATGTATTGCAGCAATGAGTTGGGTAAATGCAACAAGTTGGGGACAATTAAGTGGACATCAAATCTTGAATTTTACATCAAAAACAACAAAACATCAAATTTAGTCTTCTACGGACTTGAACCATGATGAAAAGTAAAAAATATGTCATAAAAATGGTACCATCGTGTAGGGAGACGATTAGATTTTTAGAAATATTGGTTTTAAAGTAAATAGAATAGGATAAATATAATTTTACAATTTTTTACTGATAGTAGGTCTTTAAGACACTTTTTCCTGTGAATGTTTATGTCTACGTTTAAGACTGAAAATTTTGTTTCACTTATTAGAATGTGATAAAACTTATACCATCCCAACCATGGTGAAATTATATACATACTAAAAAAATTTATTTGATTTCAATATTTTTGGATGAAGTATGACAGACAAACGGAAAGTGCTTTGTTTTCTTTATGTTTTCAGACCACTTTCACGAAAAAATCATAAAAATAAAATATTGCTCAAAAAAATACAAAATAAAATCTATCCCAAGATAGATAGTGGCATCTAACTTCTCACCAAAGGAAAAATATATATATAAATTTTTGGTCATCCAAATCACGGGCAAACGGACTACAATCTTATAGGTGTTTTTAAAAAATACCAAGTCATTGAATTTTGAGTGTTTAATATAGCTAAACTTGTCCATTTTAAAAAAATTTAGTAGTTTAGAAACTAGATTCTAGATGCTACGATTCATATTGATATAAGTTTTTCTAATTTTGAGTGTATGCATTGCTAATAATCCCTACAAGTTGATATTATGTTGTTATTTGCAATATGACGTCCACTTATGACCCCTTTTTGTCCCCCAACTTGCTGCACTTATCCAGTTGTAAGTTCACTCTGTCAAGTGACCGCCGAGGTCACCGACTCCCCATTTGCATATTTTTCCTTTTAGGATTTGATGTTGTGTACATGTATTTGTTAACAATGCAAAAAGAGTTAGAACTAACACCTAATAGTCCTAAAACAAAGCTAAATCAAAAATCAATGCACCATCATGCTTAGAGCTTAAGAAAGACTAATATACTAACATCCTTTCATTAGAACATGAAAAAATATTCAAACTAACATGTTAACATGTTAATCTCTATCTCTACTTGAATTCTATCCAAATGAAGTGAACCTATTTAGATCCTTAACAATCAAAGGTTTGATTTTATGTTTGAATCCCAAGGTTCTCAAGAATGGGGTCTTTTCAATCCATGGCTACAAGACCATTTGACATATCCCCATATGAATTCAAAACTTGGATGGATGAATACAAGAAATGAAAATAGCTAGCTTCTCCAATGAAGAATGCTCAAAGATGATAAAATGGCTATAGCTTATGCTCTATGCTCATTTAGATATGTAAAGGTGTAAGTGTAAAGGTAGGAGGAGGGCTCTTTATATAGCCCAATGGATAGAATAATCTCTACATCCTCCTTCATGTGGGATAAATGGAGAGGTTGGGTTAGTTGTGGATAAGGGAGGTTTAGAAAGGGTTAAGTCAACCTTAGGAGAGTTTAGTTTGTCCTTTAGTGACCCATGGGATTTGAGGGGCTTTATTAATTAATCAAAGGGATTAATTAATAGATGTGCAAGATTATAGAAGCTTTTTAGAGGAATAATTAACATGATTTAGACTCGAGAGGGATTTAATCAAATAAATGATGATTTATTCATTTAATGGAAGAGGAAGCTATTTAATTAATAATAATTAACTACCCTAGGTAGAAAAAGGGGATTAATTAATTGGAAATAATTAATTAATGTAGATAGAAAGGGGAGCTTAATTAATTAGAAATAATTAATTAATCTAGATAAAAAGGGGAGCTTATTAACGGAATGTCGTTAATTAGCATCATTGTTGGATAGAAGGGTTAATTAACTAGCATAATGTAGCTAATTAACGGTGATAGAAGAGGAAGTGTGCTATATTGACGATATGTCGTCAATTTGCGGAAAAGGTATAATTAGTGCAATTTAAGTATTTAAATTGCTCAAGCTAAATTATAGGTGTCTACATTTGCCCCTCTTTGAGGTGGCGTAAGTGACGCCACTTCAAAGATAGTAGACATATAAAATTTTGAAGACGTAGAAGAAAAATTAGTAGAAGTGAGAGATGCCCCCTCGAGTGTCGATGGGGTGATGAAAGAAGGCGATCGACAATCAAAAAGGTGAGAGAAAGTAAATAGAAGAATGGGTAGGAGCAAGATGCCCCAGGTGAATAAGAAGAATAGTGTTGATAGGAGAATGATGTAGAGGAATGAAGACGAGAAGAAAAGAGCAAGTTTTCATCTAGTGTATTAAAACCATTGTATTGTCATCATATTGCCAAAGATCTACATCATCGGTCCTTATTAAAAATGTAAACATATGACAAAAGTAGGATGACATGAAAATCCATACTACGAATAGTTGTCCATTGCTGAAACACCCACTCAATGCAACATACAAAAAGCAATGCAATATGAGAAGGAAACAAGCTCATTTAACAGGGAAAACAAGTATGAACACACATATTCCAACCAACAACGGTCAAGACGGTTGTACAAATGTTTTGTTATCAAGCTGAATATCCCTAAATGTTCATGATTGATGACAAGGGTTAAAAATGATGCCCCGAGAAAGGATACATGCAAGGGAAGATGATGAAGGACACTGGGTCCAATGAAAAAGTGTTCGTGCAATGAAACAATATCAGGCAACTAGATGTGCCCTAGAGTACCGATGAAGCAAGAAAGCTATCTCTGCAAATGGTTGTAAATCAGATGATCCATGAGTCATTTGATCGAGAAGATGCAAAATTCCCAACAGGATATGGAAAGAATACCATGCATGAAGACACAAGTTTTAGCCACTATGATCTGGTTTACCTAGTTTTACAAATTTTACAATTTTAAGGATTTTTATTTTTATTTTTGGATGGGTTGGATGCATAGAATAAAGTAGAAGAATCAACAAGAATCTCCTAGATGAAAAGAAATGCCCCAGGGAGAAGAAAGAAGCAACAAGTTGCAAAGGATGCACTAAAGACGACGGAAAATGAAAGAAAAATAATTATTCCCAGTGAATAGAAGAAGAATTAGAGCAACAACGGCGGTCGAAACAAGCTTCCAGGCATCACGGCCGACTGAAAATGGTTTAATATACCCCACCTGGGGGGTAAATCATCGTGACCAATTCATTTGTTTGACCGCTGCCAAGATTTTACCGTGAGACCCCCGATAGTGACGAGGATGATGGTGAGAGGACGAGCCCATAGGAGACACGCGTCGACCGAGTTCGAGTATGCCTAGAATGTAGACGATGGCTTCTTTATGAGTAGCTTGACCTACTTTGTCAATTTTTACAATTAATGCCGCATTAATGCATTTAGTAGTAGGTTAGAGGTAGGGTATGGCGTAGGCATACATGCGCGCAAGGGTGCATGCACCCCTATCATGGCATAGGTACCATACATGTGTGCGCACACGCATATGACCTAGAAAGGAATATGTGCATCCGCGCACATACACATGGCACATGCGCACATGTGCAGGCATTGAAACCCTAGCACACACACGTAGTGAACAAAAAAATGGTGCAAGAACCCTTAGACGTATGCGTGCACGTGTGCACACCAAAAGGGATGCACATAAACATATGCGTACACACACATACATGTGTACGTGCACATGCACACATGTGTACGTGTACACGCACATGCCCAAAAGGGTGCACATGCATCAAGGAGAAATAAGAGGAAAACGTCAAGAAAAATGACACTTAGAAGAAAGAGAAAAATCAGTGGGGATAAAAGAATAGTAGAAGAACTAAGAATAAATTGCTAGTGTCTAATACATATCATGTTTTTGCAGAGACAGTTTCCAAAGTGTTGCAGACACGAGAGTGAAACACTCGCATTTACAAGATGGAGGGGAGCATGTGCTCGACGCGACCATCATGCGATGGTGATTCTATTAGAGGCAGTTGGCCTAGGCTATGTAGTGCGGATGCCATCTATCACCTTAGACCATGGCCTATTGACCACTTTGATTGAGTGGTGGCACAATGAGAGCTAGTGTTTTAGGCTCCCTACATGAGAGATGACTATCACACTAGAGGATGTGTGGCGGATATTGCGTGTTCCTATTGTGGGCTCGGTGATCAAGTATACAAGTAATTTTGGTCAGATTACTGTTGCGATTAGTGACCTTTTTGGCTGTGAGGAGATACCCCATGAGGGTATGACAATGTCCTTTCATGACTACATAGCTGATCCGACCTTGCACCGGGACCACTTTATTTGATGGCTCTTATCAGTGGGTTCTTACTCACTGATAAGACTGGGACATCATTTCTGATGGGGCTGATGACATTAGTACATGGAGTGCTCGGTGCGGCGACACCGCTAGGGCCAGCATATACCGACACATCTATACTGGGATATGCACATGATTACTTACCACTATCAGAAGATGGTGGGGCCAACGTCTTTACTGCAGATCTGGTCCTAGGACCATATAGTGATTGGGTGTCTGTAGGTGCATTGCACACCCGAGCACCGAGGAGCCAACATTCATGGCATGGGTCTCCATGGGAGATGATGTACGAGGGCACTTAGGCAACATTTACTACTATTGTCGAGAGTTTGATGAGTTGTTAGACAGAGATATCATTTATAGGCCTTATAGACATATATAATGGCCCGAGGACGAAGTGGATCTTAGCGTCTATGCGGTAGAGCACTTCCTTATTAGTAGTCGTAGTTATATTACTGATATATATAGAGTGGACTGATGTCGGTGATAGGCAGGCGAGTTTAGGGTGTCCCTTAGCCCGATATGTGGTATTCCTACCGAGATGCAGAGAGGTGGACTATGGGGCCGCACATACATGTAGCTTGAGCCAGGGATAGCTTCCTATAGGTGGTACCGCAGGTTTGGGACCCTACTCGATAGGTTAGAGACCTAGGCACCACACCAGATTACATGGCCTGGTATGTAACCATTTTTCCGCGACACCTGACCATATCAGATGAGGCATGGGGAGTAGGTGTGCGAGCACCAACCAAGGTCACATACAGTAGTGATGAGGCTGTAGCTATAGGTTAGGCTGATGTATTTGATGGGCAACGACATGATAGGTAAGGTCCAATACATGATCCTGATTAGAGATCGATCGGGGGATCAATTTTGACATCAAAATTCTAAACATCCCTAAACTGCGTCGATTTAGAAGATTGTTGCAAGAGCTTTCCATCGACTATGATGACACAAATAATGGACATTGGGGGATCTAGTAATGTCCAGGTCAAAGTTTACTCAACATGAAAGTCAACTATGGTCAACGGGTCAATATTGGACCAATCGCACCGTGACATGTGGCAAAAAGAAGTTGGTAAAATTGAAGGGGTTTTAACCACCGGTCTTCGATGGTCGTAAAAAGATAGCTCGTCGGAACAAGAGGCTCAAATTTTGTTACAGAGGGGAGCCCAACCATCGTGTGGACTATGGTATTATCACCAATGTGGTGGGTCCACAAGCCACCACGTGGTTTTCCACCACTTAGCCATATTTCATTTTGAATATCATAGTCTTATATGGTCGAATTTTATATTATTCACCATATTACTATACAATTTCAATTTGCAATGTTTGGGTCGAATCTTGGTGAGACCACATTCCCACATATCTCGGCAGTCACAAAGCACACCACATGGCTCACCAAAAAAATCTGCCAACCCCAATGACATGCTAAGACCACGTGGTGAAGGAGATGAAGCGGTGGTAGGGGACATGCAAATGCCATGCGTGGACATCCATGTGAGAAGGAGGTGGGGCCGGTTATGCCCCAAGTGATCCTTTGACCACTTTAAACCTACGTGGAAAGGCTTATTAAAGCCTAAAACAATTACTCCACCACCAAATGTGGGATTTTATCCCCTCATTCCAAAAATGCCACCCAAATTGGGATTTTTATCCCATTAATCATGCAATCCGCCAACTAGGGATTTAATCCCATTACACATGCTATGGGATGAGGCTATTATTAGCCTAAGGATAAATAGTTTTGCATTATTTTAAGGGCCCTAATTTTGTATAAATAGGGAACCCATGTCATTGTAGACACACACATTAGCCCAAGAAGCTTATTATTTTTAAGCTTATTTGTGGGATGTGAGAGAATTAGTAATAGGGAAATTTTAATATAGTTTTGTAAACTATATTAAATTCTTAAAATTACTATAGACAAATATTGTTTATTGGCCTATTATTTTAGGCAATAGTAGATGGAATATTTGTGATTGGGAGTAAATGAAAACTACCCAATAGGCCCATTGAGCCACACTAATCACTTGCAAAGCCTAGATTGTCGACCGGAGTGTTGGAGGGCACATTGATAGCATCGGGAAGGCCAATCAAAACCAAAAGAGATTGTGCATCAGGAAGGTGAAGAACGATTCAACTGATCATTGGAAATTCTTTGAAGAATTGGAGCACTGATAGGCAAGTGAAATTCCATTAGGTTTTCTTGTGAAAGTACTATTGTAACTTACAATTTTTGACTAGTGGAACGGTTTGCAAGAACCTAGAGACATAAGCAAATACCAAACTTTGTAATCAATTTTTGTGCAATTGTCTTTATTGTCTTGCATTAATTTTTAAATTGATTACTTAAAAGGAGAAATTTTTTGGTAATAATTAAAGGCTACAAGGGTCCGAGATCAAGTAGATAAAAACTTGATTATTTTCGGATCGTAGGCAGCAGGTGCCCTTATAGGGACAGGCACATGGCGAGACACCAGGACATGGTGAGGCATAGGGATAGGTACGGGGCCGAGAGATAGGGACATTCTCTAGTGGTGCCTCTGAGGTTATCCCGAGCCCAAGGTGGAGATGTTGAGGCATAGCTAGCTGCCCTACGGCAGTAGGTGTGGTAGTTGACAACAAAGAGAGATAAGGCCCGATATCACATTCTAGTTATGACAACAGAGCGTGAACAAGTTAGAGCCCAAGCCGGTTAGGGGGATATGGGTCCACACATTTTCAATAGATATGTCGATGGCTTAGGTGACGAGCCTATTATAGCAGCTCGAGACCCACTACGGCCAATGATAGTTGAGAGAGATAGACTTCACGCAGAGCGAGTAGTGGGTCGACCGAGGTTTCTCGACTAGTAGCAGAGGTAGTGTCATTTCAACGCATAGACGTGACAGTGGTAGTGACAACCCGTACTCATCAAGATTTAGATACATCGGAGGGTAGAGCCTCGTATTACCGATTGCTCTACTATGAGGCAATTCCAGCTGGCCAGCGGGCACCTACCTATAGCTAGCAACCGAGTGGATCAATGAGATCAGAGAGGTTGCAAGTATTAGTGGAGCAGCCATGAGATCAGCCTATAGGACCACGTGGGACATAGGTTATGGGTCCTCCATTGTGTATACCAGCCACTCCCTCTGAGGGTTCTAGTCATCCTTGAATCTCATTGTATTATTTGTATCATGATATACATGCCTCTTATGAAGGTGTTATACTTGACATATGTATATGATGTACCCATTTATTTGATGTACACCTCTGATGAAGGCTTTATTCTTTTGATCTGATGTATAACATTTTTGATGTACGCCTTTGATGAAGACATTTTTATGAGTTGTGCCCTTTGATGGCCCATTTTGTATCGATGATGTATATATTTTGTGAGACAAACTATTTTATACTTGTATATATGGACATTTTGATGTGGCACCATTGTTATGAGATGATGGAATTTTATTGTTTTTATGATTGATGCATGGATTATGGATGTGTCATGATGTTATATGATTTGATTTCACATTGTGTATGTATCATGATGATAGTTGAGATGTTTGTACCACATGTGTTTAATTTTGATATGATAGATCCATAGATGATATCAATTGATTATACTTGTGATGCTTTAGATTAGTGGATGGGATGACATGATGATATTGGTGTGCGGGGGGATAGATTTTGATATTTTCTATCCCTCTTTCCCCCATGTGATGATACAATATGTGATGATTAGCTTAGCATTCATGTGTGATGTATACTTAGATTTTTATTTATATGATGTATAGATGATGTTAGATGTGATGATATTGATGGAGAGATGATGATGTGATAACAAAACAATGTACATGCAACAAGCAAACACAATCAAATGTTAACAAAATACATAGTGCCAACCAATCATGAATTAACACAACTATGTACAATTATTTACAAGCATGCAAAAACACACTGCATATGTACAAGTAAGAATGAATCTAATCTAAGCAAGAAAAGATGAATCTTATCAAAGTATGTCTAAGCAATAAACTATACAAATGTACAAACAAGCAACAACTATACAAGAAAACAATGTACATAAACAAAGCAAGAAACAAGATAAAGTAAGTAAACTAAAGTTATGTTTTTGCAAGATTGTTTTGTGAAACACTTTTCTACTATTATTGTGCTTTTGTGAAACAATTTTCTATTATTTTGTGCTTTTGTGAAACAATTTTCTATTATTTTTGTGTTTTATGGTTTTCTATTATTTTAGATTTTGATCATATTTGAATTTTTTTGTGATTTTCGAACATATTTGAATGTTTTTGTGATTTTAGAACATATTTGATTGTTTTTGCGATTTTCAAACATATTTGAATGTTTTTGTGATTTTCTAACATATTTGAATGTTTTTGTGATTTTCTAAGATTTTTCGAAGCTATGCACAGGTAATCGAGAAACGTGGATGCCCCCAATGTTAGATGGAGAATATACAAGGGCAAGCACCACATGCTTATAAATAGGAAGGTGAAGTTGTAAAAGTGCCCCCAACGTTAGATGGGGAATATGCAAAGACCATCCCTTCATAGATTAATAAGAGGAGAAAAATCCGGATCAAGGCTTGACATGATAGGTTCATAGGGAATCTTAGATGCAGGCGCGAAACTAGCCCTAGGATAAGTAAAATTACCCTCCAGATGCAAGATGCTTGTGAAAAATGAATCCTCCCAAGGCGTCGAAACCGGTTTTCACCAAGGGACCTATCCAATGTGCCACAATTGCGTGGTTTTCACATATGGATGACCTATTTTCTTTTTTTTTTTTTTTTTTCTCTTATTTTTTTTTTTTGTATTTTGATCATTTTTACTCTTTTTTTTTTTGTTTTCTTTTCTAATTTTTGTGTCATGTTTAAGCATAGAACCGCTTAAGGTGCATGGCATTCATAGGTTCACGGAGCTCATCACCATTGGGATGGGAAAGTTTGTATGCTCCCATACCATATTTGGCCACAATGACGTAAGGTCCTAACCAATGCGGTTTGAACTTTCCTTTCTTCTCTCTTTCTGCCCTTGTGTTGAACTGATTTTATTTCATGACCAAATCTCCACCTCAAATTGATGAGGTATGATCCTTTTGTTGTAATTTTTGGAGACTTTGTTCTAATACACTTTGAGATGGTTAAGGGCGCGGATGCACTTTTCATCTAGGAGTTCTAATTCTGCCAGCTTAGCCACTCTATAATCCTCATCCTTGTCTAGATAATCCCTAAGAGATATTCTCAAGGAAGGAAGCTCAATTTCCAATGGGATAATGGATTCGGTTCCAAATACTAGGGAATAGGGTGTCACACTAAGTAGGAGTGTGAATGGAGGTCCTATAAGCCAAAGGGCGGGGTGAATTTGCAAATGCCAATTGTGACCTGTCTTACTCACCATCTTTTCCATGATTCGAACCAATGTTTTGTTAGTGGCTTCAGCCTGCCCATTACCTTGTGGATAATATGGCGTAGACCATTTCAATTTTATTTGAAATCGATGACAAAGTTCCTTCATTGTCTTGTTCTTGAATGATTTTCCATTTTCAGTAACTATGGCCGCAGGAATGCCATACTAGTAGATAAGGTGATTCATGATAAACTTTGAAATCTTAGCTCCTGTAACATAAGTCAAAGGAACAACCTCCACCCACTTAGTGAAATATTCATCTATGAGCTGATGATGTGAGTATGACCATCGATGAGGTAGGGGTGAGATAATCCCTAAGAGATATTCTCAAGGAAGGAAGCTCAATTTCCAATGGGATAATGGATTTAGTTCCAAATACTGGGAATAGGGTGTCACACTAGTAGGAGTGTGGATGGAGGTCCTATAAGCCCAAAGGGCAGAGTGAATTTTTAAATGCCAATTGCAACCTGTCTTACTCACCATCTTTTCCATGATTCGAACCAATGTTTTGTTAGTGGCTTCAGCCTTCCCATTAACTGCTGGATAATATGACGTAGATCATTTCAATTTTATCTGAAATTGATGAAAAAGGTCCTTCACTTGTCTTGTTCTTGAATGATTTTCCATTTTTAGTAACTATGGCCGCAGGAATGCCATACCGGCAGATAAGGTGATTCATGATAAACTTTGAAATCTGAGCTCCTGTAACATAAGTCAAAGGAACAACCTTCACCCACTTAGTGAAATATTCTCAGTAGCATGATGATGTGAGTATGACCATCATATGAGGTAGGGGTGAGATTTCCTATTAAATCTAGTCCCCATTTGGAGAAATGCCATGGGTTTGTGATTGGTTGCAACAACTGTGATGGCACATAGATGAAATTTCCATACTTTTGACATAATACACATTTCCTTACATAGTTGTAGTAGTCTGTTTCTATAGTAGGCCAATAGTAGCCTACTCTCAACAATTTCTTAGCTAGAACCATTCCATTTGTATGGGTGCCGCACACCCCTTCATGCACCTCTTTAATTGCTTGGAATGAATCTGCTACATCTAGACAACGCAACATATTCCCATCGTAGCCACAACGATAAAGTGTATCTCCTAAGAGGGTGTAACAATTATATCGGAAGATAAGGATTTATTTTTTTGAGAGGGAGATGTCTGGAGGGAAGGTGTTATGTTTAAGATAAGCGTAGATGTGCACATACCATGGGGAATAGAGACCAACAACTTCACAAGCCAAACATGATTCAAGCATATCATACACAATATGGCATAGATTCTTAACAAATAATGACATGTCATTTCTCTCTGGTGGAATTCATAGCATAGAACCTATGGTTTCCATAATGTCTGGGATTTTTTGTGCTCTTGGAATCTACTCGAATGTGATACACACAAAATACTCTTTCAAGGTTTCCACCAGTTTTTTTGTAGGGGATGAGTTTCTCATCCTTGAATTTATATTCATTGTTAACTTATTTTGATGATTAATTATGAATCACCAATGATCTTAACATGATGGATATCCCATTTGATTTCCAGTTTCATCCCTGTGATGAGCACTTCATATTCTCGCAATGTTATTTGTACAAAGGAAAACCAAGGAAAAATATTGAGGTATAGGGTCACCTGAAGGAGTAATTAATACCACACCTACCCCGAACCATGAAAAGTAAAAGATCCATCAAAGTGCACTTGCCACATGACATATTCCTCAATATATAATAATGAAGCATCTAATGAAGCTCCAAACTTACAGGCTCTGTGCACAAGTAATGGTGCTTCTTCGCTAACTATTGGTGAGTAATTGTCCTTTTACCACTTTTGATGCACATACTCAATGTCAAATTCACTTAGTAGAATGATCCAATTAGCCATTCTACATGTAAGGGGGTTTTAACAACAAGTACTTAAGCGGGTCTACTTTGGAAATGAGCTTGGTTTTAGTGTTCAACAGGTAATGGCAAAGTTTTTGGAAGGTAAAAACTATAGCCAAACAAGCCTTTTCAATCTGAGGGTAGTTGAGCTCATAAGCAATGAGAGTATGAATGAGATAGTACACAAATTTTTCTTTATGGCCGAGGTCATATTGGGCGAGAACACACCAATAATGAATTGAGTAGCAAATATACAACAGAGTGGCTCACCAGAGTTGGAGGCATGAGGACAGTGGATTGGCTAAGTACTACTTAAGCAAGGTGAAGGCTTGTTGTTGCTCTCTGGTCCCCAAATAAAGGCAACATCCTTTTTAAGTAGATGGGTAAATGAATGACATTTTTCAACAAGTTGGGAAATGAAGCGGTGGATGGCTTGTATCTTTCCTTACAAGTTGCACAGTTGTTTGATGTTTTTGGGAGGAGGCATTTCAATAATGGTAGTAACTTTATCTGGTCTACCTCAATCCCTCTTTGTGATATAATGAATCCAAGAACTTTCCTGATAATACGCCAAACACACACTTCTTTGGATTTAATCTGACTTTGTATTCCCGCAGTGTTCAAAGATACACCACAAAATCTCAGGGTGATTTGCTCTTGTCTTGGATTTCTTGAGGATATCATCCACATAGTCTTCCATGATGTCATGAATCATATCATGGAAAATCACGGTCATTTCCCTTTGATAAGTTGCTCCTACATTTTTAAGGCCAAGGGATTACCTGATAACAAAAAGTTCCCTAGGGGGTTGTGAAGGCTATCTTGTGTTGATCCTCATCTGTGATTTTGATATGATTGTAGCTTGAAAAGCCATCCATAAGAGATAACATTTCATATCCTGCAGTTGAATCAACAATCATATCAATATTGGGCAATGGGAAATCATCCTTTGGACATGCCTTATTAATGTCTCTAAAATCCATACAGATTCTTATCCTGACATGTTTCTTTTGTATGAGGACTATGTTTGATATCCATTCTAGAGTAATCAATAGGTCAAATAAATCCCATTGCTACTAACAATCTTTCTAACTCTTCTTTAACTAGAAGGGCCACCCGTAGATGCATTTTTCTAAGCTTTTGTTTGATGGGCTTGGCATCTGTCGTGCACTACTAGGTTATGCACTACCAAAGTTGGATCTAAGCCCAACATATCCTTATAGGACCATGCGAATACATCTAAAATCATCGCATAAGCATGGTGAATGTTTTTTGTTCCCGTGCTGAGAGTGAAGCTCCTAGTTTGACTATCTTTGGATCCTCTTCTGTTCCAATATTCACATCAATGGTTTCTTCTACTAGCATTGTTGACAAATCCTCCATACACGTAGGATCGAGAGGAAGGTTGAGATCTTCTTCCAAGGGTGTCTCTATGATATTTTCACCCTTGGCATGGTCACTTTTCTTGTCCATTGATTTTTTTACTTGTTTGTCAGCTAGCGCCTCAAAGAGGTTTTCACTGTGTGACTTGGAATTTTTTTTTTTTTCGAGGCTTTTCATTGGAACTTTTTCCCTCACTTTTTCTCAAGTTTTGTTGACCATGAAGCTTAGCTTCCTCACCAAAGTATGCACAGTATCTAAGTCAATGTAGAAACCCTTCTTATGGTCTCCAATTGGAATTGTATCTCGAATGCCCATGAATTTTGCAATGGCTTCATCATTTTCAAAGAGATCTAGTGGCACATGATGTTGTTGGTCCCATTCAACAAGGAAAGGGTAAACAAGGTCAATTTTAGGTTTAGTAGGGGTTATGGTGAGGACAACGGTATTCATGAACAGGTTCGTGGAGGCAAGATCCTCGTATATTGGCTACAATGGGAATCTATATCGCTATCTAAATAATCAGAGCTATCTTCGTGCTTAGAATAGGTGGAATCTTGATCATTGGGGTGTGATCCATAGGGTTGAATGTTGATGTTGTACCTTTCCATCTTGAAATGTGGGAGAGGAACTGGTTCTCTCGGTCCTTTCTCATTCTTTCTACATCCTAGAACCTTTATAGCCCATGGAATACATCATTCGGCTAGACTTCTCATACTCGGGATTTGGTAACAAGTTGGTTGAGTATCTTCTAGGACCTAGGTCATAGGTGGGTCCAACAATTTCTCTTTAGTGAGTAACCCTCTAGGTAAAAATGACCCAATAGTTCACTCATCTCTAGGCTATCTAAAATGATAGTTGGGTCGGCCTCTAGTTTTAGGTGACAATGAGAGGTCTGAAACCAAAAGAGCTTGTTGCACATTATACTCCCCACAACCATATTCCAGAACCTTCATCTCCCATGAATCAAAAGGAGAAGTTGATGTAGAAGCCTCCCATGTGCAAGAACTTAGGGAATCTGAATCTACTCGTGACTCCATGGCTTTGATTGAAGAGGAACAACTATATCAGCAGAGGGACACATATAGGCACCCTTACATGTAAAAATATTGAGATCTCTGTAGTGAGCGAAGGGATCTGGATCTCCTTGTATCATGACAATGTGTCCCTCATGTTTTAGTTTGATGCATTGATGGAATGTTGATGGCACGAACTGCATGGCATGAATCCATGGTTGGCCAAGAAGCATATTGTATGGGAGTTCTAAGTCCAAGACATGAAACTTTGTGTGATGACAAGTGGGTCTAACTTCCATGGGTAATGTGATTGTGCCAGCTGACTCCCTTTCCGCGTTGTCATAAGTGGTTATGGTAATGATGTGGACTTAAGATCTTCTTCTGTATGTCCCAATTGCTTAACTAATTTCAATGTGCATATATTCAACCTTGATCCATTGTCCACAAGCACCCATTTTATCTTTCGGTGGGTGACGAATACCTCAATATACAAGGGGAGATTATGATTGGATCTTCAATAGGGATCTCCCTATGATTAAAGGAAATGTGCTCAGTTGGTACAATATTGGCTACCACATACTTTGAAGATGTGTAGGATCTACTTCTAGTGGCACTCTTGAACCCCTAAGAGTTTTGTACAAAATGTCCTTATGTACATTCGATATTTTGAGGAGATCCAAGATTGAAATCTTGGAAGATGTCTTCTCAAGTTGTTCTAAGAGGTTGTACCTACCATTTTACGGGGTCATAGAGAGGGTTTAGGAATCATGAGGTAGGCGCACCTTGTTACCACAACGCAATCCTTTCCCTTGATCAAATGGTGTTCACATGGTCACTAGGGAGCGGATACATCCAATGAGTGAATTGTAATGATTATTGTCTTTCTTGGTATATAGATAATTCACCACTTTGTAACTCTGGGATGAATCTCCTCGATCCAAATTTTCTCATCTAACTTACCATGTTTAGGGAATGGTTCTTTGAATATTCCCATCTTTTTGTTTGGCGTCTGAGTTTTCTCTGGGTATCCACTTCTATCTCCCCATTGTTGATGAGGTCTTGGATGTAGTGACAAAGTCATAGACATTTTCTATTTTGTGTCCCTTGACATGATGTAATTCACAATAGTCATGCTCTTTGTACCATGATGGTTTTGGAGCATTTTCATCAAAGGGTTGTGTCATGGGATAAGTCACCATGTGAGCTGCATCCAATTGCTTCAATATGGCTGAAAAAGGCTCATTGAGAGGAGTGAACATTCTACATTTAGGTGGTGGTTGAATAGGTCCTTTGGTCAATTTAAAAGGTTGACCAATTTGAACCGTTTGCACACATTTTGGAATCTTGTGATTCCGTCTCCCACCACGTTCTTGTTTTTGTTGAATATTTTTGCTTTTCCATAGGTTTTATGTTTTGGTTATCCTTAGAATGAGGTTTAATGGTTCCTTTGGCAACAAGGGATTTCTCTATTTGAATTCCCTTCTCAATAACCTCTTCGAAGGTGTGAACACAATGCATTTGCAGATGAAAAGTGATGTCTGGGTTGAGATTGGGCACAAAGATACTCATTATTTTTTCAGGAATGTACAAGGGAAGCGATTGGCTATCCCTCTCCATCTTTGTAGGAAGCTAGTGAATGTTTCATTGGGACGTTGTTTAGTGCCACACAAGTCCACCATGGTGATGTCACTTTCTATATTGTATGAGAAGTGTCATACAAATCTTTCTACCAGTTCAGGCCATGTAAAAATAGACCCACGAGGTAAGCGAGTAAACCATTCTAAGGCTTGGCCCCCTAGACTCTTTGGAAAGAGTCGTATGAGGTAATTGTCATTGTAGGCCACTTCTTGGCATGCCATATAAAAATATTTTACATGGTCTCATGGGTCACCTTTCCCTCTATATTTGTCAAATTTTGGCATGTCAAACTTTTTAGGGAAGGGTTGAAGCATCATAGTTTTGTCAAATGGATAGGGACATAGCTCTTCATATTGATATTTTCTGTTATTCCCCATAGTGCTCTCTTGGAGGCTTGTAAGTGTCACTTTCATAGACTGCATTTCTTGAGTGAGTAATTGTTCTTTGGTAGGAGAAGCAAGGATATATACATGATGGTGTTCCATATTGTCTTCTCCTTGATTGTCCAGTTGAAGTTCACTAATTTTGACCTTAGGTTTTGTCTTTTGTACATTCTTGTTTGTTTCTTTTTGTACATGAGATGTTAACAAAGCCAATTGTCAACTAAGGTTGCTAATTTGTTGTTGAATAGTGACTTCTTCTTTGAAAGGTTCCTCTTCTTCTTCATGTTGCAGAGGTTGTTCAACATTTTTGTGTTCTATTCTGACTTTACATGGTACTTTAAGGAAAGGTATTCTATATCCCACTATATTATCATTTCCCATGTTAGAAGTAGAAGCATGTCCATGTGTTAAGATATCATCCATGTTAATAAGGGGTTTCTCCTCTTCATTAGCATCATTTGTAGGTGGGATTGCTTCTTGTTCAATAGGCATTCTGGCTCCCAATTCTACAACTCGTGCCAGTACCTGATCCTTGTTTCTAAAAATAAATTCATCTAACAAGGTGGGGTTAAAGTCAAACTCCGCATGTGGGGATTCTAACTCATCACCGCTATGATCTATCATTTCTTCTACTTCTTTTTCCATGTGAAAATAAAGGCCCAAGATCATGGCCAATAAAAGGTTTGACCCTTGTTTGTTTGAGGCTTCCCAAGTTTGTATTTTTCTAGTTTCCAAAGCTAATTTTTGAGTCCTAATCTTGTTTTAGGAGCCATAATGTGTAATAGGTTCACTAAGGTATTTGTGAATGTGTTCAAATATTTTTATCAAACCTAAGTGAAAGAAGGAATGTCCAAAAATTAATGTTATGTTATGAATGTCAAAGAACCAAAGTGACACAATAATTTTCTCTTAAATGAAAGCAAGCAAGAATCAGTCACACAATGTTGAGTTTCAAACCAAATAATCAAATGAAGTACTTCCTAAATTTGTCTTGAAAAGGTAGTTGGTGTCATATGATGATTAACAAAATGTCCCTACTTATGTCGAGTTCAAAGAAATGAACAAGGTGTAAGTAATAACAAGAAGTTAATGTGACCTCCAAACAAAGTATACTAGAAGCAAGCCCAAATTCAATCAAGACCTATATTCCAAAGGGTGTCAGTTACGATTGTGAGTGACACAAAATTTCACCAAGATATGTTAACCAAACTTTATGAGAAAGTAAGGTATTGATATCAAGATGATATTGATATAACACGCACAAGTGGTAACACTTAACACTCTTCAGAATCGAGGTAATAATTGAAATCAAACTAAAGCGATAGTATACCTAGGAATTGTTAAAGTGTATACAACGTAACCTTACAATATAGATATTTAGGCCAAGTTTACAAGAAACAAGATGTAAATACCAAAATTGTAGTGTCACGATATAAACAAGATAACCATTCAAAGGAGAATCAAAGTGATGAACCAAGCCTAACTACGATGATGATCTTGACTTGGGTATCAAGATCAAAAGGCTACTAATGATATGAAAAAATGTCTCCACACACTTTAGACGTTTAACAACCCATCTACAAACATGGATGGGTGTAAATGGAAAAAAAGTGGTGAAACAATCAATTGATAATGCAAAGGTAGTCACTCTTCTTTTGATCAACAAAGTGTCAAAAGAAAGTGAAGGAAGTAGATCAATTGGGGTTGAAAAATGTTGGCCTCACTTTGGCAGAGTTTTGCCTCACCTTAGGGCAAGTGAAAAACTAAGCAAAAGTAACGCTTCACATGTTTTGTGATGAACAATATCTCTTAACTCAAAATTGGCTTTGATGTGGTCCAAGTGGGCTCCTGGTCAAAGATAGCTTCCTGGGTGGTTCACTCAACTAGGTGTCACAAGTCATCTAAGAGCGAGCTCGATTTACCCAAAAAGTCACACTAACTAATTTGGGAGTATCTCGGCTTTACTTTACCCCCTTCAAGCATAGTGGGAAATAAATGTGTCCATCATGTACTCTCACTGGGGTCGTGATACGGATGACTTGTGATGCTAAATCTCACATGTATGGTAGTACTAGTCAAGTAGGTTGTGCGGAGCACTTCCCATTTCGTCCACAAGGTTCCCTCTTGTGTGGAATACTTTGGGGTTCCTAGGACCACCCCCATTGTTGTAGCTTAAGGCTTATGCCAAAGGGGTTATGTCCTAGTTTTAAGCGGACGAGACATACCCTTATCCGAACCCAAATATACAATGTGTTGATTGTGGTGTGTTTTTTTATCTTTTTAAATTGATGTGGTTTGCTTGAACACCTTTTGGCAACCTGCATGGAAATTGTATTAGTAATTTGGTTTTGTTTCAACTCCACCCTTCTTTGACAAGCGTTTGTGGTTTTGCACAATGGATTAGTAGTTTTCCATAAAATGAATAAACATCATTTCTGATTCTCAAGATCACCCTAAGACACAAGAGAAGAGCATATGTGACGACAAAAATCCAAGAATTCAACAAATGGAAACACTTAATTCAAACGTGAAATATATCTTTTCTCAATTTTAGACATTCAACATATTCTTAAAGCAACAAAAGACATAAGAATCATTTTTGATTCCCAAGATCACCCCAAAAGATGCGAGGGAAGAGCATACACGATCTTACTCTTATAATTAACATGCAAGGTTCATTCCATGTCTAGTCTAGCATATCCATGCAAAAAATAAAACCTGCAATGATGTTAGTACCTTAGGAAACAAATTTCCACAAATCTGAAAGTAATATGCCAACTCGGACCGAAGCACCTGCGTGCGGGTTAGGACATGTGCACATGGTTTAGGGTGTCTATGCCCTCTGTGTAAATCTAAATCCATAGTGCGCCTATGCCACCCGAGAGATGCCTGTGCTAGGATATGTGCATGTGCGCTAGGGTGTAGGTGTGTGTGCCAGGGTTAGCAAAAAGGAGGTATGAAAACTCAGACAGTGCGCCTGTGCCACCCGAGAGATGCATGCGCCAGGATATGGGCATGTGTGCCAGGGTATAGGTGTGTGCGCCAGGATTAGTAAAAATGTGGTATAAGAATTTAGACAGTGCACTTGCGCCACCTGAAAGATGCATGCACCAAGATTATGGTATGTGTGCCAGGGTTAGGGTATATGCGCTATCTCGACAGTTTCGAAAAGATGAAGGTATTTACGAGCAGAGTGTGTGTATGTCGAATGTGTGTTTGTGCTAGGTTTAGTGTGCCAATGCCAGGTTTGTTTTCTTACACCCCATTCTGCAGTCAAAATATGGCCAAAGACACCAAAAATCTCAAAACACTCCAAATTTTAGTATGTTAGCTCAAAATTGACAACAACCCATTAGAATTAAAGCTCTAAATGAGATCCTACACATGTAATATTAGCAAAATCCTAATAAATTGAACATTATTTGCCATATGTGTATATCAAGGGTTAGCCAAAAACTTGAAATAACAATAAAATTTGAGCTAGAATGTTAAGGGACTAAGGACCCGTCCCACCAGGCATGTGCCAAATGTGTACATGTATTTGTTAGCAATGCAAAAAGAGTTAGAACTAACACCTAGTAGTCCTAAAACAAAGCTAAATAAAAATCAATGCACCATCATGCTTAGAGCTTAAGCAAGACTAATCTACTAACATCCTTGCATTAGAACATGAACAAATATTCAAACTAACATGTTAATCTATTAATCTCTATCTCTATTGAATGCTATCCAAATGAAGTGAACCTATTTAGATCCTTAGCAATCAAAGGTTTTATTTTATGTTTGAATCCCAAGGTTCTCAAGAATGGGGTCTTGTCAATCCATGGCTACAAGACCATTTGACATATCCCCATATGACTTCAAAACTTGGATGGATGAATACAAGAAATGAAAGTAGCTAGCTTCTCCAATGAAGAATGCTCAAAGATGATAAATGGCTATAGCTTAGGCTCTATGCTCATTTAGATGTGTAAAGGTGTAAGTGTAAAGGTAGGAGGAGGGCTCTTTATATAGCCCAATGGATAGAAGAATCTCTACATCCTCCTTCATGTGGGATAAATGGAGAGGTTGGGTTAGTTGTGGATAAGAGAGGTTTAGAAAGGGTTGAGTCAACCTTAGGAGAGTTTAGTTTGTCCTTTAGTGACCCATGGGATTTGAGGGGCTTTATTAATTAATCAAAGTGATTAATTAATAGGTGTGCAAGCTTATAGAAGCTTTTTAGAGGAATAATTAACATGATTTAGACTATGAGAGGGATTTAATCAAATAAATGATGATTTATTGATTTAATGGAAGAGGAAGCTAATTAATTAATAATAATTAACTAGTCTATGTAGAAAAGGGGTTTTAATTAATTGAAATAATTAATTGATGTAGATATAAAATGAGAGCTTAATTAATTAGAAATAATTAATTAATCTAGATAAAAAGGGGAGCTTATTAATGGAATGTCGTTAATTAGCGTCATTGTTGGATAGAAGGGTTAATTAACTAGCGTAATGTAGCTAATTAACGGTGATAGAAGAGGAAGTGTGCTATATTGACGATATGTTGTCCATTTGGGAAAGGAAACTCTTTAGTCCTCCAACAACCTACACGTGACCAACGAAGAATATTAATGAACATCCGCTACACTACAAAATTCAATTTCTCAGTTTTGAGCAAATCACGGTGCCTGTAAGCCTACATCGCCTGCACACCCCCGACCACCCATGCATCCTAGTCTTGACATTTCCAATAGTTATGTGATTTGTTGGATTCATTTGCAACATTGTCCTCCTTTTGTTTATTAGTTTTCTAATTTGACACAACTCGGGATAAACTATGAAATTAGCTAAGCATTCTTTCCTTCTCTTGCACTTAGGGTTTCAAGTTTTCATTTGCTTATTGCTTAGGTCAGATTTGTACTTTAATGCATTATCATTGTGTTATGACTCTACAATTAGGATTTCACAAATTCTTATATTTGTTAAATCATTTGGTGAACTCAACTAATTTGAACACTCTCGGGTCCTCATTTCATCACTTCTTGCAATTTTCTTAGGATCCTCTCATCATGGATATTTCTATTCATGATTTGTTGCTAGCCAATCCTTATTGTCAAGCTAAAATAATTAATCTCTTAGCTAATACTCATATTCCTTCTACTACTCATCCGGACATTATTTATCAAACATTTGTAGATGCATTTTCTCAACAACTTAATTTTCCATCTACTATAGCTGACAATCTTTCTGTTTATGACAATGATCCTCCCTATATATATGAGTATACATTCATAATCAAAGGGTGTTAAGTGAACTTTAGTCAATAATGGATATAAGATTAATCTTTGTACTTTATCATTCATTCAAAATATAGGCCTTTCCTTAGCTAATCTTAACCCAACATATTTTTCTCTCTCGAGCATATGATTCTATTATGTGTCCATGCATGGGAACTATTGCCTTACCTATCATAGTTTGGACAAAAATGGTTCTTACCATATTATTTGTTATTGATTTCCCTGTTCCATATAATTTCTTACTCGGTAGGCCATGCCTTCACAAAATGCAAGCAATGCCTTCTATAGTTCATTGATGCATTAAATTATTACATGAGGGCTTTGAATATATAGTTCCCCACTGATAGTAATCCATTCTAATATTGTCGTCTAGACCTAACTAGTGTGTTACCTATTTCAACTTCGCTACTATACATCCTGCCGTTGATCCATGACCCATGAACTATCTAGAAAAATTGCCTCCACTCGAAGGAACTGTTTGTGCATTAGACATTGTCCCATCTGCTTCGTCTCAACCCCTCCTTCTACTAATGCTATGGTCCTTTATAGGTGGTTTGTCCATAAATCAGACATCATACCACCTTCATTGTTTTCTCATGAGAAACTTGCATCTGTGATCCCTCCTTTCACATGCACTCTTTTCATGAATAACTCTTATTGGCATCACATTCCATTCGATCCCACTTGCTCTAAAACTATTTGCACATATGATGGCTTGGCTCAACTTAGATTCACACCAGAGGATCTCATCCCTCTATCTTGTTCTCTTCATTTATATCATGGATATATTTGCATTACTACTTTGCTTATGGCCTTCACGTCTTCCATCTATTGGTTTTTGTTGCACGCACTTCTCACACTTCTCCACTTACTCTTGGGAAGTCTTGGCTTGACTACATTGGTGGTACTCTAGATCCCAACCATATTGATATCACATTTCCAATACCCTTCGGCCATGTTTCTATTTACAATGACTCATTTCTCGGCTATTTGAAGAATCTCACTCAATAGTATGCACATGGATGTCCACCAACACATTTCACTGATGAAGAATAAACAATGGGCATGCATAATTTACACTAAAATTTCTCCTTATATGATCAACCACATAATATTGCTTACCAAGTCTCTGATGCATCTCCATTTGATTTTGACCATGACAATTCTGATCTTTTAGATGATGTTACTTTATTCTTATACACATCATACACTTGGGGGGCATCATACTTGTAGACACTAAAATTAGGTCACACTCCCCTTTGGTCCCTTGACAAATAAGCACCCTTCATCACATTCACCTAGCCATGGCCCCCTTCACCTCACTAATATTAATTTAATTAATTAAATTAAATTAATTCATTATCCTCACTATATTTATTATTTAAATATCTTAATTTAAATAATATCCACACATACACCTCACTTAGATACCTCATCAAGCCAACTCAACCTAAGACCTATTCTTAGTAAGTTGCCATAACTAACTAAGACTTACCTAAACCCTAGAAACCAATGCCTACATTATCTCTAACCACATTCCCGCATGCTTACAAGAAGCTCCCAATCTAATTTTTGGGTTAATGGCACAAGATCCGAGGAAATCAAGAGGATCTCCCTAGTTTAGTAAACCTAGGAAATCCTACCTTGACCGACGCCGGTTACCCTTGACCGTCGCCGGTTAAGACGGAACCGCCGTCGGTTACCCTTTTAACCCCAAAACAACCTTATTCTCAAGGTTGGTAGAAGTCTAGAAAAAGATTGGAAAATTTTGAGAACATTAGCACATTCCAGAGAGATATCGCATCTTCTGAGAGTGAATTATAGCGAGAACACGCATGTAAGGAAGGAGATCAAGCATCTTCTCCCGCACAACCATCCCATCAATGATCTCGATCTAACCAAGGAAAGAGGAATGTACATGCAGCCCATGCAGAAGATTTCCTTCGGTTGGTGACCACCTGCAGCCTTCAAACCTCTCATCAGCACCTCCGTCCCTCACTCACAGGCATCCAGGACCATAATCCAAGTAAGTAAACGTTATAATTCTCTCGGTTCATTCCATTACATCAAGATATTATCATCTTTTGTTTACCTAGCCATCCATTGACCTCCTTAAATATTCCTCCATATACCCATTAAAACCTCGCCAAATCCCACCTAAATCACCCAATACCTCATCCTGACCAACCAAAGTCCTTTTGTGTAATAACAAAGGAGACCTAAATCTCGCCTCGTGGCATTCCCAGCTTTTCCAAAATAATCGCACCGCACACCTAACCACCGTCGGTCACCCTTAACCGACATCGGTCTCTGTATTTTCCCAACCTGCATAGTGACCTACCCACCTGATTCCTTCTCACCCTCATTCACTTGTGATATGCCTGAGACCTCTGTCAGATCGGAAGAGACCTAGAACTAGTTATTTGACCTTCGAATCCTATTCTAACCTAGCCTATTAAATTAGATCTATTTCTTATTGTGTTTTAAGTGAGATACCTAAATCATTTTGAATTACAATAGGTTTTACCTTATTTACCACATTAAATTGTTTAAAACAATGGACTAACAACCATCTAGGAAGTATCACACTTCCCGGATCTAGCATACGCTAGGTAGTTCATTGCATATATTGTTTAAATTTTTCTGGTGGTCTTACTTTTGCATTACAGGTAGTTCCTCCTAGCCAAAAGGAAGCTCTCATAATCAGTTGTGGATTTGGAAGTCATACACGTGCAACAACCCATCAACCAAAATTAAAACAAGTATTCCTCCTATGCCCGTTACCCTATCTTTTTGTCAATACTTCAAGGAAATGATCTAGAATCAGGTGAAACATTTTGGCACGCTGGTGGGACCCATCTCGGGGTTCCTTGCATTTCATTCATTCCTAGGAAAATTTGTGTGTTTGTTTCCCTTCTGAAAAGCATACACATTAATTTTCTTCCTTGGTAACCCACCTTTTCTTTCTATTTTCTCTAAAGGAAACCTTTCTTTTGGTGTAATTAAAAAGAACCATTTCTTTGTGTTTTTGCATTATAGTGAAAGATCATCCCTCTTCCTCTTCATCTTTTTGTGTCATCCAACTTCACACTTTGATTTGGGCTTAAAAATAAGTGCATTACATTCTGATTTATTGCATTAGCTCACATTAATTGAGGGCAACCTATACGCTGGAAGTCATGACCAGTTGATGGTTGAAAAACGAACCATAGAAAGCACTTTCTTTCTCTTTCTCTCTCTCTGAGTCTTACCAAACCTCACAAAAATTGAAAATACACACATTCTTAAACAACATCTTACCTGGAAGAAGTCTGTAGGTGATCACACAATCATGACACAATGGGCACCCATCACTGCTCTGTCGAGTCATACTTCAGAGCGAGGCCCACCCCCACCATAACATACCTGAAACCTCACCTTTTAGATCTCCTTCTTCGTAGGAAGCCATCCTCACCAAAAATCTATTTCAAAATTCATGTGTCAGTCCTTAAATAGCATAAGCTAAACAAACATAATAGAAAAGGCACTCCTAGGATCACATTTTTCTTAGTGTTTTTGCTTGGCTTTTGTTTTGAGGTGAGAGATCACATTCTTCATTTTCTTGCATGCTCCTCATCACAAATGGTGTATTCTCGGCTTCACCGAGTGTGCCTAGGCCATATCATCATCATTATCAAATTCTCGGGTCTGATTTTACATCGATTTTAATTCACAACCACTTTTCTTTCATCACTATTTCAATTTCACAAGAATGCAAGCCTGGTTACCCTCTCGACCTTCATCGCTTATACCCAATCGACGCGTCGGTTCTAGGTCCTTTTTTCAACCTACCCAAAAGGACATTTTATTCATTTTCTTCCACTTTTCATAGTCCCCGCTATTACCGCATTCTCATTGACATCAGAAACACCATCAAATTTGGCATACCGCCGATTTGACCTTCTACCTAGTTTTTCACTCACTGACCATTTTCTACAGTGACTGGAAATGGTTACCCCTAACCGGCGTCGGTTTTCCTTAACCGTATCGGTTAGCTTGTTTCACTTTCCAACCACCATTTGGTACCTAATCCACTTTTTACCGCCAGATTCACTTGTTCCTATTGTTTTCTGTGTCATTTACAGAGAAGTAGCCCTACCTAATCAGTACTAGTTCACATGGTGCTGACTCGAAGACAAGCAAGCACACTTGTGTTTCACGCCAGTTGTCAACCAATCCTACCTAGTCCCTCACCACCTTCAATTTTATCACCGCCATGAGTCCCATCCAACCTATCACTATCGCTACCAGAGATGAGGAGTAAGAATGACTCCTTGACCAAAAACCTGCTTTGCCTTGCAGTGTTAAATTTCCCACTCATCCACTCGAGATGCCTTAGGTCAATTGATATACGGCATGCCCGTATCTATCCCCCGAATCTCACTCCCACTCCTGCATCAGCCCCATCTAGCTCTGTGCTACCCGCATCTACCTTACCCCAAGTCATTTCGCAGCTAGGTCCTATACCCGCTATGACTCGCCACGGCCACCTCCGTTACCCCCGCCACATCCACCATACCCTTGATAACTACCTAAAATGTAACCTCATCCGCCCCTAATGTCTCACACATACCCGTAGCTACACTACCACCTCCCGTGTCGGTGACCCCTACCCCTTTTTAAAACGTGGTCCTTTCCATTCCACAATCATTAGCCCCCATTTCCACTAGGGTCACCACGACCCTTCCACATCCATATACATACTATTAACAGCCTCCCGCTTCCTCCATTATTCACTCGTGGTACGTGCACTCCCCTGTTTCACCGCCTTCTTCCCAATCAACCTACATGGAAGAACCATACACCGGAATACCACCCCATTATATGCCCAAAACCAACCCTCTCGACGCTACACAGAGGCACCCAATCATCACAACCTACCAATGATCTAATCAAATTGATATTGTAAAAGATGCGACATTAGAGGCATAAGTTTTTGCTCTCGCAAAATTCTCACATACGACGAGATTTGCAACGAGCCCACCCACCCACCCATTCCTATCCGCCCATACCCCATGCATTGGGAAATTCCTAAATTCAATGATTTGAATAACAAAGAAGACCCGCAATAGCATTTGAGGTCGTTCAAACATGGGTGTTATCTAATCGCTCATGATGATGCCTTTCTCTTGAGAACTTTTCCCATGTCTCTGACTGGACTCGGCATTAGATTGGTATAGTGGGTTACCTAGACACTCTATATTCTCATTCAATCAAGTAGCCCAAGCCTTCTTTGATTATTTCTCTATCAATATCATCAAGAAGGTTACCATGACTGACCTATACTCCATGCACAAGATGAGGACGAATCTATCACAGATTTTGTCGCTCGTTGGCATAGCTTGATCAACCAACTCACCTTCCAACTGCCACAAACAAAACTCATCGAGCTCTTCACACGGGCTTGTGCTAGACATATCTCACCGACCTTGCAGGTCCAAACCTTTTGAACATTTGATGAAGCATTCACTATGGCACAAAAGTTAGAGATTTGGGCCATCGAAGAGAAGAAAATCTAGTTACGCAATAAGAATTTGACATTCAAGTCGAATGATACCTCTTCTTCTTCCAAACCACAAAACAATTATTCAAAGGCTAAGGGTTTCGCTAATGCAGTGGTACTCAAGGCCAGCCCAACTCATCCATCAAATCAGGGTACCACCTCATCTAATCTCTCACCCATCCAAAATTTTCAATTCGACGAGAGCAAAGTGGAAATACACCCAAATTGGGGAACCTTACTCTACTGTCTTAGAAAAACTTATCAAATCCAAAGCCATCACTCTTCCACCCATAAAACCACACACTGGTTTTCACCCGCTTGCCCAGCCTACATGGTATAAAGAACATGAATTCTCAGAACTATCATCGAGGAAAGGGTCAAAGTGACGCCAATCGCATCACTTTCAAAAATATTGTCAAAGAAATGCTCGAGAAAGGAGAGTTAACCATGGATAATCCTAATGCACCTACAAACCAAAACCTACACATTTATAAGAAACCATTTCCCAATCATGCCCCTTCGTCTCGATCAAACCGGTGAAACCTCACTCATGATACCCATACCCACGAGGTCCACACTATCTTTAATGACATCTCTGTACCTCCCAATTACCTCACATTCCTTCCATAGAGGAAATCCTAGCCCGAAATCCTCCTTCTGCATTAGAACCAACCTCCCCTGTTCCTTCACCCACAGAGGAACATCTTTCATCTCCTTCATCACCTACGAAGGAGTCTTCCACTAACATCGAGACCATCTCACCCCTAGCTTCTCCACTTAGAGAAATTTTACCCACAGTACCTCCTCCACCCATAGAGGAGCACCCATTACCTCCTCCACCCACAAAGGAGCACCTATCCATTCCTCCACTTGCAGAGGAGCTTCCATCACCTTCTACACCTACCATAGACCCAGTTGAGATACCTTTGCCTCTTGGTGAGCATTCTCCATCCGCTACCCAAAATCCTGCAGACCTACTTTTGGCTCTCTTACCCACGGAAGCTAAAGCTAGCCAATTTCCTGTCTCTAAGACACATTTTATAGGAATTGCCATTAGGTCCTCATTAACTCCACCTACAGATGTGCCATTCTCGTGTTTGGCTGATCACTTAGATTATGTGGATAAAGCCTTACTATGGGGATGCCTTTTGCTTCCTGTCTCAACACAGATGCAGAGGTCACTTGCTGATACCTCCACTATCTACCCAAAAATATTTTGACCAATCGAACCAAACACAACCACCTCTATCACAACTCCTTCCACAACACCTGTCATAGCTCAAACCACATCTTTACCCATAGCCCAATCTATATCTACACCCAAACCCACACCTATGACATCATCCTTGACTAAACCTATTACCACTTTAGGGGTCACCCCGAATACCAACCTTACTCATCCACCTATCAAATTGGATTTAGCTACATCCTCCAAAGACAACACAACACCTACTCCAACACCTAAATAGAATCATCACACCCAGAGAACTCATACCCTCGGCCGCGCCAATCACACTTGCACTTGTCTTGTCCGTCTTAGGATCTTAGCTTCCCATATGGTCAAGAAACCTCTCGCCAACCAATAAACCAAAAACACAACAACGCATTCCTTCCTCACAAACCCGTAACCTACCCAGATGCCCAACATGACTTACACCCACACCTACAACATCTTTACCACCCATACCTCCAATACCCTTAGTTATTGCTTCACTACCCACTACACTTCACTCACTGTCTCTCACACCCCAAGCACAACCTGCATCATCTACCTTCACAAAGACCTCCGTTATCCCCTGTGGGTAACTCACCCTTTTCTCCCATCTACTTTTCCTTCTAGACCTCATACACCCATATCGCCTTTACCCAAGAAGGAGCAATCCAAAAACAAAATTCCACAACCCCATAATAAGGTAGTCAAAACAACCACACACACCTCCTACTCATTCACGTACTATACCCATACCTAAACCAACACGACCGACATCCAAAACCATGCCAAGACTAAAACCATCGCTCGAACTCCTCCTCTTTGAAAATCTGTTCTCAACAATCAACCACACCTACACCCAAACCCATACTCACTTCCTATTGCGATCCACTGACAGGTCTTATAACAAAATTTTAACCAACTTCCTTGAGAATTCTGTCATCACATTACCGCCACTCGTGCCTTATAACCCCCTCAAACCCAAGCTAAAAGGGTTTGATGATACTAAAATTATGCCTACCATCATGTGCCAGGGCAAGATGTGGAAAACTACAAGGCCTTGAAAAACATCCTTATCCAGTTGTGTCCCCCAAAAGCCAACCTTGACGATGACGAACTTCTCGACGAGGATCCTACTTGACCAACACTCATTCCCACACCGACCACTCAACAAAACAACCTCCACCCTCACAGATCCTAGAGCCACCCCCAAGATTTGAAATTAACATCGTTCGCATCGTAGACCTTGCCATGCCACCACCCAAATGTCATTACACCCAACTCACCTCACAGGTTTTTCTCCTCCCGTAGGTTTTTGCCCATTGTGTCGTTATATCACTCACACTACAAATTCTCCATTTTCCAAATCCCCTCGATCAACATGATTCATGTCACTACACATGCTCATAAGGATAAGGTTAAAGAAAAGGAAACTCGACCCGCCAACAATTCCTATAACCAACATACCATCTCGCACCCATACCTAAAATCACTATTCATGGCCCCACGTACCCCATTTCTAATGACATCACACATCACACCATGCTCAAACAATTACACCAGCTCTCCTCAAAATGTCCCAATATGACCTCATCCAAACCCCGAAATCCCATTGTCAAGCTCTCATGGAGGTTCTTTAATCTATTGAGGTTTTACCCAATGACCTACACCCGTAGCCTCCATTATCACACCCCATCATGTAGCCTCTCTCACCAAATTACCACCTTCATCTTCGCCCCACCCTATTCACCAAGTGGCCTCCCTTAGCTTCTCAGAGGAAGAGATTGTGCCACACCAAAACGATGACCCAAACCCAACCCTCTTCATCTCTAGTCCACATCGATGACATATGGGTACGCCGTGTGATGATTGATGGGGGCGCTAGCATTAACATCATTTCATCCCATGCATTCACTCAAATGCACATACCTGACAATTGCATGCATAAACATTTGGTCATGTTGCATTCATTCAATGACGCTATCACCTCTACACTAGGAATCATCATCCTCCACATTCGCGTGGGCCCTCACACTATTCCATAATTATTTTACGTCTTGAGGGGGAATTTCAATATAACATGTTGCTTGGAAGACCCTAGATTCATGTCATGGGTTGCATTCCTTCCACTTTGCATCGTTGTGTAAAGTTTGAACATGAAGGACACACCTATACCATTCCAACTGATCCATCACCTTTTAAAACATGCAACATGCTTTACCAACCCAATGATGTGCTCATACCTATTAAGCCATCTACCTCCACAACCGCTACTTATTCACCTACACCTCCACTTACCAGTACAGCCATTGCTTCTACCGCACATACCTCCTCCATTCCTACCACTACCATAACCTCCATGGCTGACCCATCAGCTTCCCAATCTAACTCCACCTCCACATCAACCTCCAACACATCATCCATTCCAACTACCTACATACTAACCACCGATCCCTTGGAAGGTGTTTTTCAATGCCTTACTCTGGGTGAGTACTACCTATATAGTGTCAACACATTCCTTACTCCACAAGAGTACGAAAGTCTTCACCAACACCCTCGTTATGATCACCATATAGGAGAACATCTCCTCTATGGTCCCCTCACCTTCGTACTTCAGTCTCACATATGGGGGACTTGATACTACCACTTACACAGCCAAACCACCGTCACGAACTCACCCTTTTCGTTGACTTCCAATCACTTACCAATCACCGGTTCACCCACACCTTCCCGCACTAATGTGCGTGGTAGGGTTTTGGTTATAGATTTTATGAGCAAGGCCACCATACCATTAGTCCATGTAACACCAGAACATAATGACCGTAGTGGTATCGGATTTCCTAAACCACCTGCCAAACAAGCCCGTATTAAACTCATTAAGGACACTAGCTTTTCTCCACCTTCCTCACCCGCTCCACCTTCATCACCACCCTCACCGACGGTTGATGGATCCTGAATCTATCCCTCCTAACTTTTTTTTTTTTTTTTTTCATAAAACCATTTCCTTAGGGCCTTTGACTTATCGATGCGAGGGCGAGGCCCCTTCCACTCTTCCCTTCTTGTATCCTCCGAAATGATCGATGATGGTACACCTTCAATTAACATCATTCAATGTGAGGATGATGAATCTATACTCATCTACATTGGTGCGTAAGACTCATATATTCATCGATTATTACCTTCTAAGATGCAAACCATGTTGAATGAATCGACTATTGAGATCAACATTCATACTCAGATGACCCGCACATCCTAAAGATCGACAATCTTTAGATGTCACTAATAGGAAGCCATCACTTCTTTTCTCGTAGAGATCATAACCACGTTTTCACTTGGTCTTACGTAGACATGCCCAAGATTGATCCCAACATAGTGGTCCACAATATCGTAACCATTCCCGATGCCAAACCCATTAAACAAAAGCCGAGGAAAATGCACCCTTGATTTCCTTTCTCGTCAAAGAGGAACTTCAGCACCTTCTTTCCGTTTAATTCATCTTACCCATTGATTATCCTTATTGGATTTCTAACATTTTCCCTGTCACTAAAGTGACAGGGGACTCCGCATTTGCATAGACTTCCGTGACCTCAACCTAGCATGCCTAAAAGATGACTTTCCCTTACCCGGTATTGACTAGCTAGTTGACCTTACTGCTGGTCACGAGATGCTATCACTCATAGATGGCTTCTTAGGTTATAACCATATTTTACTTGCCCTTGAAGATCAACACAAGACCTCGGTCATCACCCTTGGGGACCTTTTTGATATCGAGTTGTGTCTTTTGGCCTTAAAAACACCGGTGCCACATATCAACGGGCTATGACTCACATCTTCCATGACATCATGCATCGTATATTGAAGATTACGTGGATGATATCTTGGCCAAATCTAAATGTGGCTCCGAGCACTCGAACCATCCTCAAAACCATCTTTGACCATCTCATTAAATATTACGTCCCCGCCTTCAACCTAAGAAGTGCGTCATGCAGTTCTCTTAGGAAAGATCCGTGGATTTATCATTTCCTCCATGGTATAGAAGTTGACCCTGCTAAAGTCAAGGCCATTCTTGAAATGCCTCCGCTATTAACCTTTAACAACTCAGAGCTGTAAGGTAAGTCAGTAGTCCATTCACTGTTTCATTTCATAATTATCTCGATCGATGTCAACCATTTCATCATCTCGCTGATCTTGACCTCGAATTCATTCATCAAAAGTCCATCAAGGGCCAAGCTATCGCCAACCAATTGGTCATGCCGCACCTATTTCTCGGGATCAACCCTCTTATTTTGACTTTCCAAATGAATCGATTTCTACCCTTTCCCTGGATGAACTGCCTTACCAAATGACACTCTTCTTCAACGGTTCCAAGCATCGGCATGGGGGTGGGGGTGGTATTATCCTCATTCCCCTTGAGGGTGAACCCATGCCTTTGTCTTTCAAATTAGATTTTAAATGTACCAACAATATTTCCGAATACGAAGTGCTCATACTAGGTCTCCAAGCCACCTACGCCCTAGATGTCAAATCAATCAACATCTTTGGTGATTCTCGATTGGTTGTAAACCAAGTCCATGGTATGTACCAATGTCGTAATGAGATAATTCAAAAGTATAAACATCATGTAGACATAATTTTGATCACCTTTGACCGTTACACCCTTCAAACCATCCCACGTTCAACCAACAAGTTTATAGATACCATGGCCTCCTAAGCTTCTCAAATACCCACTTCACCCGCCGATTCTATAATATTTGTCACCGTACAATGACTCCAATCACCTTCTTATTTACCTCACGATGTTTACTTGATTGGAACCGTTACCCCTAACTTGAGTGACCTTTGGTATAAACAATACTCTGACTACCTTTCTCTCTCCATCTTACCTCTTGATCTCACCCGTAATGGACAACGTGCCTTCCTTAAAAAGGTCTCTCGTTATGTCATTCTGGGCCTCCTCTATAAGCATGGCTTTGATGGTATTCTCTTACGATGCCTCACAAGTTCTGAAATTCCTTATACCATTAAGGAAGTTCATGATGACATATGTGGAGGTCACTTTAGTGGCCTTGCTATTGCTAAGCGTATTCTTCACCTGGGCTATTACTGGATGACCCTTAACCATGATTGTTGCAACTACGTCAAACATTGTGTAAAATTCCAACATTCTAATCTTCATCATACACACAAACATGCCTTACAGTGTCGCTTGAGACATTTGGCCCTTCTCTCAATGGGGTATGGATCTTGTCGTAGAAATCAATCCTCATTCTTCCCAACGCCATCAATGGATCATCACTATTATCAATACTATACAAAATGGGTGGAAGCTAAACTACTCATCTATACAAAAGCCGAGAAAATATGTGAGTTCATTAACCACCATATCATTTGTCGCTTTGGTGGTCCTCATCACCTCATCACCGACAATGGAAAACAATTCAAAAAAAAACATTGCAAAACTTTGTGACGCCTTCTGCATTCACTTAGTTTCTCATCACCTCATTACCCACAAACCAACGGCCAAGACGAATCCAATAACAAAACCTTAGAAAAAATTATTATGAAAGTGGTTGATGATACTAGGAAGGATTGGCATATGCACATTCCTTTTGCCCTATGGGCATACCGTACTAGTATTCGCACTTCCACTGTGGCCACACCATTTTCTCTAGTCTATGATACAAAGGTAGTCCTACATCTTGAAGTCTAGATCCCCTCACTCTACATTTCTCTCCATGACATGCTACATGATGATGACTTTCGTCAGACCGCTTTAGCACAACTAGAGTTATTAGACGAATGTCGCCTTAACGATATAGATCACCTTCAAGTTTACCAAAAGCGTATCAAACGTGCCTACGAAAAATGTGTCCATGAATGAACCTTCCGTGCCGGTGACCTTGTCCTACAAGAAAATCAACACGTAACCAAAGAAGAAAAAGTAAATGGGAAATTTTTTTCTCCTAATTGGCTTGGACCATACATCATGACTCATACCTATGGATCAGGTGCTTACCGTTTATCATCACTCGATGGTAAACCCGAACCTGATCCCCTTAACGCCTTACATCTTCAACCATTATATTATTGACTTGTAGTCCTCCCTCACCTTTTTTATCTTTCCATGCTCATCCCTTGAGCGCTATTCACTTCATACACCTCACTAATGATTAAACAAGAATCATGTGAGTACCCGTCACTTGTTATCTTCTCTTGAATATGTGTACCATGGCATTGCACATAGCATGATTCTCATGGATACTTTTCGTCTACCTTTAGATGAGATCCCATGTTCATTTCACCTTGCCTTTTGAACAAGAGTCTTATTCTCCACCTTGGTCTTGTCCATGACTTCAAAGACCTCACATGGGACCAAACTCCTTGAGTCAAACTTCTACTAAAAAGATGATGACTCCCTCAAAAGGACATCATCCTCTAGACAATTGCTACTATAAATAGAGTGCTCCCTAGAAGGAAAACTATGTAAAGCTCTAAATAATAATAAAAAAATGAGAGCAACTAAATCTTCCTGCATCGATCAACTTCACAAAGACCTCAAGGAGTTCAATTTTCTTCATCCCTGTAATGCCCCCATTCGTCATTGCTCTGTTATTCTGTGGCGACCGAGCTTCTAAGGGCTGAACGCCGTTGTGTTCCCTTTGAAACGTTGTTGTCGTCGTCTTGTTGAGCTTTCTTGCTTGCGTCAGTGTCGATGTTTTGGTTGCTGGCCCGCAACATCCCTCGCGATTTATCCTATTAAAGGAAGACCTTGTTCTTGCTATATCGAACCTCCTGTTGATTGTTGTTTGTTGCCTGCCAGATATTTTTGCCGTAGTTTTGGTCACGCTCATGCTCGACCTCTCGATTAAATAATTAGTATTATTATTATTATTATTATTATTAATTTTAATTGTTGTCACTTTTGTGCTAAGTCCTAAGCGACTTTTCGAACCCCGTCGGGTGTCGCAGCATTTTAAAACATAATAAAAAAATGAATAATAAAAGAATGGACGCTCTTATACTTGCATTGGTTATCACGCTGCACTTTCGACCTAACGGAATTATTTAAAAAAAAAAGAAATTGTGATTAATTAGATTTATTTCATTTTGTGGATAAGTAATTTTTTCCTGACAAGTTGGTGAGAAGTGGGAGATTTTAATTGGGCCGCCTGTTTTCTGCCCTAGTCGGCTGTAAAATTAATGATGAAATTGACCTTTGCTGGATTGGGGCGCCTTTTCCCTCCATACTGCCGCACTTCTCTTCTTTTAACATTTCTTGTCTTGTATCTTTCCACGTCCTTGCTGTTTTCCTGCAAATTTCGGCTCTGGCAGCGTGAGACCTTGGGAGGGCGAACTGTGTGTAGATTGGTGGAGAAAAACGTTAGAAAAGTTGCCTCCTTTTTTTTTCCGCGCGCCTGGCCCTCGTTCCCTTTTTGTTTTTATTTGCCTTCCATGGCCGCTTTGGATCCTATTCTCGCCTGGAATTGGGGGCGTGTAGAAACGTGGAGGAAGGTTTTTCTGAGCATGGAGGACTGTTGGGCGCCTTCCTTGCTGGCCGCGCGGGTCTGGTATGGTGGTTATAGATGAAGCTACAAGCTGGTACAGTAGGCGTGTTACCTCCTCTTCCAATGGGTGCTGCGGGGTGTGTTCTTGTTGGGGATCCACAGCAATAGACTCGCAATAATATTTCTAGCAGTAGCCAGCAAAGCGGTGCAATACATAATAGTAGAAGCCTCTTTGAGCGCTTCCAACAAGCAGGCTGTCCAACATTGTTGTTACCTGTTCAGTATTGAATGCATCCTCAAATTTGGGATTCTCCTTCAAGTTTTTATTTTTTATTTTATCCAAATCAATTAGTGACAGTAAGAGTGTTACCAGGAGACCTGATGAAATTTATTACAAAGATTATCTATTGGGACCTCACTAGTTTTTCAATGCAACTCATGGAAGAGAATCTCATAGAGGAGGATCTGTTTCATATCAGAATATTCATGAAGCACAATTTGCTGTTGGAGAACCTGGTAATAAAAGCCTTCATTAGTGTGGCGCTTGCATTATTCATAGCAGGATGGGCTGTTCGGCGGAAGTCTTTAAATCTGTCAGGTGGTTTTGCCAGGTTCCTGGTAATGTCAGCATCTATCATGGCTTCCTTCATGTTTGGAGCTCTCCTCCTCGTGTTTTTCTTCTCATCCTCAAAGCTCACAAAGCTTGGTACTGAAAAGAAGCGCAAAAATGATGCTGAATACAAGGAGGGAGGCCAACGGGATTGGATGCAAGTGCTAGTGAATAGTTCGATTGCCACAGCACTAGCATTAGGAGTTGCTTATTTGACAGGCTGGAATGATATCTGTTTGAACTCAGAAAAGGCACCTTTGGTTACTGGTCTGATTGGTGGTATTCTTGGGCACTATGCATGTTGTAACGGTGATTCTTGGTCTTCGGAAATTGGTGTTCTTAGTAGCAGCCAACCTCGGCTCATTACTACCTTCAAGGGCCTGTTTCAGCGTGCTCTTGCCTTGGGAAGCGCATTAAAGGCATGATAAGCCCTAACCCTCTCTCTTAATAATTTATTTACTTTAGCATTTAGATAAATCAATCTCTACAGTTTTGTTTGAATTCTGTATATGTGATGTCTCCTTTGGATTGTTGATGTGTGATTTTCTTTTGCTAAGTTAGTAACGTCTTGGATTCTTGATATTATTTAATATTTATTTACATATATATATGTTGACTCTTTCTTGAACGAGATGCCCAAAAGAAATGGGTTTCCGAATGACTTTTAATCACAATTTGCATGAGCTGATCTCTCTCCAGTGATTCTCGCTTCTCGACCTTATAAAGTTAGTTTATCATTTTGCCATGATTACTCCTGTGAACAGTGGTTTCTGTAGGAAATATTGTGGTGTGTGAATGAGATTTAGAATTTTTCTTGTCTTGTTTTTATTATGTAAAACATGGCGTGAAAACGGGAAATTTTCTCAAAGACTGTGTTGGTCTTTTAATGTGGATTGATAATAGTATAACCCCCCATTAGGATTGGAGGCTTCTATTTGGGGAGAGTCGTACTGGCTCTTACTGGTCCTTCTAGATACTATCCGACTCCTTTGATTATCGTTTACTTTGGGGATTATTGAACACCCCTCTCCAGGCCCTCTACTATTCTTATTACTATGAGCTTACTTTTAGATTGGAACGCTCCTGAAACATGTGTTAATGGGGTTCTATTTTGTGACCCGTTTGAATACGGTAAGCCTCAAGACGTTAGTTTGTGCGGATAACTATATGGCTTAAGTTTGAGGCGCTTCTTAGATCTTCGAATCAGTTGAGGTAATAATGAATACATCGAACTCTCATGAATGTGTACATTCTGCAAGTTTGATTGACATGTGATGGCCCTCAGGCGTATGAATTCAGACAATGCTTGAAATATGAGATTATAAATTTATCCTATACCTTGACTTCAAAGCTTGTTGAAATGTTTTTTTGGTAGCAAAACAGATGAATAGGGAAGTTTTGAGAACTACCCTAAAAAGGATTCTTACACAGCCTTAAGTAAAGGTGACAACTAACATAATGGGACTGTTCATACCTTATATGACGTTAAGGATAGAAGTCGACCTGAAATTATTTAACTTCATTATATAGGACAATGATTGATACCCATAAATTGAGATATGCAAGTGGAGGTTGAATTATATAATATGATATATTATGCTATCAGGCAACCGGTAAGGATAAATATGTTATTTCAATCCTTGGTTAGCGCGTGGAATATTTTCTGGCATTTATGATGATTACTATGTTAGCTAAAAATTGGTACTTGCATCTCAATTGTGAGTTGAGATAATGTTGATACTTGCATTTATAGTGGCTTGGACCACGCTTACCTGTTTTAGCTAGCCAAATGTACCTTCTACTCATTAACGAAGTATGACGGTATTGTTGTTCGTAATTCATTCCTCTGGGATGGACTCTTATACTAATAGAGGCATATAGAGACATGATAATAAACAACCGATAGGATAGTTAAATAATATATGAACTTACTGATTGGTGGAACCCTTGTTTACATAAGTACATTCTTTTTATTGTGAGATAAATATCAAAAGTATACTTACATATCCTTGTTTTTCTATAAAGGTTGATACTTGGGTAATATTGATGATTATCATATGATTGACACTTGTATTTATTATAGAAGCTTAATGTCGTTGGTGCTTGTATTTAATTGAAAGATAATATTGTTGGACACTTTTATATGTGAAGTAGGTTGAGGGTATTAGGTGAGCGTTACTATTGTTACTGTAATTTAATTATGATTAAATGCAAGGTTAAGGTTGCATATCTTCTAGCCACTTGGAAATTTTGTTCATATGTAAGCAGATTTTAGGGAAGTGTTCAATGATGGGTATGAAATGTATTATCATGAGATGTGCAGTTAAGATTTGAATACATGACTAGGAATTATTTGATAGGGAGTATTGCAAAATTTCATTTATTTAAATGCTAGATGGCATAAGTTATTAGGTGAGGTTTATATCTTATCATGCTCAGTTCTAGCGAACTGACTCTAGTAAATATTTGCTGCAGATGGAATGTTAGCGAGTAGATGAGGGATAGACTTGTAAACTTGTGCATCAACCTCAGCTGAGAAGTTCTTACATGAATCCTTTTTATATTGTTCAGCTATGGATAACATACAGTGGAAAATGTAGGAGAGGATCTTGGTCTTGGTATGATGTATTTGTGGACTTTGTCATCTTAACTTTGGACACCTTGGTTTGTTTGACCATCATTGAAAATATTAAAATATTGGTTACTGCTTGTTGAGTGACCTTATTGGATTATTGGTATTTTAAGTGTGGATGTAACCTTGTTTTGTTCTGGTGAATGAGTGTTATTAAACTTTACCCTTGAAAAGAAATGTTGAGTAAATCTTGCTATGACTTATTAATAATGCGACATAAGTAAAATAACGTGGGTCGTTTAATACTTATAAAAGTTGAACTAAAAGTTATATTTAAATAAATTAACGTAGAGGTTACCAACTTGAGAGCAAGGAATTCTTTAAAGAAATCATAGGCGAGACTATCTTTGTGAGTAAGAATTATATAACATGATAACCCTAGCTTCTCTAGTGAACATTATTCCTTTTTGGGTGAAATTTGTAAAATAACCCTAAGGTGAAATGAACTGTTAGTTGTTAGAAGAGGATAAGATTTAATAAGCCTGAGAAAACTTAGCATTGTAAGAAGCATTGTACAAATCATATCTAGAGTCTTAGCAAACTGTAGTTAAGGATCGAAAGAGGTTACATAAAAATAAATAACCATCAATAATTTCCTCATTGTGGCTTGCCCTATCTGTAGGTGTGTTATGTGGTGGTTTCTTATGTTGTTTTGTCAGATAGAAAAGTGAACCATCCTTGGAGTGTGTGAACATTTCCGTGTTACCCTTGTGGTCATCCTTGTATTGAGTTATCCACGGAGTTAGTTGTGACTTGGTGGTGGCATGTCGTGTCGTGTTGTGCAAAAAAAAAAAAAAAAGTTATCCTGTATTTTACTGTGTTGTTTGCGTGTGAAATTTTGGGTCGTTATAATCCCATATAGACTTTCCGCATCGATCACCTATTTCAACTACAAGTCAAAACAACAACCTTTTGTCATGGACTTGTCCATTATGACCTAGGTTCTCTTTCCGTAAGCGCATGCTACCTATACCATATAAAAATTATCTACCTTTCACCCTTTTTACTATTCCCACTCCCATTTCCTATTGCCTCAAGGGGCTTCTTGGAACTTAGAATTTTGGTGATCATGTGACTGCTTTTCACCATAGAAATACCCATCATGCCCCGTCTTTAGGGTCTTACGTTCATCACCTCCACCAAGGTATGATCTACTCGGTATGATCCTAACCAACCAGGTGGCTTTATTTCCCCCTCTTATCTTTTAACCATCTTTGTTTACATTTTGATTACCTTATACAAGACTTGGTCCTCAACGCTTACTTTTGGGGTAATCTTCTTCTTTCGCCACAATCGCCCTCACCTACATCATTTTACCTATAATCTACCCACACCTAACAAACCTAAACCCACAACATTCCTAAAAACCTACCAACTCATTTTCATACCTCCTCATATTCTTCCCTAGCTTATGGGAGAACTACATCGGCCTGAGGTCCCTTTTCATCGGGACTATGTAGGCAGCACTCCGAGGGCATGGGGCCCTTGGAGGTTAGCTCAGCCATCCTCTACCCTAAAAATTATCTTTCATGTGCCTCACATTACATCACACCTCACTTAGTTTCCCTTCTCTACAAAAAATTGGAAATTAAACCACATACATAACAAATTATTTCATATTTTAAACATTATCACAACATACATTTACTACACCTACCTTTTCTCTATCATCACTATGCATAGATTATACCACATCTCACAAATGACCCATATTATCATTCATTGCATAAAATAATGAATCACCACTTCACCTACTTTCGACTCAATCCCTACATATAACCCGACTCAATCCATGCCTATAACATGAATCAACCATGCCTAAATTGACTGAATCGATCCATGCCTAAACCAACTCCGACTTGATCCATGCCTAAACCAACCTGACTCCATCATGCCTAACTCACCTAATTTCCATCCATATCAACACAACAAATTCATATCTCCTAAACACATCAAAAATCAAATCATAGTATATATCTCGATCATATAATCAATGTGTATCTCAAATATACATGGCTATCTCATCATGTCCATCATCTCAAAATCGTTGGCACATAAGCTGATATACAATATAAGATGTCATCGGCATGCAGGCTGGTCTCATATATACAAAAAATAATGAATCAATACAAAATCTCTTCGGTACACATGACGGTATATGCTCAAAATATATAAAATAACTCATACATCCTCATTATCTCTCGGCACGCAGCCGGTATATAATAACAAAATAACTATCATACATCAAAAACTAGGTGACAACATATCAGGCATCTCGGTGGATGTCCTCCATCTCTGTATCACCTGTACCCTTGGCCTCCCCGGATCCCTACCGGTACCTCACCTCGAGCTAGTCTCTGCGCGTTGGTAGCCTCTCCCCCGATCGGGCCTCGATCTCGCCGACCCCCGTGCTCTCCACACTATGAGTAGAGGATCTCGTCCTCTCTCACTAGACACCTATTTTTCCCCGTACTCAGCATAGAATATGAATTCTATCCTAGCCGCCATCACTAGTCTTGATACTACCTAGCCTCACCTAGGGCATCCCGTAGCCTAGACACAAGCACGGTCTATGGTGGTCCCATAGGTCTTGCCCTCGTACCGCCCTATGGGACCCTCGCCCCATGCCTCGCCCGTGGTGGTGCCCCATGCCCCTGTGCCTATATCTAGGCTTGTAAGACCCCAATATGTGCTCGGACTATGGCCAACCGGCCTCAGTAAACTTGCCACTTGAGCCTATAAGGCTACCACCTGACCATCCCCTCCTCTCCATCTCCATCTCCTCCACCAGCCATCTCGGGCTTGCAGATCGCCACCAGACGTGCAACTCTCTACCTGCGCCTCTCGAGTCCTCCAAATGTGTCTCAAGTATATCCAATCGGGTAATGAGCATATTTACCTCGCCCTTGTAGGGCATCTCTCTCGCACCAGTAATGGTAGCTTAGATCCGGCTACCCCGATATGGGTGGTATGACTCAGAATCGAGCCGCCCACCACTACTTGTACCTATCTCAGTGCATCCAGTCATCTATCCACCACCCATCAAGCTACTCCTCCTACCATGTGGGAAATGTAGGCAATGGTAGAGGTAAAGGCCTCTCCATGTCATCTCTCCAATACTGTGGGAAGGGTGGAGGTATGTCCTGTACTAGCTCGAATCGCCGTTGACTATATCTACCGGGATCATCTCGTCCTCCCTGGCATAGTGACCCTGTATCCATATCTCTAGCTAGAGCTCAGCTAGCTCCTCATGCATATGCCTATGTGAGGTGAATCCAACATATGGCCTCCATATAATGTCCACTTCCGACAACCCCTCTAGTAACTACCGAAAATGGGCCACATCATGTGTGGACCTCTCGGATCTCCACTCTCCTATCACCGGCACCCATCTCTTGTAGCCCACCCACACAAAACATGATGGGAATGCATCTTCTTGGGGCATCCCTATAGGACGCACACAAAATATGTGCTCGTAGGCCCAAAGAAGCAAGAAAATGTACAAAGATAGGTTGAACCTATGCGCACCACCCATATGCCCACAACTCTCTCGTATAATCGCACCAAGAATGCTTTGGTGCCCAGGAAAAGTGGGTCTCATCCACCATCATGTCATGGAGTACCCCCATCACTGATCAGCGAAAGCATCCACCTCTACATCTCGGTAGTGCATGGCATCACATAGCCTCCATCAAGTAGAACCACTAGCCTCGTCTCCTCCGAACTGCTAGGTAAATCTCTCCATAGCTCGAGCCGGGCGCTATGGAATATCGATTGTCCATCCCCTCTTGAAAAATAGACACAATCAGCTCCTTTGAGGCCTTGGAGGAGATAGAATAAACTTAGGCACGCAATATGGGTAACCAAAGAATCTGGAACATGTTCTCCAGGTGATAGTCATCTCATCCATCGATAGGTGGAATGTGTTGGTCATGGAGTCCCATCTATTGATAAGTGCGACCATCAAAATAGGCTACTGGACTACATGTCTATAACGACAAACCCCACTCAAGCCCACTACCCCCATATGCTGCAAATCCTTTGGGGTCGTTGCGCCGCGCACTGTCACCAGTAGAGGCGGAACCCTGTCCCACATATTTAGTCAGTGTTTCCCTCGCATGTAATACAAGCACAACATTAATTTACATATATCAATCCATATTCAACCATTATCATTTCCCTATACCTTATTTTCACCCTACCCATCTCAACTACCTAGCCCACACCACTTTTGGACCTTTGTGCCCACTAATCCGACTGGTACCGATTCATCCTAACCGACCCTCTCACCCTTTAACCGACATCACCCCCTCGCTTTGGTGACTCGATACTGTTCACCATTACCAACCCCGCTTACCCATTAACGACATCGGTCACTTGTTTGGTGATCGATACCGGTTCAACCTAACCGACGCCGCCCAACCTTTACTGACGCTACCACATTGTGGAAAAACCCATGATTTCCCAAAACCCCTTTCTAAAAACCTCCCCCCCCCCTTTTACCCACCTACAATGACCTAAACTACCCTTGCACCTCCACCCACCCCCTATCCCATTTATTACCCTCCCCATTCCTCTTTTTACCCACTTTTCCCCCATTCCCACATTCCATTTTTAACCATCCATAAAAATGAAAAACCAACAAAACCTACAAACAACAATAAAAAATCCTCTAATCTATCAAATAAACTACACGTCGAGTAGAGCGCTTACCTCGTCGCATCGCCATGGTCTTGGTGGCACGTCGCCACCGATCGTGGCTCGCTCGATCCCTCTTCGGCCTCCACCATCACCGAATAGCTACCCATAACCTCCACCCAATTGAATCCCTCACAATGATCTTGTGGACCCGCTTACTCACCAACCAATCACTCATCAAACACACTACCACCACTGCTCCGCTTTCATCTAGAAACTTTTCTCTCTTTTTTGTCATTTTCTCACTTCACAAAATAACAAATGAATAACAAAAATGTATATTTTTTGTTTTTATAACAAACCCGACCTAACCGACGTCGATTACCCTTGACCGACATCGATTGTGTGCCCTACTTAACCGCTTCGGTTTACTTTCTACCGACGCTTGTTATCCATGACCAGCATCGGTCACCATCACCTGCACATTGCCCTAAATTTTACCCTTTTACCCTACCCCTACTTCCTTTTTTTTACCTCACCCAACCTTCACCCCGATCATTTACCTCACCCCACCTTTACCCTACCCATTTACCTCACCTTTCCTGACCTCATAATTTACTACCTCCCTTTGTCCTCCTTTAGGGACTCATTATTTTACCCCTACCTTGGCCTTACCCATGCCGTGACCTAGATATTTGGACCTGACCATCGCTAGTGACCTTTGACCTCATGTGTTCATTATAACTTGTGGGTATCATACTGTGTTGTTGGCCTAATGACCTTACAAAACTATGCCGTGACCATTTATCCTGACCCTACCTTTGGTGTACTAGAACATACCTAAACGTTCATGTGCCTAATCTACATTATGTTTCCTGACCATATCCTATACCTTGGATACCGGAATCACTTCAACCTTGTTTGGATAAACCTATCGACCTTAGATGATGTAGAGTTTTCCTACTCTTCAACTTGGTAGCATGCTGTAGTTTATATGTGTGTGTGCATTTGAATGTTACTACCTTTGACCTTGACCCATTACCTAGATTACCCAAGTAGACCTTTCTCCTTTTTTCCCTTGTTACCCACCTTTCTTTTCACCACATTTACCTTTTATCAAACCACTCACCGATTCTCGCCTTCACCTCGCGCTTCTTGGTTTGAGGGGATCACCTTCACCCACACACGGGCAACCACATCTTATTTTTGTTAGTGTCGCTTACAATAAAGCTACGCAACAAAAAGGAGCAAAATGTAGACACTAAAAGTAGGTCACACTCCCTTTGGTCCCTCGACAAATAAGCACCCTTCATCACATTCACCTAGCCATGACCCCCTTCACCTCACTAATATGAATTTAATTAATTAAATTAAATTAATTCATTATCCTCACTATATTTATTATTTAAATATCTTAATTTAAATAATATCCACACATACACCTCACTTAGACACCTCATCAAGTCAACTTAACCTAAGACCTATTCTTAGTAAGTTGCCATAGCTAATTAAGACTTACCTAAACCCTAAAAATCAATGCCTACATTCTCTTTAACCACATTCCCGCATGCTTACAAGAAGCTCCTAGTCTAATCAGGCCAATGGCATGAGATCTAAGGAAATCAAGAGGATCTCCTAGTTTAGTAAACCTAGGAAATCCCACTTGACCGACGCCTGCTACCCCTAACCATCGCCGGTTAAGACGAAACCACCACCGCTACCCTTTTAACCCCATAAAAACCTTATTCTCAAGGTTGGTAGAAGGTGGAAAAATATTGAAAAATTTGGTGAAAATTAGCACATTCCAGAGAGATATCACATCTTCTCGAGAGTGAATTCTAACGAGAACACGCATGCAAGGAAGGAGATCAAGCATCTTCTCCCCGCATGTACCATCCCAACAATGATTTGATCTAACCAAGCAAATAGGAATGTACATGCAGCCCATTCGAAGCTTTCCTTCGGGTTGGTGACCACTGCAGCCTTGAACCTCTCATCAAGCACCTCTGTCCCTCACTCACAGGCATCCAAGACCCTAATCCAAGTAAGTAAATGTAATACTTCTCTCGGTTAATTCCATTTCATCATTATATTATCATCTTTTATTTACCTAACCATCCATTGACCTCCTTCAATATTCCCCCTCCGTATACCCATTAAAACCTCACCAAATCCTACCTAAATCACCCAATACCTCATCCCGACCAACCAAAGTCCTTTTGTGCAATCACAAAGGAGACCTAAATCTCGTTCTGTGGCATTCCCAGTTTTCCACAATAACCGCACCGGTTACACCTAACCACCATCGGTCACCCTTAACCGACATCGGTCTCTGTATTTGCCCATACAACCTAGAAGTGACCTACCCACCTAATTCCCTCTCACCCTCATTCACCTGTGATTTTATTGGGACCTCTGGCAGATCTGCAAAGACCTAGAACTAGTTATTTGACCTTCGAATCCTATTCTAACCTAGCCTGTTAGATTAGATCTATTTCTTATTGTGTTTTAAGTGAGATACCTAAATAATTTCGAATTACAATAGGTTTTACCTTATTTACCGCATTAAATTGTTTAAAATAGTGGAATGACAACCATCTAGGAAGTATCACACTTCCCGGATCTAGTATACGCTAGGCAGTTCATTGCATGTATTGTTTAACTTTTTCTGGTGGTCTTACTTTGCATTATAGGTAGTTCCTCCAAGCCAAAAGGAAGCTCTCGAGAATCAGTGTGGATTTGGAAGTCATACGCGTGCAATAACCCATCAATCAAAATTAAAACAAGTATTCCTCCTATGCCCGTTACCCTATCTGCTTGGTCAATACTTCAAGGAAATGGTCTAGAATCAAGTGAAACATTTTGGCGCACTTGGTGGGACCCATCCGGGGTTCCTTGCATTTCATTCATTCCTAGGAAAATTTGTGTGTTTGTTTCCCTTTTAAAAAGCATACACATTAATTTTCTTCCTTGGTAACCCACCTTTTCTTTCTATTTTCTCTAAAGGAAACCTTTATTTTGGTGTAATTAAAAAGAACCATTTCTTTGTGTTTTCTGCATTGTAGTGAAAGAGCATCCCTCTTCCTCTTCATATTTTTGTGTCATCCAACTTCACACTTCGATTTGGGCTTAAAAATAAGTGCATTGCATTCTGATTTATCGCATTAGCTCACATTAATTGAGGGCAACCTATACACTGGAAGTCATGACCAACTGATGGTTGACAAATAAACTGTAGAAAGAACTTTCTTTCTCTCTCTCTCTCGAGTCTTACCAAACCTCAAAAAATTGAAAATACACACATTCTTAAACAACATCTTACCTAGAAGAAGTTATAGGTGATCACATGATCACGACACAAAGGCACCCAACTCGCGCTTCTGGTTGAGTCATACTTTAGAGCAAGGCCCGCCCCACCATAACATACCTAAAACCTCACCTTTTAGATCTCCTTCTTCATAGGAAGCCATCCTCACCAAAAACTATATTTCACAATTCATGTGTCACCATAAATAACATAATCTAAACAAACATAATAGAAAAGACACTCCTAGGATCGCATTTTTCTTAGTGTTTCGCTGGCTTGCATTTTGAGGTGAGAGATCACATTCTTCATTTTTCTTGTTCATCCTCGCACGCTCCTCATCACAATGGTGTATTCCAGCCTTCGCCCGAGTGTTCCCGGGCCATATCATCAATGACCTAATCAAATTGATGTTGGAAAAGATGCAGACATTAGAGGCATCAGTTTCTTGCTCCCGCAACACTCTCACCTACGACGAGATTTGCAACGAGCCTATCCACCCATCCATTACTATCCGCCCATACCCCGTGTATTGGGAAATTCCTAAATTCAATCATTTCAATAGCAAAGAAGACCCGCAACAACATTTGTGGTTGTTCAAACACGGGTGTTATCTGATCGCTCACGATGATGCCTTTCTCTTGAGAACTTTTCCCATGTCTCTGACTGGACCTGCATTAGATTGGTATAGTGGGTTACCTAGACACTCTATATTCTCATTCAATCAAGTATCCCAAGCCTTAGTTGATTATTTCTCTATCAATATCGTCAAGAAGGTTACCATGACCGACCTATACTCCACGCGTTAGTATGAGGATGAATCTATCATAGATTTTTTCACTCGCTAGCGTAGCTTGATCAACCAACTCACCTTCCAATTGCCACAAATAGAACTCATCGAGCTCTTCACATGGGCTTTTGCTAGACATATCTCACCGACCTTGCAGGTCCAAACCTTCCGAACATTCGATGAAGCATTCACTATGGCATGAAAGTTAGAGATTCGGGCCATCGAAGAGAAGAAAATCTAGTTACGCAATAAGAATTCGACATTCAAGTCGAATGATACATCTTCTTCTTCCAAACCACAAAACAATTATTCAAAGGCTAAGGGTGCCGCTAACGTAGTGGTATTCAAGGCCGGCCCATCTCATCCATCAAATCAAGCTACCCTCATCTAATCTCTCACCCATCCAAACTTTTCAATTCAGATGAGAGTAGCAAAAATACACCCCAATTAGGGAACCTTACTCTTTTGTCTTAGAAAAGCTTATCAAAGCCGGAGCCATCACTCTTCCACCCATAAAACTACACATTGGTTTTGATCTCGATCACCCCATGCCTGCATGGTATAAAGACATGACTTTTGTAACTATCATCGAGTAAAGGGTCATAGTGACGGCAACTGCATCACTTTCAAAAATATTGTCCAAGAAATGCTTGAGAAAGGTGAGTTAACCGTGGATAATCCTAATGCACCTGCTAACCAAAACCTACACATTTTCAAGAAACCATTTCCCAACCATGCCCCTTCGTCTCGATTAAACCGGGAGACCTCACCATGATACCCATACCCGCAAGGTCCACACTATCTTTAATGACATACCTATCCCCTCCCAAGTACCTCAAATTCCTTCCATAGAGGAAATCCTAGCCCGAAATCATCCTTCCACATAAGAACCGACCTCCTATGTTCCTTCACCCACAGAGGAACATCTTTCATCTCCTTCATCATCTATGGAGGATTCTTCCGCTAACATTGAGACCATCTCACCCCTGACTTCTCCACTTAGATAACTTTTACCCACAATACCTCCTCCACCCATAGAGGAGAACCCATTACCTCCTCCACCCACAAAGGAGCACCTATCCATTCCTCCACTTGTAGAGGAGCTTCCATCACCTTCTACACCTACCATATACCTAGTTGAGATACCTTTGCCTCTTGGTGAGCATTCTCCATCTGCTACCCAAAATCCTGCAGACCTACTTTTGGCTCTCTTACCCATGGAAGCCAAGCTAGCCAATTTCCTAGCCTCTCTAAGACACATTTTACGGGGAATTGCCATTAGGTCCTTATCAACCCCACCTATAGACGTGCCATTCTCACGTTTGGCCGACCACTTAGATTATGTGGATAGAGCCTTACTATGGGGATTCCTTTTGCTTCCTGTCTCAAAATAGATGCACAGGTCACTTGTTGATACCTCCACTATCTACCCAAAAATATTTTGACCAATCTAACCAAAAACAACCACCTCTATCACAACTCCTTCCATGACACTTGTCATAGCTCAAACCACATCCTTACCCATAACCCAATCTATATCTACACCCAAATCCACACCTATGACATCATCCTTGACTAAACCTATTACCAATTTAGGGTCACCCTGAATACCACCTTACTCATCCTCCTATCAAACCGGATTTAGCTACATCTTCCAAAGACAACACCACACCTACTCCGACACCCAAACAAAATCATCACACCCATAGAACTCATACCCCGACTATGCCAATCACACCTGCACCTGTCCTATCTGTCTTAGGATCTCAGCTTCCCCATGGTCAAGAAACTTCCACCCACCAATAAATAAAAACATAACAACCCATTCCTTCCTCACAAACCTCTAACCTACCCAGATGCCCAACACAACTTACACCCACACCTGCAACATCTTTACCACCCATACCTCCAATACCCTCAGTTATTGCTTCACTACCCATTACACTTCGGCCGTCAGTTGTCTCTTACACCCCAAGGACGACTCCGCGTCATCTACCTTCATAAAGCACCTCCATTATCCCCTGCGTGCGTAACTCACCCTCTTTCCCCATCTACTTTTCTTTCTAGACCTCGTACACCCATATCACCTTTACCCAAGAAGGTGCAATCCAAAACAAAATTCCAATACACCATAATAAGGTAGTCAAAACAACCACACACCCTCCTACTCATTTACCTACTATACCCATACCTAAACCAACACAACCGACACCCAAAACCATGCAAGTAGCTAAACCCATCGCTCGAATCGCTCCTTCTCTTCCAAAAGTTGTTCCTCAACAATCAACCACACCTACACCCAAACCCACGCTCACTTCCCATTGCGATCCACTAGCAGGTCTTATAACAAAATTTTAACCAACCTCCTTGAGAATTCTCATCACATTACCGCCACTCAAAGCTTATGACCCCAAACCCAATCCAAAAGGGTTTGATGATACTAAAATTTTTGCTTACCATTGTGTGCCGTAATGATGTGGAAAAATGTAAGGCCTTGAAAACGTCCTTATCCAGCTTGTGTCCCCGTAAGCCAACTTTGATGATGTCAACCTTCTCAACGGGATCTTGCTTCTCCAACACCCATTCCCACACTGCCCACTCAACAACCACAACCTCCACCCTCAAAGCTCCTAGAGCCACCCCCAAGATTTGAAATTAACATGGTTCGCATAAGAGAACTTGCCACGCCACCACCCAAATGTCGTTGCGCCCAACTCACCTCACAGGGTTTTTCTCCTCCGGTAGGTTTTTTCCTATCGTGTCATTATACCACTCACCCTACACCTTCTCCTTTTCCAAATCCCCTCAGATCAACATGATTCACGTCACTACATGTGCTCAGAAGGATAAGGGTAAAGAAAAGGCAACTAACCCACCAACCAATCCTATACCCAACATACCATCTGTACCCATACCTAAAATCATTATCCACGGCCCCATGTACCCCATTTATAATGGCATCACACATCGCACCATACTCAAACAATTACACCAGTCTCCCCTCAAAATTTCCCTATATGACCTCATCCAAACCTCAGAATCCCATCGCCAAGCTCTCATGGAGGTTCTTTAATCTATTGAGGTTTTACCCAATGACCCTACACCCGTAGCCTCCATTATCACACACCATCATGTAGCCCCTCTCACCAAATTACCACCTTCATCTTCACCCCACCCTATTCACCAAGTGGCCACACTTAGCTTCTAAGAGGAAGAGATCACACCACACCAAACAATGACCTGCACCTAGCCCCTTCATCTCTGTCCACATTGATGACATACGGGTACACCTTGTGATGATTGATGGGGGCGCTAACATTAACATCATTTCATCCTATGCATTCGGTCAAATGCATATACCGACAATTGCATACATAAACATTTGGTCATGTTACATTCATTCAATAATGCTATCACCTCTACATTAGGCACCGTCATCACCCACATTCACGTGGGCCCCGCACTATTCCGCACTATTTTACGCCTTGAGGGGGAATTTCAATATAACTGTTACTTTTGCAGACCACTCGATTCATGTCATGGGTTACGTTCCTACCACTTTGCATTGTTGTGTAAAGTTTGAACACGAAGGACATACCTATACCATTCCAGCTGACCCATCACCTTTTAAAACATACAACATGCTTTACCGACCCAATGATGTGCTCATACCTATTAAGCCATCTACCTCCACAAGCGCTACTTCTTCACCTACACCTCCACTTACTAGTACATCCACTGCTTCTACAACACATACCTCCTTCATTCCTACCACTTCCATAACCTACACGGCTGACCCATCAGCTTCCCAATTCATTAACTCCACCTCCACATCGACCTCTGACACATCATCCATTCCAGCTACCTACATACTAACCACTTGATCCTTGGAGGTGTTTTTCAATGCCTCACTGGGGAGTATCGCTATATAGTGTCAACACATTCCTTACTCCACAAGAGTACGGAAGTCTTCACCAACACCCTTGTTATGATAATTATATAGGAAAACATCTCCTCTATGGTCCCCCTCACCTTCCTACTAGTCTCACCTATGGGGACTTGATACTACCACTTACACACCCGAACCACTGCATCACAAACTCGCCCCTTTTCCACCGACTTCCAATCACTTACCAATCACCATTTTACCCACACCTTCTTGCACCGATGTGTGTGGAAGGGTTTTGGTTTTGGCTTTTATGAGCAAGGCCACCATACCGTTATTCCATGTACCACCCGCAAAAATAATGACCATAGTGGTATCGGATTTTTGAACCACCTACCAAACAAGCCTCGCATTGAACTCATTAAGGAAACTAGCTCTTCTCTAGCTTCCTCACCCACTCGCACCTTCATCACCACCCTCACCAATGGAGTCGATGGATCCTGAATCTATCCCTCCTAATTTTTTTTTCATGAACACCATTTCCTTAGGGCCTCTCGACTTATCAACGCGAGGGTGAGGCCCCTTCCACTCTTCCCTTCCCCGTATCTCCGAAATGATCGATGATGGTACACCTTCAATTAACATCATTCAATGTGAGGATGATGAATCTATACTTACCTACCTTGGTGTAGAAGACTCATATATTCATCGATTTTTACCTTCGAGATGCAAACCATGTTGATTGAATCAACTATCAAGATCAACATTCATAATCGGGATGACCGCACATCCTAAAGATCATAAAATCTTTAGATGCTCTTGAACAGAAGCTATCACTTTTTTCTCGCAGAGATCATAACCACGATTTCACTTGGTCTTACGTAGACATGCCTAGTATTGATCCCACCATAGTGGTCCACAATATCGTAACCATTCCCAATGCCAAACCCATTAAACAAAAGCTGAGGAAAATGCACCCTCGCATTGCCCTTCTCATCAAAGAGGAACTTCAGCGCCTTCTTTCCATTTCCTTCATCTTACCCATTGATTATCCTCATTATATTTCTAACATTGTCCCTATCACTAAAGTGACAGGGGACTTCGTATTTGCACGGACTTTTGTGACCTCAACCTAGCATGCCCAAAAGATGACTTTCCCTTACCCGATATTGACTAGCTGATTGACTTTGCTGTTGGTCACGAGATGCTATCACTCATGGATGGCTTCTCAGGTTATAACCAAATTTTTCTTTCCCTAGAAGATCAACACAAGACCTCGTTCATCACCCCTTGGGGGACCTTCTACTACCGAGTCATGCCTTTTGGCCTTAAAAACACTGGTGCCACATATCAACGGGCTATGACTTACATCTTCCATGACATCATGCATCGCATATTGGAAGATTACGTGGATGATCTCTTGGCCAAATCTAAATTCCGCTCTAAGCACCTAACCATCCTCAAAACCATCTTTGATCGTCTCATTAAATATTGTGTCCACCTTCAGCCTAAGAATTGCATCTTCGCGGTTCTCTTAGGAAAGTTCCTGGGATTTATTCTTTCCCTCCGTGGTATAGAAGTTGACCCTGCTAAAGTCAAGGCCATTCTTGAAATGCCTCCACCTATTAACCTTCGATAACTCCGTAGCCTGCAAGGTAAGTTACAATCCATTCACCGTTTCATTTCACAATTATCTGATCGATGTCAACCATTTCATCATCTAGCTAAAAAGGATGTCTCCTTTAAATGGGATGATGACTATCACAAAGCTTTTGAGGCCTTAAAACAATACCTTCTCCAACCACCCATACTCATCCCACCTAAAAACGATCAACCTTTTTACGTATACATCTCAGCTACCAATCATTCCTTGGGAGCCATGCTCGCTCATCGCGATGAACAACACAGGAGGAAGCGGTTTATTACACAAGTTGTACTTTTTTAGACTATGAAACCCGATACACCCATCCCAATTTTTTTTTCTTAGCCTTAGTTTTCGTTGCCACCAAAGTCCGTCATTACCTACTCAACCAAAAACCTATGTTGTGACCAACACTGACCCCTTACACTTCATGTATGCCAAACCTTATCAAAATAAGCGTGCCGCACGATGGCTTATTCTTTTAGCTGATCTTGACCTCGAATTCATTCATCTAAAGTCCATCAAGGGCCAAGCTATTGCTGACCAATTGGTTGCCGCACCTATTTCCGTGGATCAACCCTCTAATTTTGACTATCTAGATGAGTCGATTGCTACCCTTTCCTTGTCACGAAACCCCCTACCAAATGACACTCTTCTTAGACGGTTCCAAGTTGAGGCTCACAACTAATCAAAGAAAGAAAAGTGGCCTATGTTGAAAAGTCAATAAAGCAAGGGCATGGACCTTTGGGGAAAAGTTGGAATTCTTACCTTTTCTCAAAATAGATAAAGTCTAAAGCATAAGCACATCCCCGCGACATATCACATGGTTCCACGTGTCCACATTGAAAAGTCAAAGTGGGCCGGCAGATATTTTTGAGAATTTGAGCCTTTTAGTTAAAAGAGTTCAAATGGCAGTTTTGACCCGCATTTCCTCAGCCACTCAGATGATGCCATGTGTTTGGCCTTTGGCATGAGCTATGGGGGGCAGAGAAAATTGAGAAAACGTGCTTTTTCTCCCAATGTTAGGAATTACAAAATTTCTCCCCGGCCATCCTTGCTTGGATCTTTCCATGTGTAGGGTCCAAATTTGAAGGTAAAGGGGGAAACGATAGCCAAATTCCCTCTTCTAGTTTTTATCACCATTAACGAACTAGAGCTCAGTAAAACACAAAAATGGATCATTCTCCTTTCTTTCCTCTTTGATTCCTTGTCGTTTCTTCATGAGATGTGTTTTGGAGCCGAATTGATAAGTTTAAAGAGGTGTAAAGTTTAATCATCAGAAAATATATTTTATCGGGCATACACGATAAAATGGGATAAAACTTATCAATAAGCACTTGAGTGTTATGAAAGTGGTTGTGTTATCCAAAGTAAGCCCATGCTTGTTTTGGTTAACTTTCCTTCATTCTTCCTTCCTTTTTTGTAGGCAGATTTTTGCAAATTTAAAGCACTCAAAAGTTCCTAGAGATGGCTTCATCATATAGGATTTTTCTTCCCCTTTCCAGAAAGGTAAAGAAGTCCTCCTAACTTGTATTTTTTGAGTTATGGCTCGATGAAGTTTAAAGGGGAAATTTTCCCAAGGTGGGCCAGTGGACCTAAGGGAGAATTTTTGCCAAGGATATTTGGTGGACTAGGCAGAGTGATGGGAAACTTTTAGCACTTAGGCATTTTTGTCAAAATTCTCAAGTCAAATTTTAGCCCGCAAGCCCGAAGGAGGAACAAAGCGCATTCACGGAGCCGGGATAAAATTTTGCCACTTAGCCTTTTGGACAAAAGGGTTAAAGTCGAGAATTGGCCTGCAGATCCGGTCAGCGAATTGGGAAGTGCCACATGTCCATTCATCGGCGGAAGACCTTGGAAAACTTTTCCCTTGCGGAAAATTTGGGCAGAATGTGATTTTGAGACCCGTGGATCAATCGAGAGTGCCACGTGTCATCAGAGTGGTGGACTGGCAGAGGATTTTGGGAAAATTTTCCAATTTCGAAAAGGGGAAAAAGGTCAAATTTTGGCCCACTAACCTAAATTTTCCCCTAATTTTCTTTGTTTTGCCCTAAATCTTTAGAGGGCCATATATTTCAACCCAGATCTTGGATTTTCATGAGCCCTATATCATTGGAAAGATTTTGAATTTCTCTACACGATCGACCCCTCAATTTTGAATTTTGATGGGAAATATTTGAAGAAATGTCTCTGGCACGGGAAAGATTGTAGAACTGAGCCCCAACCACCAAAATTAATGACGTATGGCTTTTGTTTCTTCTCTAGCATGGCTGAATGCATTGAAAAATGGATTTTTGAGGGTTCCCTTGCTATTTTAATGAATCTTGTTGGTGGTTGGAGATGTCGAATCAATTTACCCATGCTTTTTCACCTTTCTTCGTTCTGTTTGATCGATATATGCCAAATTTTGGCTCATTTGAAAGGGTTGGACAATTATTTCTTGTTTTGTAGACTCCCCTCTTCCCTTTGGCAAGTGAATTCATGGAGTTTATCAAACCTTCCATTAAAATTGCATGTATTTCTACCTTGTGGCCATTTGTAACATGTTGTATCGATCTGTAGGGCAATAATACATGCATGTGGGTGATTTTTACCCCTTTTTGTCTTCATTGTTCTTAGTTGATCTTCTATTACAAGATTGGTTATCTGTGTTTGGCTATTGCATGCAAATTTCTGGTTTGTGTTTACCAACAAAACAATTGTTCATCACTCCTTTGGTGTATCACCATTTTTTACTTAGTTTTGTTTCCTTTTACATCTTTTAACTCTGTCTCCTTGGAATCTAGAGTAGGATTTAGCACTGAACCTATGCAAAATTCATGCATATACCTAAACAGAGGGGTAAGAACCAAATTTCTCTGGAGAGTTTTCTCACCTTGTAAGGTCCCACACCTTGGAGAAAACTCAATGTTGTGCAATCACACTAAATGACCCAATTCAGACTGCGCAGATCTCAAGGTCATTTTGGGGTGTGCTATAGATTTTCACTAATAGTTTTGGCACACTCGATGGGAACTTAGAGGTCTTCATCTTCATTGTAACAAATTTGATGTGCAATTGTTTTAAGTTTCTTGCTTGAAAGAGCCTTGATTTTCACATCTCGGCGACACTAAAAGGATAGTGGTTTCGAGTCCAAGCTTGAAGATTCATGAGAAGGATCCAAACAAGGTCAAGGACCAGAGAAGAGGATTGTTTAACTATCTCAGTAATTATCCCTAGAAAGAGGAGAAAGAGGAAGAAGGATTCAAAGGTCTCCATCTCCACCAAACAAAACTCTATCAACTCCTCCACCTGGTAGACCTTTCATCCAATCAACAAGGGTTCTCAGGCCAATCAGAATGGCACAACCCAATCCTTATGTCAAATTTACTAGCAACAACCCACTTGCTCTCAATGCACAAAACCCAGTTCCAATTGCAGCATTGAATAACATCCCATACTTTACTGGAGAAAATTAGACCACTCCTGTGATCATGTCCAAGACATTGCTAATGTTTGTGCAATCCATGAGATTTTTGAGATGGATATTGCTGTCAAATTGTTGGCATCTTCATTCAAAGGGAAATCCTTGCAATGGTTCAGAAGCCTAGCAGCAGGCTCTATTCAAACTTGGGATCATCTATGTGTAGCCCTCCATAACCAATTTAGAGAGAAAGGGGACAACTTGTCTCTATTGGAGCAACTGACAACTATCAAGAGAGCTCCCAATGAGTAGCTAACAGACTTCAATTTCAGATTTCAAAGAACATGGGATAGAATCCCATTGGTAGTGAGGCCAACAACTCAAGGTGCTTTCTTATACTTTCTCAAGGCTTTAAATTCTGACATTTCTATGTTGATCTAATCCATGGGAGGTGCAACTCTACCTGTAGCTTACAACATCACCATTAGGGCTGAGAATTGTTTGATCCAAGATGGTAAACTTGCACCTAGGCCTCTTATGCCCTTATATCTAGAGTTGGGAAGCCCAAGTACTAGAAGAACACCTACTTTAGCTCCTATTCCCACTCCTAGAAATTAGAGTTCAAATGAAACTTCTACTTCATCCTCTAGTGCCTCAAATGAGCTTCAAGAAGTTATGAAACAATTGCAAAATTTGGGCAATGAGCTGGTTACGCTCAAGAGGTAGCAAGCTCAAAGTTTTAGGCCTTCTTATCAGCCTCAAACTCAGCCTAATAGACAACCATATTAGCCTAATAGGCCACCCAACCTAGCTATAAATCAAAATAAAGTAAGGCCTCCTACCAATAGACCATTTCATCCCTATAACCCCAATTTTGCATCTACCTCTAAAGCCTTAGTACCAATGCAAAATAATATAGCGTAAGAGTATGATTGGTGTTTCCCATGTAATGAACCTCACAACCAATCTATGTGGTTCAAAGGTGCTTTAAACCAGGCTTTGATGGTGATAACAACTGCTGTAGATAGAGAAACGAGTCGAGAAACAAACCAACAACAAGGGACATCTCAATGAGATACAACTCCAAATGAGACTACACTTGTGAATTAGTAGGCTGAAGATTTTTGTGGTATGAATCAAACACCTTCTCAGAGTGTAGCAGCTAACACATGGTCAAAGAAGAGGAATATTGGTGAAGGGAAGTCATTAGATCCAAGTGATTCAAAACCTTCCATCACTCCACAAGGTGTTGGCAAGAAAATGCAGTTCCAAATGTGCAAGGACAGCCCAAGCCACCTTCTAGACTAGCTCAAATGCTAGCTGTTGTAGCCCATGTACAAGAAAAGAATGTGTAGACTAAAGGGTAGTGAAGAGATGGTTCATCCCCATTTAACATCATTGAACAAATGAAGAAGACCAATGTGAACATATCTATGTGGGAGTCACTATCCATCCCAGGACAAAGGGATCTATTACAAGCTGCGATGAAGAATTGGTCAACCTCAAAATCAGCTATCTCATATACAAGAGAATGTACTCACAACTTCTACTCACCTTTCAAGGGAATCATGGAGGACAATAAGGTAAAAATTTGAAGCCCCCTCCATTCTATGTTTCATTGATCATTGGAGATAAACTAGTACATAATTGTATGATTGATTTTGGGACAAGTAGTTCCGTGATACAAAAGCAAATATCTGATCAACTGGGCCTTCAATATGAAGTCATCTCCAAGGGGGTGGTGCAATTAGATGGGACAACAGTAGCAACAGTTGGGGTAATTAAATATTTGAGCCTTACTTTGCATGCATGCCCCAATGTCACTGTTTTGCAAGATGTGTCGGTGATAGATTTTCCACCACTCTTTGCCATATGTTTGTCAAGGGATTTCACAGCTAGAATTGGAGGCTACCTATCTGCTGATTGGTCACACATGCTGTTTAGGACAAGGTATGGAGCCAAGGCCACAATCAGGTCTGAACCTATTGAAAACTTTCACATTGAGCCTCATACTCCAAGCCCAATCAATGCCAACTGTTTAGCATTTGATCAAGAGGATTATCCAAACACACATGAAGCTGACACCAAAGTTAGAAGCATTCCATATTTGAATCTTGATGAATGGGAAAGAAAGGTACATGCTTTTGATCCCTACAAATAGAGGAATCTAAACTAGGATTCTATTACATGCATGAAGAAAATTAGCCTCTTCCTAACATCACCAAGCTAGACCATAAAGATGACACTGAGGTATTGCAGTTGTTCTTTGATGGATAAAGAAGTAGACAAGGTGTAGGAGGAGGAGATATGCTTATTTCACCTCAAGGCATTAAGTATTATTCAGCTTTTAGATTTTAGTTTGCATGTTCTAACAACACTGTTGAATATGAAGCTTTGATACATGGATTGCATTGGTCAAGGAAGAGAGGCATCAAAACTTACAAGTCTTTGGTGATAGTGAGTTGATTGTTAATCAAGTTAAAGGACAACATGCTGCCAAGAATGACCTGATCAAGAGTTATAAGAATATGGTGTGGGATCTCATTGAGGATTTTGAGGGCTTTGGCATCAACTCCATCCCTAGGAAAGAGAACCAAGATGTTGATTGGCTTCAGAGCAGTTAGCAGCAACTTTTGATGTTGTGGAGAGTATCAAAAGAGATAAAATGCAGCCAAACATCCATGTGATTGTGATGCCATCAGTTCCAGACAATAATGCAAGTTGGCAAGTGTTTGAGAGTGACCAACAAATCATCAATTTATTGCAAGAGGAAGCTGAGTTCTTAGCCAAAAATAAGGAATGTTGGAACATCAGTACGGTGATCAAGTGGTATAGCTGAGAACTAACAAACTGCCAAAAGGACTTGTGAATTTAGAGTCTATCTTCAATCCTAATGATCAATTTAGGAAGGAGAAAGCAAACATCCAAGTCAAGGGAGAGGATTCAGAGCCCATCTTAGTTGGAGAAAGCAAGTCACTTCAAATTGGTAAAGTGGCAACTGAGAAAGAAATGTATTAATTCATGTAACTTTGCCAAGAGTTCATAGATGTTTTTGTTTGGAGCTATGAAGACTTGAGAGGTTTCAATCCCAAGCTATATCAACACACAATTGAACTAGATCCAAGTGCTAAGCTGGATCGGTCAATCCACACATTGAGCCTCTCATGAAGAAGGAATTGAATAAGTTAATAGAGGCAAGTATCATATTCCCCATCAAGAATTCAAGCTGGGTTGCAAACTTGGTTCCAGTTAGAAAGAAGAGTGGGGAAATCAGGTTATGTGTAGACTTTAGAGATTTGAACAGAGCATCCCTCAAGGATCACTACCCACTTCCTTCTATGGAGCAGATTTTGTAAGTTTTTGCTAGCTCTGAGAGGTTTTCATTGCTAGATGGTTATTCAGGGTATAATCAGATCATGGTAAAGGAAGATGATTAGTTCAAAACAACCTTCACCACCAAATGGGGAACCTATGCATATAGAAAAATGCCATTTGGGTTGTCTAACGCCAGAGCTACTTTCTAAAGGGAAATGGACATGGAATTCAAGGGATTGATTAACAAAATAGTGCTGATATACCTAGATGATATTACTTGTATTTTCTAAAAGTGCAGCAGACCATCTCTTTCATTTGAGACAAGTGTTCCAAAGATGTAGAAGATTTGGGGTATCCTTGAATCCCAAAAAATGCATATTCCTAGCTCATGAAGGCAAGCTCCTAGGCCACATTGTTTCCAAAGAAGGGTTAGCAATTGATCTAGAGAGGGTTGAAGCAATAAGAGCACTGCCATTTCCAAGTCATAAGAAGGATCTTCAAAGTTTCTTAGGAAGAATCAATTTTGTTCAAAGGTTTGTTCCAAACTTTGCAGCCCTTGTCAAGCCAATAACTATGATGTTGAAGAAAAGTGTGGCATTCAAATGGAAAGTTGAAGGTAAGGCAAGTTTTGAGGTAATCAAAGAATCTATCTCACGGGATCCAACTCTCATTAACCCATATTTCTCCAAAGACTTCATCCTTTATGCATTTGGCGGTGATGATACAATTTCTGCAATTTTAGTACAACAGAATGAAGAAAATGCAGAGCATCCAATTGCCTTCTTTAGCCAAATCTTGGAGGACTATGAAGTAAGGTATTCCTTCATTGAGAAGCATGTTCTTGTAGTGATTAGGAGCTTAAAGAAATTTAAGCATCTAGTTTCAAACAACAAGGTTCAACTGCTAGTTTCTCATGTGGGAGTTAAAGACTTCCTCCTCAACAAAGATCTAAATGAAAAACATGCAGGGTGGATTACTCATGTCATGGAGTATGAAATTGAGATCAAAGTCACCAAGTTGGTCCGAGGAAAAAGATTATGTGAGCAATTTGCCTTGAGTCAACCAATTGAAACAAGAAAAGAGAAGAATGTTGTTTTGGTGCTGCAAGACAACCAAGAACAAAGAGATGTTCAAGAAGAAAATGGTGGTGTGCTCACTCCTTGCTGGACCCAAGACATAATGCACTTCTTACAAACATGCCTATGCCCTCTAGAGATGAACAAAGCCAAAAGAAGACACTTCAGATTGCAGGATATTTTGTATGCACTTATTGATGGCATCTTGTTCAAAAAAGATATCAATGGAGTGTTGCTGAGATGCATTGGGACAAATCAGATTGAGAAAATGTTAGAAGAGTTCCATGATGGATCAGTTGGGGGTCATTTTTCTCCAAGAGTGATAGCTCTCAAGATCATGAAGGCTGGTTATTATTGGCCCAAAGTGTTTAGTGATTGTTATGCATGGATCAAGAGGTGCAAGAATTGTGCATTCTTCATAGGAAAAGAGAGGTTAGCAGCACTTCCATTGCACCCAATCTCAGTTGACCAACCATTCATGCAATGGGGTTTGGACTTCATTGGAGTCATTAATCCAAACTCAAGCCAAGGGCACAAATGGATTCTAACAGCAACATACTACTTCACCAAATGGACTGAGGCGGTGGCACTCAAAGAGGCAAATGAATCTAGCATTCTAGACTTCTATGAGGGGATAACAACCAAATTTGGTATACCTGCCACTATAATATTAGATAATGCATTGGCATTCATAGGATCAAAGGTAACTAAATGGGCTGTTAGAAATGGGATCTATTTGAGCACTTCATCAAATTATTACCCTCAAGGTAATGGCCAAGATGAGTCCACAAACAAGAATCTATTAAGGATCATCAAGAGGAATCTTGATGAAAATCAGAGGACTTGGCACACTAAGCTCAAATCAGCTCTATGGGTTGATAGGATAACTCCCAAGAGATCCACAGTAACTCTCCATTCAGACTTGTTTATGGGAAAGAGGCAGTCTTGCCTATATCACTTGAGTTGCCAACATTGGAACTCATGAAGCAATTGGAATTATTGGAGTGTGAGCCCATGGAGGTTAGATATGCAAAATTGATGGAACTCCAAGAAATCAGAGAGCATGCAGCCCAAACAATGGAAAAGGACCAAGCATTGATCAAGAGAAGCTTTGATAAGAAAGCTAAGGCTAGAACTTTCCAAGTTGGAGATTTAGTGTTGAAATGGGATGCAGACCGAGCAAAGCTAGGAAGGCATTCAAAATTTGATGCCATTTGGAGTGGCCCCTACATGGTCACAAAATGCAAAAACAACAATGCCTTCCAATTATCTACATTGGATGGTGAGGAACTAGCAGATTCCAATTAATGGAATCCATCTAAAGCATTGCTACTAGAAGGAAACTTCTCACCTTGTACATATTAGCTTAGATTTTTTTCATTCCTCCAAGTGCTTATGCACATTGTTTTGTTGTAGCTTAGATTTACATTTCCCTAAGTGCTTTGGCATAGGTTTTTTGCCCTAAGGATGCATATTTTGCAGATCATGTTCTAGGTCAAAGTAATTTTCTACTCTCACAATCTTCATCTTAGAGATTTTCTAATGAATTGAGAGTAACAAGCAGTTGATTTCATGACTCCATGCCCAATGGATTGCTTTAGGCAGCTGGTCACTTCATCTAGCAGCAGATGACCCCTCTGAGTCACCAAAATTGTTATCCAAAATAAGCCCATGCTTGTTTTGGTTAACTTGCCTTCATTCTTCCTTCCTTTTTCTGCAGGAATATTTTTGTAAATTTAAAGCACTCAAAAGTTCTTGGAGATGGCTTCATCAGATAGGATTTTTCTTCCCCTTTCCAAAAAGGTAAAGAAGTCCTCCTAACTCCTTGTATTTTTGAGTTATGGCTTGATAGAGTTTAAAGGGGAAATTTTCCCAAGGTGGGCCGGCGGACCTAAGGGAGAATTTTTGCCAAGGAGATTTGGCGGATTGGCGAGTGATGGGAAAATTTTAGCACTTAGGAATTTTTGTCAAAATGCTCAAAGTCAAATTTTAGCCCGCAGGCCCGAAGGAGGAACAAAGCGCATTCGCGGGGCTAGGGAGAAAATTTTGCCACTTAGCCTTTTGGGCAAAAGGGTTAAAGTCGAGAATTGGCCCGCGAATCCGGTCAGTGAATTAGGAAGTGCCATGTGTCCATTCATCTGTAGAAGACCTTGAAAAACTTTTCCCTTTCATAAAATTTGGGCAGAATGTGATTTTGAGACCCGCGGATCAATGGAGAATGACACGTGTCATTAGAGTGGCGGACCGACAGAGGATTTTGGGAAAATTTTCCAATTTCGAAAAAGGGGAAAAAGGTCAAATTTTGGCCCATGACCCTATTTTTGCCCTAATTTGCTCTATTTTTCCCTAAATATTTAGAGGGCCATATCTTTCGACCCAAAGCTTGGATTTTCACAATCCGATATCATTGGAAATCTTTTGAATTTCTCTACATGATGGACCCCTCAATTTTGAATTTTGACGGAGTTTGATGGGAAAAAATTGAAGAAATGTCTCTGGCATGGGAAAAAATGTAGAACCGACCCCAACCACCAAAATTGATGAAGTATGGCGTCCGTTTCTTCTCCAGCATGGCCGAATGCATCGAAAAATGGATTTGTGAGGGTGCCCTTGCTATTTTAATGAATTTTGTTGGTGGTTGGAGATGTCGAATCAATTTGCCCACGTTTTTTCACCTTTCTTCATTATGTTTGATCGATATATGTCAAATTTTGGCTCATTTGAAAGGGTTGGAAAATTATTTCTTGTTTTATAGACTCCCCTCTTCCCTTTAGCAAGTGAATTCGTGGAGTTTATCAGACCTTCCATTAAAATTACATGTATTTCTACCTTGTGGCCGTTTGTAACACGTTGTATCGATCTGTAGGGCAATAATACATGCATGTGGGTGATTTTTACCCTTTTGTCTTCATTGTTCTTAGTTGATCTTCTATTACAAGATTGGTTATCTGTGTTTGGCTATTGCATGCAAATTTCTGGTTTGTGTTTACCAACAAAACAATTGTTCATCACTCCTTTGGTGTATCACCATTTTTACTTAGTTTTGTTTCCTTTTGCATCTTTTAACTCTATCTCCTTGGAATCTAGAGTAGGATTTAGCATTGAACCTCTACAAAATTCATGCATACACCTAAACAGAGGGGTAAGAACCAGCTTTCTCTGGAGAGTTTTCTCACCTTGCAAGGTCCCACACCTTGGAGAAAACTCAATGTTGTGCAATCACACTAAATGACCCAATTCGGATTGCAGATTTGAAGGTCATTTTGGGGTGCTTTGTAGATTTGCACTAAAAGGTTGAAAGGAGGAAATGGAAGGACCACGTGAAGGAGAAAATCATGAGAGGTCCCCTGCTAAAATAATAATGCTGAAACTGACGAGATATTCACGTTTTTGAACCTCCTGTTTTCATGAGTGTTTGTTTCATGACACTTTCCAAAAGTGGATCTGCAAAAAACATTATCCCTTTCGGATATTCTTTTCTTGGGGACAAAGTATGGATGTAAAAAAATTGTTATAAATATATGGCTTTGGCCATGGGAAAAAGGGATTCTGGGTTTTCTCGGAAAGTTGTAAATTCTCAAGTAAGTCAATACAAAAGTTCTTTCTTTCTTATTTTCCTCTCGTTATACATTTCTCTCTCTTCGCTCAATTTAAGGGATCATTTGTTTTGCATTCAATTGAAACTTTGTGTTCTAGTCTGTGTGAATCTTTAGAACCTTGTGCCTACAGATTTGTGCCAGTGATGAAGTGATTGTTCCTTTTCTATGTTTTCTTGGTTCAATGTAAGTAGGAGATACTCTGCTATCTATATTTCCCAAAATCATTTTCGTTTTCTTCCTTCTCCCATTTTTTCCCCTTCTATTCCTTTTGATTGATAGTCTTTTATGTATGAAAACATTCCAGAATATCGGGTCCAAACATTAAGATTTGTATCTATGTACATTTTTTTCTTGCTTTCAATAAGGGAACCTCTCCCATTAAAGAGGAGGGACTTACTTTCCTTATCGTGGTTTTAACCCATGTTCCATTCTCAAACCCAACAGCTTTTGGCGACTCCATTGGGAATTCATTGCAAATGGATTCCACATTTTTAATAACAACTTCTTGATCATCTTTGATCTAGCAACTCCAAGATACACTTGGGGTAGAAGAACCCTTGGGGAAGAAGACCCTCATTTCCAACTTCTAGATCATCAAGGTTTCTCCCTCTCTTCTTCATCAAGAAAAAGAAGAGGAACAAGATCTGTAAGCACTCCTCCTACTAGAGAAAACTTTTACGAGTGGCATCCCTTAAGATCAAATCAGTCCTATTTTGCATGCTTTGACTCTCACTCGGTGTTTTAGTTCCTCTCCAAACAATCTTTCCAAGGATGGCAGCTTATTTGCCTTGGGACAAAGAGTTGGGCCTCTTGATCTTCCCCAACCATTGCATGAATTTCCTAGAGGCAATAAAAAGAATCTCCCTAAATTTAGAGGTGATGGGAAGGTTCATCCAGATGAACATATTGCAGCCTTCATTACTCGCTTGTGGTGTTCTCGGGGTTGAACATGAGGATATCTACGTTATAATTTTTGTGGAGACATTACAAGATAATGTTATTGATTGGTTTTATCATCTCCTTGCTGGATCCATCACCAATTGGGACACCATGACAACCCAGTTTGAGCAGCATTTCAAACATGCTGAGGATGTGCATGCCCTCTTGGCCCAGATTTCTCAAATCAAGAAAGAGTCACATGAGCCCATGAGGGAATTTGTGGCCAAATTCAACAATCACAGTTAACAAGATCCCACTAAACACACGCCCATGGATCAGATTCGAGAGATGTTTCTTCCTTAGTGCCCAATTTCCGAAGTGAGCTATGCACTTAGGAGAGCCAATATTACCACCTTGGATGCTGATAAGAGATTTGTTGTTAGTGTTGAAGATGATCTGATCATGTCTTACAAGCTAAGGAGAGATTCATCCAAATCCAAAGCATCCACTTCTTCCACATCTTCTCTTAGGGCTTCCACATCTTCTCCTAGGGATAATGCAGATTAGTTGGTACAGAAACTTACTAATGTTCTTATTTCCCTCAAGAAGTAGTTTTTCTAGCATGCTCCTTATAAGGATGTTCCTAGGAAAAAATTTCAACCTAGAAATCGGTTGCCCTCTACTCAGACCAAACTTGTAATTGAAGGTCCACTGTTAAAGTTCCATCAATGCAACATGTGAAGTGTTGGAGCCTGATGATAAGGAAGAAGATGGACTATGTGAAGAACATGAAGAGGAATATGATGAAGAATTAGAAGAGTTGAATGGATCTCATGTGCATTTTCTCACCACTTTGAAGGTATAGATAAAGAGGATGACTATGAAGAAAGAGTCACAAAGATGAACAATGAATCATATATTGTCATGACTCATGCTCAAGCCAACAAGAAGGAAAAGTGGTGCAGCCTCCTAAAAGATCTAAGGAATCTCCTATGAACATTCCAGTGATTGCAAGAAGAGGAGTTCCTATTCCAACTTCTTCCACACCCAAGGTAGGTTTTGCTATTCCTTTCTCCTCTATTTCTACTCCTAAAGCTTCTTTCCCTTCAAATGATAGAGTTGATAAGTCAAAAGTTTCATCTACTCCTATCAATGATGCTCCATTTACCTCTGGTTCTTTTGACATTATCAAACATCTTAAGAAAACTAAGATCCAGATCTCAGAGGCTGAATTCTACCAAACCCATCCCAAGGCCTTTGCTAAGGTGGTAGACTTTGTGAACTCCAAATCCAAGCCTCCATCCCCTAGTTCCAAAGGTCTCTTGCCCACTCCATCTCCTTCACTTCAACCAAGCCTTGTGGCAGCAGTCACTTCATCTGATGGGAAGATCGAACCATTTTATGTCACCCTCCTCATAGCTGGCCAAAACTCAACAATTGTGTTATTGATTTTGGTGCTTCAGACAATGTGATGCCTGCTAAGGTAGCTCATGCCCTAGGCTTATCCCTTACATGCGCTTTTGGTTCATGTTACTTAATGGAAAGTAGAGAAGTACCATTGGTTGGGAGGATCAAGGATGCACAAGTAGCCTTTGCTACTTTGCCAGAGAAGAGAGTTTTAGCCACCATCTTGGTAGCTGATATTCCCCCTTACTACAACATGCTGCTGAGTAGAATTTTTTGCAAAAATGTGGGAGGAGAAATCGTGATGGATTGGTCACATGCTCTTATTCCAGTGAATGGGAAAATGAAGAAGCTACTGCCTAAGGAACAAACTGAATATATTGTGCAAAAAATAGATGACCCAAAGGCACAAATACTTTATGTAGACATTGGTCATGGTAACTACATGATCACATCACAAGATGAGGCTAACCATCCTAAGGAAATGTTTCTTGATCCTAATGGCGTTTGGACTATGGAATTTGATGGAAGCTGCTCCTTAGCTGGTTCTGAGCTAGTGTGGTGCTCATTTCTCCTGAAGGGAAAATTCACCCTTTCTCTTTCAAGCTCTAATTTGAAAACACAAATAATATAGTTGAGTAGGAGGCTATCATCCTCAATTTAAGCATGTCGAAATAGATGGGGGTCAAGAATCTCCTTTCTCGTGGAGATGCAAAGCTTCTTGTAAAACAAGTCAGAGATCTCTATCAAGTGAAGAATAGAAGGTTGAAGAATTACAGGAACCTAGTTTGGGATTCCATTGAGTTCCTTGATGCCTTTTCAATTGAAGCCATGCCAAGGAAAAAAACACCAGACATGATTCCTTGGTTGTCTTGGGGTCTCTACCGATCCCTCATCCAGATTTCTCCCAAGATAAATTCACCATTGAGATGATTCATAGGCCTAGTGTTCCCGATAATGCAAATAATCGGCAGGCCTTTAATGATGATCAAAACTTACTTTCCTTCCTTGAACTTGGAGATAATTTTGACCAAATGTACTTTGAAGGAGGTGGGAATCTTCTTAGAGAGTGTGCCTCCAATTTAAGGAGATAACAAAGAAGAAATGGATCATGATGGCTGCATAAAACTAAAAGGTAATAAGATACCTAAAGGATTGGTAAGTTTGGAAGAGTTATTTGATAAACATGATGGGTACATCAAGTCCAAAGCTTCCAAAGGAGATCAACAGTCTACTGACTATGAAAAGATAAACATAGGGAGTCTTAACAAACCTATGTTGGTAAACATTGGAAAGTGCTGCACATAAGAGGAGAGGAAGAAAGCAACAAAATTGTTGAAAAGGTATGCTGATGTTCTTGCATATTCTTATGATGATCTCAAATATTTTCAACCAAAAGAGATGCAACATTTCATTCCTCTAAATCCTGGGATCAAGCCCTTCTAGAAAAAGTAGAGGTAGTATAACCCTAAAATTGCTGATACAATTTTTCAAGAGATCTAAAAGTTATTAAAGGCTAAGATAATTTTCCCATTCACCATTCAACGCGGATTGCTAATATTGTGCATGTCAGGAAGAAGAATGGTGAGATCTAGATTTGTGTTGATTTTAGGAACTTGAATCAAGCCTCTTTGAAGGATAATTATCCTCTCCTCGTAATGGATCAAGTGTTGCAGGATGTTATAGGTTTAGAAATGTTGTCCATGCTTGATGGGTTCTTAGGATATAATCAAGTAGAAGTAAGTGTTGCAGATCAACATAAGACTGCTTTTACTACTCCTTGGGGAACCTTTGCTTACAGAAGAATGCCTTTTGGCCTCATCAATGCTGGTGCCACCTTTAAGAGGGAAATGGACCTGGCCTTTTTCAGTCTCAAGGGAAAATGCATAGTTATATATCTTGATGATCTGACTATGTTTTCAAAAACCAGCGCTGATCATTTTCAACACCTTGAAACTGTTCTCCAAAAGTGTAGAGAGCATGGAATCTCCTTGAATCCCAATAAATTTGTCTTTTGTGTCATCAAGGGAAAATTATTGGGACACATTGTCTCTAAGGAGTGAATCAAAATTGATCTAGAAAGTGTCCAGATGATTCAACAAATCCCTTTCCCCACAAGCAAGAAGGGTGTGCACTCTTTCTTTGGCAAGAGCAACTTCTTAAGAAGATCCATACCTGATTTTGCTAAACTTACTTTGAACATAGCCCATATGATGAAAGGGAAGAAAAATTTTGGTTGGTCCTTTGAAGGAAAGGTTACATTTGAATACATCAAGAGAGCTATATCAACGACTCCAATCTTGGCATGCCCCGATTATATCAAAGACTTCATTATATATTGCTATGCCACCAAAGTACTCTAGCATTGTTGTGTTAACCCGGAGAATGCCGAGAGTCATGAACTCCCCATAGCATTCATGAGTTATATTTTGTAAGCCCATGAGATGAAGTACACCATGATGGAGAAACATGCTTTTGCAGTGGTCAAAGCTGTGAAATGGTTTTGGTTTTACATCCTCAACTCTCATTCTATTGTGCTTGTGCCTGATACAACTATTAAATTCATTCTTACACAACAAGAATTTGGAACCAAGAGAGGCAATTGGGTAGCCAAAGTTCAGAGTATGATCTTGACATCAAACCCACCAAGCTAGTTTGAGGAAAGGGTTTATGTGAACTTATTGCTGAAGGAGATGATGCCAAATTTTCTAAGGAGGAAGTTGATATCCCTGTTGTTCTTTTCCTCACTCAACCGATGAATGGTATGCTTGACATTGCACACTTTCTTACTTATGGAGAATGTCCATCCCATTTGAGTGTTAGGAAAAGAGAGCCATCAAATTAAGGTCTACCCAATATGTGTTATGGGAAAATGAATTGCTTTCAAACGAGGCATATATGGAAGGTTTTGGAAATGTGTTGACAAAGAGCATCAGAAGAAGTTGTTCTCAGCTTTTCATGACTAGGCCTGTGGAGGTCATTTCTCTTTTGTTGTCAGAGCCCACAAAATCCTTCGTGCTAGATATTATTGGCTTACCCTGTTCAAAGATGCATCAAAGTGGGTAGGAAAGTGTGAAGCATGTCAAACCTTTGTTGGAAGACCCAAATTGGATGCTTTATCTCTAAAACCAATAGTGATTGAGGAAACTTTTTAACAATGGGGTTTGGACTTCATTGGGACACTCAATCCACCTTCAAGTGCAGGGCATACCCATGTTTTGACTACCACTGATTATTTCACCAAGTGGGTGGAAGCCATTCCAGTTAAAAGTACTACTTCTGAAGTAGTATGCAACTTCATCAAGGAGCACATCTTGATAAGGTTTGGGATACCAAACAAGATTGTCACTGATAATGCTTCCAATTTTTCTTCTGCTGAGATGATGGATTTTTGCTATGGCTATGGCATTTCCCTTGCTCACTCTTCAGATTACTATCCCCAAGGGAATGGGAAAGCAAAATCAACTAACAAGAACTTGGTCACCATTGTTCGGAAGCTTGTTAATGACTCTCAGAGAAATTGGCATAAGAAACTATATGATGCTTTATGGGTAGATAGGATTACACCTAAGAGAGCCATTGGAATGTCTCCTTTTCAAGTGGTATATGGAGTTGAAGCTCAACTGCCAGTGACATTGGAACTACCAACCTTACATTTGATGAAGGCCATTGAGGATGTCAGCTTTACCATTTCATTAGACAAAAGAATTATGTACCTCCAAAAGTTGAATGAAGACAAGTTGCAAGTGGTTGATAGGATATCAACTCATCAACTCAAGTGAAAAGCTCTGTTTGACAAAAAGGCTAAACCCAGAACTTTTCAAGTGGGAGAAAATGTTCTTCTTTGGGATAAAAGACATGAACCTCGAGGAAACCATGGTAAATTTGATTCCCTTTGGCTTGGTCCTTTCAAAATCGACATTTTGGTCTTTGGTGAGAATTATTTTTACCTGGATTACATGGATGGTTCTCCTCTCCCACTCCCTTATAGTGGGAAATTTTTCACGTTGTTCAAAACCTAACAGTTGTGGTGGTCCATCTATACATTATGTATAAAATTTTTTCTTTCCTTGTATCCCTTTCCGTGTTCTCTTTTGTGTTGGTTTTGCTTCTTTTTGACTTTGTTGCCCAATGGATAAGACACTAATCCAATTTGATCACCCAAAATTCTCTAAGGTTCTTGATCTTGCCTCTTTCCTCTGCCAAATCATCCACTAGAAGGAGCTATTTGTTGTCCTCTCAATTTTCCCCACCCTTTCGAATCTAAATTCATGAAAATTGGAGCCCTGCCATGGAAGAAATTTGTGTTTTAAACTCCTCATGACTCTTGTTTTCATTTCCCACAGGTTTTTAATCATTTTCCTCAGTCTGTTGCCATTAAAATGTTTTACCTATTTTTAGTAGGTGGGAAATGATTTTGGTTCTCCTTTGATGAGTTGGAATGCATGGGACCTTGCATATTTTGTTTCTAACCTTTTGTAGAGAAAGAAATCCTTCATCGGGAGTAGAAATGGCATTTTCTGTTTCTTGCAACTTTCTACGTTCTTTTCCCCATCAAATTCTTGCTCGGAAGGTGAGGCTACGTGTTTGTTTCCCATTGGATGTGGTGGGTGGGTTTCTTTGTGAACTTATTACTTTTGGTGATTTTGGGAAAAATGCCAGATTTTCCCCGCATCCCCACCGGTCCCTGATTGGCTGGAGTAGTTTTGGTGGAGGTTCGGGTTGGTGGATCCATTTTATTTTCTAAGGCATTATGGCAAAAGGATAAATTTTCAAGCTAAGGCCCACACCAATCAGAAAAGGACACATGTTCATGTTGAAAAGTCAATGGTGGGACATGGACTTCGGGGGAAAGTTGGAATTTTTCCTTTTCCAAAACAGATAAAAAGCGAGGCACATCCTTGTAACCAATCAAGTGGCTCCACGTGTCACCAATCAGAGAGGGACACGTGGCTATTTCTCGCCTCATTCATTGGCGCTTTGGCGGATCAAGGAGACTTTGGGAATTTTAGCCTTGTTTCCACAAAAGGCGAAGAGTTCTAAAATGGCCCGCGGCCTTGCCTGAGCGAAAGGAAAATTTCTAAGTTGAGGCCCGCAACCAATCAGAGAGGGACACGTGGCCTACATTGAAAAGTCAATGAATTCTTCCCTTTTCTTAAAATAGATAAAGTTTAAAGCGGAAGCGCATCCCCACAACTAATCACATGGTGCCACATGTCCACGTTGAAAAGTCAAAGTGGGCCAGCGGAGATTTTTGAGAATTTGACCCTTTTTGTTAAAAGAGTTCAAATGGAAGTTTTGACCCACATTTCCTCAACCACTCAGATGATGCCACATGTTTGACCTTTGGCGGAGCTACGGGGGGTGGAGCAAATTAACAAAATGTACTTTTTCTCCCAGATGTCAAGAGATGCAAAATTTCTCCCCCAGGGTTGTCCTTGCTTGGATCTTGCCACGTCTAGGGTCTAAATTTGAAGGTAAAAGGGGAAAGATAGCCAAATGCCCTCTTCTAGTTTTTATCGCCATTAACGAACTAGAGCTCTGCAAAACACAAAAATGGATCATTCTCCTTTCTTTCCTCTCTGATTCCTTTTTGTTTCTTCATGAGATGTGTTTTGGATTGGTTTTGGAGCCGAATTGATAAGTTTAAAGAGGTGTAAAGTTTAATCATCAGAAAACAAATTTTATCGGGCATACGTGATAAAATGGGATAAAACTTATCAATAAGCACTTGAGTGCTATGAAAGTGGTTAAAAGGTGGAAATGGCAGGACCATGTGAAGGAGAAAATCATGAGATGTCCCCTACTAAAATAATCATGCTCAAACTGACGAGATATTCACCTTTTTGAACCTCATGTTTTCATGAGTGTTTGTTTCATGTCACTTTCCAAAAGTGGATCTGCAACAAACATTATCCCTTTTGGATATTATTTTCTTGGGGAAAAAGTATGGATGTAAACAAATTGTTATAAATATATGGCTTTGGCCATGGGAAAAAGGGATTCTGGTTTTTCTGGGAAAGTTGTAAATTCTGAAGTAAGTCAATATAGAAGTTCTTTCTTTCTTATTTTCCTCTAGTTATACCTTTCTCTCTCCTCGCTCGATTCAAGGGATCATTTGTTTTGCATTCAATTGAAACTTTGTGTTCTAGTCTATGTGAATCTTTAGAACCTTATGTCTGTAGATTTGTGTCGGTGGTGAAGTGATTGATCCTTTTCTATATTTTCTTAGTTCAATGTAAGTAGGGAGATACTCATTATCTATATTTTCCAAAAGCATTGTCATTTTCTTCCTTCTCCCATTTTTTTCTTCCATTCCTTTTGATTGATAGTCTTTTAAATATGAAAACATTCTAGAATATTAGGGTCCAAACATTGAGAGTTGTATATCTATACATTTGTTTTCCCGCTTTGATAAGGGAACCTCTCCGATTAAAGAGGAGGGACTTGTTGTCCCCTGACTATGGTTTCAACCCATGTTCCATTCTGAAACCCAACATGTTCACACTTGAATTTTGAGGGCATACTAGATTCATGAACCTCATCACATGACACATTTCATACTCCGCGTATTCATGACACATTCTCACACATCATCACTACCCTATGATGCACTCTAGTTCCACTATTCATAATCCATTGTTGAGGGTATAAATTTGAAATGAACCTCACCACCTTCACCCTTCATGATTTATGCTACATTGATCTATCTTTCTAGCACACAATTCAAACCATTTCCTAATGACACACTCTTGTTCTATGGTTCATTCTTGACTGTCGAGGGTATTTTATAAATGAACCTAATCTCATGCATACTCATCCACATTCACTCGGGGGTAGATTTCTCCTATCATTCACTTTTCATTCCATTCCATTCATACTCACAACATGTTGCATATCTTGGTTGCATATTGTTCTTTCTTACTTATACTTACATGTACACTTTGCTTACTATGCTACTCATATATCCTGTATGTCATTATCTTTTCTATATATACATGCACCTTCATTTTCCTTCTAGTTGTGAATTCAGAATTTACACAGAGATAATTACACGTTGCACTGAGATGCTTGGCATGATACCTCTTACTAGTCCCACAATGGCTCCTGGGGGCATCTAATTTTGTACACACAATAGGTGTTATTGTTTCATTTTATACTAATCCATCTTCTTACTATCACACTACTATATCAGACCATACATGATTTGACATAATTTTTATCTTTCTAACATGCTAATGCATGCTTCACCTATGCAACATTTTCTTTGTAGGTCAACACTTCCATTTCTATCCCCTATCATTATATCTATCCATCACAACCTTTAGTTTCATAATATACCTACAACATTCCCATGAGTGTTACCCTTCGTTACAATGTCTTGTTACCCTATCACCTATACCATTAATCAAATCCACACGTCCATAATCAACCTAACACATCATCATTCAACCCCTAACAATCCTCAAAAAATGATCCTTTACAAGAATTAATGCATAGGATTTCCTGAATTGATGCCACCACCATGAGTCCTAAAAGCACCCTGTTGTATGAAAAAATATGTAACAAACCTATTCATCCATCAATACCTTTAAAATCCTATCCATGAGACTAAAAATATCAAGTTTATAAAATTCTATAGCAAGGAGGATCCTCAACATCACATCTAAGATTTCTGCACACACATGTTATCTCATCACACGTGATGAAGACCTTATGTTGAGGATGTTTCCCATGTCATTAACAAGATATGCCCTTGAAATTGTTACAATAATATACCATAGTATTCCCTCTTTTCCTTTGCAGATCTCACACAATTTTTTTAAAACACTTTTCCATCAATATTGCACGTAAAATTTATATTATAGATCTCTATGCTATCAAACAATTCTATTACAAACTTCATCATTCATTGGCATGAGATCATCAATCAACTATCCTTCTCCCTCCCACAAACTAAATTGATCAAGTTTTTTTTTTGTTCTTATGTTTAACACATATCATCAACACTCTAGATAATATTTCCAAACATTTTACAAATCCTTTACCATGGTTCACAAATTAAAAATTTGTGCCCTCGAAGATGGTAAAGTCAAACTCAAATCAAAGAAACCAAATCCCGAGTCTCCATTCAAACCTTCTTCTAGTAATGATAAATCCAAAGGCTCAACAAATGTGGTCATCATCAAATTCATGTCTAAAGGTCATTTGGATTTCGAACGCACCCGAACCTAATGTTATTATACACTCGTCATAGAATCCTATAATGTAGAATTTGAAAATCTCCTAGTTGCATGTATGATCATGCTCCCACCTATCCATCCCATCAACACACCCATTTAAAAACCATCATGGTATTGAGAAAATGACTATTTTAAATATCACCAAGTATGTGGCCATGAAATTGAGAAATTTCATTCGTTTAGAAATGTCCTCTAGGATCTTATCGATCGAGGTGACCTAAAAATCAACAATCTGGACACACGTCCGAATTAGAACTTGGATGTATTTAAACAACCCTTTCCAAACCATGTCCCATCCACTAGTAAAACCCAATCTAATGTCGTCAACTCTCATCACACCATCAACACTATTAAATATCTCTCACCTACACCTTTGACACATAGTGTTTCTACTATGTAAATGCCAACTAAATCACTGAATCCTCTAGTCTTGTCACCGATAAGACCACGAACCCTTCCACATCTACCACATTTGCTTCAAACCTACCTCGTGACCAATTTAAAAGCCTAAGAAAAGAAACCCGTTGTGGAAATCAAAAAATCTCTTTCAATGATCATGTCACCTGACATCACATGTAAAATCTCAATAAATCCACTATACAACCCACAAACCACTTATCCAGAAAATAAAAAATATATCAAAAAGTCGTCAAATAACCTCATCACAAAATACAAATCCCTTTCCTTCCATCTTAGGGTCTCATCCATCATCAAAATTCATAGTCACTGTGCAAATCAAAATTCATTCCTCAACCGACACCTAAACGGGTCACACAAAAAGGATCTCATCTCGCCCAACTTCTAGGTCATTAAACAAAACACAAATCCCGTCGAACCTCATCTTCAACAAGGTACTACACTAGAACCCTTGAGAAGCTCATCCAAATATCCATTGTAATGTTATATCCTATTAATCCATTTAGCTCTCGAGGTGGAAACCATGTTGGTATAACTTCAAGAATTTTGTGCATACCATCATATTTCAAAACATTCCACAGACGACTTGGTATAACATGTTGCCCCTATTTTAGGCATGGTAATACATGACTTGGTATTTGAACAGTCCCATAAATCTCATGAGAAATATAGAATAGGTTTCAAAAACCTTCTTCGAACACCTTCGTAGCCGTTGTATCTAGATTTGTGATGGAACCAGAGCCATCCTCATCCCCTTCATCCACCACTCTATTGACACACGATGATGCCACTTCCATAACTTCTATTTTTTTAATCAATATGATTACCTTAGGACAACTCATGTATCGGACTAAATATGTCACTTATACCCTTACTGCTAATATTACCTTAAACGGTAGAGGAAGACTCCCCTACCATAGATATTATTCAATGCCATAAAGACAAATCCATCCTATCCTATATGGGGGAAGAGGATCATTACCTTTAAAATACTCTACCACCTAACACATATACACTTCTTAATGAATCCACTATCGACGTCAACATAGGGACTTCACAAGACCCTCATATAGTTAAAGTTGGTCAATCTTTAGATTTAAAAGAATTAAAGGACTTTACCGCTTTCCTTTCTAAACATAGTCAAACATTTTCATGGTTAGATAGTGACATGACATGTATTTAACCTAACATCTCCATTCACAACATCATCATGATCCCTAACACTAAGCATATCAAACAAAAACTACGTAGGATGCACCCTCATGTAGCCCTCCTCATTAAAGAAGAGTTACAACATATTATTCTAATAAATTCATATTACCCATTGATTATCCATAATGGGTTTCCAATATTGTACCCATAACCAAAGCCTTTGGAAAGTTATGCATCTACCACAGACTTTCGATATCTCAATCTCGCCTATCCTAAAGATGACTTCCCTCTTCCTAACATTGACCAGCATTTCAACCTCATTGTTGGCCATGAAATGTTATCCCTTATGGATGGATTATCTGGATACAATCAAATCCTTATCATGACAAAAAACCAACATAAAACCTCCTTCATTACTCCTTGGGGACCTTTTTCTACCATGTCATGCCCTTCGGACTTAAAAATGTAGGGGCCACTTATCAACGTGCTATGACATACATCTTCCATGATCTCATCCATAAGACTATGGAAGACTACATTGATGACCTCTTAGGAAAATATAAACAATGTAGAGACCATCTCATCATCCTTGACATCATATTTTCCCATATTATTCAATATTTCCTCCACCTTAACCTTGGTAAGTGTGTATTTGGTGTTCTCATTGGTAAACTCCTAGAGTTAATTTTTTCTATCAAGGGCGTTGAAGTAGATCCCATCAAAATCAAAGCCAACATCGAGATTTCACCTCCCTCTAATATCAAACAATTTCATAGTCTCTAAGGTAGACTTCAATATGTATGTCGCTTCATCTCCCAACTCTCGATTACTTTCAACCTTTTCACCATCTCCTTTGAAAGGATTCCCATATCACAAGTGTAAAAAATCCTTCGAGGACCTCAAACAATATCTTCTATTGCGATCGGTGATCACTTGAACACCGACTATATTTATACATATATGCCACTCGACCATGCCCTAGATGCTATGCTAGCACATCGAGATGAGAAAGGTAGAGAACAGGTTGTTTATTACATAAGCCGCACACTTCATGACTACGAAACATGGTACAACAAAGCAAAAAAGTTGTGTTGTGATTTTTACTTCACAACTTCAAGACTTCATCACTACCACCTTAATCATAAAATTTATATTGTCACTAGCTTCAATGCTCTTAAAGTTATGCATTCTAAACCATACCACAAAGTTGATCATTTCGTTGGCTCATGCTCATGACTAAATTTGATCTAGAATTCAGGTTGCATAAATATATTAAGGGGAAATCCATCGCCGATCAACTCGTAGAAGCTCCCCTTCTTGATAACGAACTACCTCACGAACAATTTCTTGAAGAATCCATCAACACTATTGATCAAGAATACACTCCTCTTAAAATGAAAATTTTCTTTGATAGTTCTAAGTGTTAGCAGGGGGAGGTGTCGTTATCATCATCATACCTACCTTTCAAATGTACTAATAATATGGCCGAATACAAAGCTCTCATCATGGGTCTCCAAACAACAGTCATTCTTGGTGTTCAAATTTTGGACATCTATGGAGACTCTTAACTTGTCATCAATCAAATCAAAGGAATTTATTAATACAAAAACTAGGTTTTATAGAAATATAAAAACATTTTCGAATTCCTCTTAAGGTCCTTCGATCGGTACAAAATCCAAATAGTTCCTCATTTGTCAAATAAGTTAGTAGAAACCATGGCTTCTCTCACATCACTCATTCCATTATCAACTAACGATTCCAAATTATTCGTTGTTGTACATAGACTTGATCAACCATATCACACCAATGAAATCCCCTCTATTAATCTTATTGAACATAATCAAACAGATCTTTGGTATACTCAAACCTATGATTATCTTTCTTAATCAAAAATACCATCCAACATATCTAAAAATGCTAAAAGATATTTTCTTCAACACGCTACTCAATACGTCATCGTAGGCGGCGTTATCTACAAACGCAGATTTGATGATCTCCTCCTTCGATGCCTCAAATATCATGAATCCACTAAAGCTATCCAAGAAGTCCACAATGGTATATGTGGTGGACACTTCAATGGTATAGTTGTTTTTAAACACGTCCTATGGATGGGTTATTACTAGCCTACTCTCAATCAAGATTGTTTCACATATGTCAAGAAATGCGTTAAATGTTAACAACAATATTCCATCCAATCTCATTCATATTCCCAGGTTAGGTCTTATAAACCGCTCGTGATTCATGGCTTTTTTCGACAATGGGGATAGAGCCTCATTGGCCTCATAAACCCTCGATCATCATAATGACATCACTCTATCATCACCGCTACTAAATATTTCACTAAATGGGTGGAATTTATTCCCCTGTCTCCACTAAAGCAAATAAAATCATTGATTTCATTTATCAACATATCATATGTCGCTTTGGAATCCCTCATAAGCTTATCACAGATAATGGAAAGTATTTCAAAAACAAGGAAGTGAAGAAATTATGTGACACTTTCAACATCAAGCTAAGCTTTTCATCCCCTTACTATCCACAAGAAAATGGACAAGAAAAAGCTTCTAACAAAACACTCAACAAAATCCTCATGAAAAACATCGACCAAGCGGCAAGAATTGACATCTCCAAATTCCATTTTCCCTATGGGCCTATCAAACTAGAATCCTTACTCCTATAGGTGTTAGGCCCTTCTCTTTAGTGTACGAATCTGAGGTAGTTCTACCCCTTGATGTTCAAATTCCATCTCTCCACGTCCCATAGAGATTTCATCTTTTATCAGGATTATCGTCAAGAATGCCTATCACAACTTGAATTTTTAGATGAACTCCACCTAATAGCCCCCAAACATCAGCATTTCTCTCAAGAACGCATCAAATGAGCATACAATAAACATTTTAAAGAATGTGACTTCAATATTGACGATCTTGTCTTCAAAGAGAATCAAAATGTCACCACTCTGGAAAGGAGTAAACATGGAAATTTTACTACTAACTAGATTGATCCATATGTCATCACTCACAAATATGAGTCAGGATCCTATCGCTTAGCCTCCCTCAATGGTAAACCTGAAAAGGAACCTCTAAAAGCCTTGCATTTGTAGCCTTTCTATTGTTAACACATCTACTTTCATGACATTAGTCATATCAAAGATATTTTTCCACTGCTAACCTATCGTTTAATACTGTAATGATTTGGAATTATGTGGTCTATCATCAATATCTTATAATCACGACCTTAAAGATGAGCATCATGGCTATGTTCATAACATCTTCGACAAGAAAACATTTCTCCTTAACAGAACCCCACAATAATTACTCCCATCTTTCCCTTATCTACCAACTAAAAAACATGCTAAGGGGTCACATGTGTAATTTGTACACACCATTTTCCCCTCCTCAAATGGTCTATTAGGATTGCCCTCAGCTAAAAAAGAGTCAAAACATACATATGGATGCATACTATAAAAATATATAGACTAATCCCTTAAAGGATAGTTATCAATCATATTATCAAAATATAGATTGATCCCTTGAAGGATAACTATCAATCATATTATAAAAATATAAATTGATCCCTTGAAGGAAAACTACCACGTAAAATATAGGCTGATTCTATGAAGGATGGCTATCTCTCAAAATAAAATTCAAAATTATAGACCACTCCTTAAAGGATGGCTACCCATATCATTAAAAAAAGGCATTGTGCATTGATCGCCCTTCGAAAGCATCCTTCGAAAGCTTCCCACATCAATCAACTTTCCCATCAAAAGTAAACTTCCCGCACCGATCAGTTTACACAATAAAATATAGTTAGGGCATAAGCCTACAAATATAAAAAAGGAGAACTCACTCTCGCCATACAAACTACACATCAATTCTTCCCATGTTTTAAAAAGGTATATATTCACATTTCCACATATATCTAGAATTATACACGTGACTAATCATTGTTAGTTATATGTTAACATCTGTTAACATCTCGTGACTAATGGTTCTATTTTCTGGAACAATCTTCTTCACAGTAGACATATTCTCTCTCAGGGGTGTAGTTGGAAGCTTGGGGATGGTCAAGACATTAACTTCTAGGTGATAAATGGACTGATTTTAATTGGATTTCTTCTTATGGGCACATTAAAGACAACTTAATTACAAAGTATGGACACAAAATATAGGGATATATTGAGGTGGATGAAAACAAAAGAAAATGGAAACAATTAAAAGTGGAGAAGGATAATGTACAGTCTGATGTTTCATCTTTACAGAATCAACTTTCTCTAATCCATATTAGTAATCAAAATCTTAAGGATGAACTCATTTGGAAAGATTCTTTTGATGGGGAATACTCAGTTAAATCAGGATACAATTCTTTCTTTGCCTCTATTGAAAGTGAAATTAAGTGGCATAAGTTGTGGATGCCAGAGCTAACCCCTAGAGTGAACTTTTTCTGGTGGCTCATCATTAAAGGCAAGATTCTGACTAATGACAACCTCATTAAGAAGGGATTCATCATGCCGAATAGATGTTGCATGTGTCAGAAAGAGGCAGAAGACATAAAACATTTATTTCTTCATTGTGAGTACACTTCCAAAATTTGGCATCTTGTTTTTGCAAAATTTAATCAGAAATGGATCTTTCCCCTTACCTGTCTTCAGGCCTGGGAACAATGGGACTCTCCGTATAAGCATTGTGTGGTGAAGATATTGTGGCAACTTGTTTTACCTCACACTATGTGGCGAGTTTGGAAGGCTCGTAATGATGGCATTTTCAGAAACACTAGAAAGGTATGTAACAAAATCTACAAGGAAATTATCATTGCTGTGCAGGATAATATTGCTAGATTTAAACCTCCTAAAAATAGACTTTTCCCTGAGAAAGAAGAATACATTCTGACTGATTGGAATATTGACACTGTCTTCAAAAAGAATAACAATGGTATGGATAGAACCACCGTCCGATGGACTAAGCCTCCCAATGCTTGGCATAAGTTAAATTTTGATGGAGCCTCAAAAGGAAATCCGGGAGATTCTGGAGGTGGAGGAATCATCAGAGATCAAAGAGGCTATTTTGTTGCTGCCTTTTCTAGGAAAATGGGTAGGCAAACTAATCATTACTCTGAAGCTCTTGCTGCTCTATGGGGAATAAGGCTAGCCAGGGATTGTAATATTCTGAATATTATAATTGAGGGTGATTCTCTGAACATTATTAATCTCTTAAACAAAAAGCAACACCCCAGCTGGTCAATTAGAGATTTTATTATTGAAGCTACTGATATATGCAAGAGTTTTGAAAATGTTAAAATCACTCACACCTATCGGGAAGGCAATAGGGTCGCAGATGGTCTAGAAAACTTTGGAGTTAACAATTCTTTTCAAACGTGGCTAAGGGGGGACATTCTACCCATTCAAATTAATAAAGACATAATCAATGATCTACATGGCTGGGAAAATCATCACTAACGGCTGTAATGTTGATGCTAATGAGCGGATTCTTAAGTACATAAGGATGACATCATATATGATTTGTGTGATTTATGAGATTTGTGCGAACTGGACAGCCATCATTTCTTGTCATAGGGAGAATGCCAAGGAGTGGGTCACTAATTACAAAGTATGGTCTAATAATTACATCTTCTATCATGGAAGGGAAAGATTAAAAAACAAAGCTAAGTCTGCTACGCATAGTGCTAAAATCTTTACCGTTGAGAGTAGAATCACTGGAAAAATGGGGGTCACCATGCAAAACAGAGCCCACCCACAATCCAGCATGGAAAGAGGATGTTGTGCTCTAGAACTATCTTCAAATTGAGGTCTTGCGAATTTGATAGAAAGGATTCAAGGCTTTGATCAGGATATTTCTATTAAATTCGCACAGGGATGGAAGAATCGGGTTGTTAAATACAACAACATAGAGGTTGAGATCACGGAGGAGCTCATCACCCAGATCACAGGGATTCATCTGGATGGCACCAAATTCTTTAATAAGAAGGTAGACAGAGAGGTGGAGACAAAGAAATTCCTGGACGAAGGGGAAAATCTTGAGTTTGTGATAGCTGGCATCAAGTTGGCTTCGATTCCTGAGCCTTTTACTGAGCTCACCAGGATGGTTGTTAGGTATGTAACTCTTGAGGGGAGATTTGTTACTATCCCTCAAAAACATTTGATATTTCTTAACCAATTTCACGAAATATAACCATCAGCTTCCCTCATTACTTGTTAAACTCATTGGAGAAATCCATTCGGGAAGTGCAGAGTCATTCTAGGGTAGTTCCTCTACATCAAGGGCTAATTCTTCTCATCCATCGTCACTGCTCAAACTGTCCCCGCATGAATCCTACTCCACCCTCTTCCTCCATTCCTCCCCCTGCTCACACCACCTCCATTCCCCCCTGGAAACTGCTTCATCTAGCAAGAAACGAAAGGGCATGAAAACTAAGATCCCTACTTCTCAGAGGGTTCTTAGAAGCCACAAAGACCTCGAGCTTTCCGAGAACCTCCTGCACATCAGCCAGCTTGGTGGAGGAGCCTAAGGAGGAGGATTTGATGGTCAGAGTGGGCAGGATGGAAAAGGAAATCCAAGAGCTCAAAAGGGTTATCAAAAATATGGAAAAAGCTAAGGGAAAAGGAATACTACAAAATGATGATGAGGAGGGTGTTATTGCTGAAGTGTTCAAGAAGTTACAGTCTTTGGATGGCAGAATGGGAAATGTAAAAATTCGTAATGACTGCATCCTATCTGCTCTTAAAAGTATTTACAATTTCATTGAACAACATGTTCATAGTGTTTGCAGCCTAAGCGGGATTAATGAAGACATTTGGGGCCCCAAAGAGAAAAGGGATATGGCAATTGCTCAGGTGGATCTGAAAGACCCTTCTCAGGCCATAGCCATTGCTTTCTTTGTCTCACTGCAAGTGATCAAAACCAAGATTGATAGGGCTATCAAGTAACGTGGTGCTGTGCTGCTGTTTACTAGATGTGAAGTTGTTGATGACTCGATAAATTTGGAGCTATTTTTTGTGGAGATATTCTAGGATAGATATCTATTGTTTGCTTTTTGATCTCTTCTGCTATTTTTTGGATCATTGTACAACTGGATCCTTTCTTTTAATTTGTTTTTATCTGGTTGTTGAGCCCTCTGAGGTTGGTTGTTTTGCCCTTCTCTGGGTTGTTTCTCTCACTTATGATATCTGGCTTTTGAGCCCTTTTGTATACAGGGTATAGTCCCTTCAAAACTATTTGCCCTTAATAAAAAAAAAAACATCTCATTACAAAGGCCTCAAGTACATTGTTATACACATTTAATTTACTATCAAATCACATATGTATCAAATTCAGTTCATAAAGCAAACATTTTACATTTAATCCTTACCATGATTAAAGTACATTTTGAAACATTTATCAAAATCACCACTTGGAGTCATATCATACCAACATAAAACATCACATTTAAATATCATATCAACATCTACGCATCTAACATCATATCAAATACATATAAACTATTCAATATCTCAACATCTCATCACAAAATCATATATAACATCAACATCAAGATAAATCAACAACATATGAATCCAAAATCATACATACAAATATATCCCATCAATAATGTCTGTACAAAATGCCTCAAAATGGCTCATATACAAAATCATTTACATCTCAATCATATATAAAAACCCACATACTATGTGGTGAAATCAAAATTAGATACTCGTTCCTCCCCTTGGCCTCTAACGACTCCTCCATTAGGCCCCGATCTCTCCAAGGTTGCATGGGACACTCCTAGTGCTCGCCAAGGTATCCCGATGAGCCGATCTAAACTCGTTCACTCGAAACTTTGCATAACGCTACACTTGGCAAGAAAATTTTCACTAAATGCTCATAGTACCTCATCTCCTTACCTAACGCCCGATACTACTCAACATTCACAAAACCAGATGACCCCATCTACCGTCCTACTTCTAGTATTCCACCTGCGATTAGCTACTTACTACATGCCCCGTACTAGGCCCCGCTCCCTAGGCTACACTCTTGATATCCTTTGAAGTTATCCCCACCTCCCCATACTTCACTTATAACACCTCCCACTTCCGGTGATATCTAGCTCACTGTTTGATAGGTATCACACTCTAAGCATGTGTGGTCTCTCTCTCCTACCGCAAAACATCTCACTCCTAGCGAGCGGTGTCCCACTCTACCACCATCCTATCCTTCTCCAATCATAAGGCATCAAAAGATGCCTGCAACTATTCCAGATCCTCCTCACCATCACCCTCCTACTCTATGTCTCCACCCCTCTACCTCCTCACCACCCTATTTCCACAAGTAACCCATTGTTGTGTCCACCACTCACTAAATCCCTCCATCACTCTAACATAAAATACATCCACTACCTCTAGCTCCCCGCCTCCTCAACTTTCCCCACCTCATCTACTACCATTGTAGGAAAGTCCCTCTCTGAATCATCCCACTAATAGACAATCGGATCACCTGGAATCTACTCGCAAAACCTAAATTACCTCCACACCCGAGGAAATTGAACCACCTCTATCATCTTCGCCCTCCTCCCCCAAATCCAATGCACTTGCCTTAGCCCCACTAACTCTACAACTATCACATGTCATGCAGGGTATCTTACATATGGCCTCTACACTACGTAATCTACAGATAAAATCTATAGTCGATTAACATAGTAGGTATAGTCCCTCTCAACCCCATCATCCCTCATCCAATCAAACCTCCACCTCATAAATCCCACTACATACTCTGTTGGGTTTCCCACCCTCCGTGGTAGGCCCGATGACCTCACAGAATCTATACACTCATATGCCTAATAATGTAATAAGAACCCCACATCCAACCCATACCTTTGAATTATCACAAACATCCATAGCTCATGATAAACCTGAGCCAACAGTGCACAACCCCAAGTATATACAATCGATGCTCCATAATCTTGACCATGACACCCACAAATCTCTAAGTAAATATGTCACCCCATGAATATGGCAGTGCATACCATGATATATCTAAAATCACCTTGACATCGGATGGTTACTTGACACCTCTGCCTCATAGTAGGTGTCGATATGAAATCCCCCTTATGTGTATCTCGATATCCGAGGCATCATCTCCATATAACCATATCATCGTCTCAAGATGGGCCTCTCGGGTGATAGGTACTATCTGCTCACCCTAGATTGGCAATCTCGGGATCCTATACACATCCTCTGATGTGATGGTTGTCTCGACCATATGGAACTAGAAGGTTTATGTGCTTAGCTCCCATCTATCTATCAATACTACCATCAACCCTACATCTCAAGGAATCCACTAGTAGTGGCAGAATCCTCTTAAGCCAACAACCGTCAAATGGGCCCACTCTACATCTTTCACATTTTCTCTAATCCTCTCTAACATCTTCGAGGACCACATCACATGAACTAAATCGTCTCTCTTTCCTACAAAACACTTAAAAAATGCATCATTTAGCAAATCCATAAAATTTTAAAACCAAACGCCACCAATTTAATATCGTAGACATTTTCATTAATCTAATCGATGACAATCCACCTGATTTCCGCCAATCATAAGATCGACGTCGATCGGGTGTTTCTACGCACAAATTTCAAAAAAGCACAAAAAATAAAATAAAAATAAATAACAAAATCAAACCTATTTACCCTTATCCTTGTGCACTTCCTCTTCCTTTCGTTCTTTGCTCACCTCCATCTCTCAAAAACACTAAAGAATAACTAGTCAAGGATCTTAAATCACACAAGGACATGTTGTGAATGAATCATTTGATCGCCTATTTTGGCTTATATATTTCCTATTTTCAAAATCATTGGCGATCCAAAATCACCACCTATATTTTTCACCAAATGTCGGTAATCCATAATCGCCACCAATCTCAATGTTTTCACACACCTTATCTATTTTGGTCACATAAACCTCTCTTATCACACCACAATACTATCGAAAGCTTATATAATCTTAATGTAGTGCCCATCACTTTATCAAAACTTTGTTTTTTTACCATACATTAAATTTTGCACACCTTGTGGATGTTTCCTTTGACCCTTTGTTCCCACGGTTTCACTCATCCCAACAAGATCATTCCTATTAGATCCTCTCCATGTAGAATTCTTCCCGAAGCATGCATTTGTAGGTGGTCCACATTAGCTTTTCCATCCAAATGTCGTATAATTTTCCCTACCAATTGTTTCCAAGATTACTACCATCTCTAAAAACTCCTCCAACATGGTCATTTCAAACTACAACCAAATCCTGAGCATCTTAAATAAAACCTATCCAAACAATCCAACTCTCTTTAATCCAATGACCAACATAGTCGGCCATTGGCTTGAGTGCGAACAATATCATTATAAAAAAGCTGGGACATCGTCGTGCTTGAGTTTTTGTCTCACAACCTATGCCTACAGAAAACTCAACAAAAATGGAAAATGTAGACATCACTTTTTCACCCCTAGGTTACCCGACACACATTAATCACATTATCATAAATATCATTATCATCTCTATCTTAAGTACCTTATAATCTACCATTGTAAATCCTTAACTACCCGCGTAAATCTCATTTACCCCACCATAACCACTTAAAACCAACCTAGCCTAATTTACCCCAACCATCTTAACATCCTAACCTCTTCCTACCCGAATCCCTAACCTCCCACTATTTACCAAAAACCTAAAACCCCGGATGGAAAGTGGTTTCAACCATTTGTCATATTTTCTTTATTGGTTTATAACCTCTTTGGATAAATCGATGGTGATCCCCGATTGATGATGATCATTGTGGATACCTTCGATCCTATTTAGCCAACCTCTTCCTTCATTTCCTAGTTATTTAGAATATGGATGTGAGGACGAATCACATACACCTACAAATAACATCATTACATACAAAATCACCAACACCCTATTGTCAAGTCTTGAAAAGTATCATCATATGACCAAATCGAACCTTCTTGGGAGCTCTATCACCTTCCTGAATATCTCTCAAGGTTAGTACAATTTTTTTTTATCTCCATCAAGCTTGTTTTTGCACTCATTCTAATCTCTTATTAGTCATCGATGCCATTTTGCATAGCCCTTTAGGCTCTACCTCTTATTTGGTCATTTATCCCAACTTTACAATATTTACAATTTCCACTGTGATTTCCGTCTATTAGTCCTTGATCTCTTTTACCTTCATTAGCATATCACTTACATTTGAAACACTATTTTCTCAATCCCATAGACTTATAAATCCCCTCTAATCTATCTTAGCTATGTTAATTTCCATGCGGCATTAGTCATTGCCTATTTTATTAGTATTTTCTCAAAACTAAAATTCCAACCCCGATCGTTGTCGATTCCCGATCACCATCGATCCATGTCTTCTTTATCCATTTTTAGCATTATCACATTTGTATCAATCTGATTTTGGTCTAACACATTATTGGCAAGATGTATATTCTCAGATGATTGTTCTAGGTCCCTCACACCCTATCACCAACATATACGATCTCCCATTATCAACAAACATAGTCTCAGTGAACCATCACACTCACATAAGAGATCGAAGACATTTAAGATTAGTTGGAAATCATATGAGAGATAAAAGATATAGCTAAACAATCCTTATTCGAATGTTTCCTAGATTTGAGCTTTCTATTTCCCTAACCTAGGCCACTTACAATGTTGGACATGATATTTCCACCCCCTTGAATTCTAAATCATTATTATCATTTATCTTATCATTATCAACTTACTTGTATCAAATGAGTTGAAAACCTTCAAGGAAGTCCTTCGATTCCTAGGATCAACATTCTTCGAGCAACTCATCTCATCCTTATCTAATATCTCTTTTTTAGTTATATTTATATGCAGGTCTTCTCACTTGGCGATAAAAGGAGCCTATTTCATTGTCGTGTTCGATCATCCCGACATTGCGATTTTTGTCGTAGGTATCGGTAAACCTGTCTATTTGAGTTTTTGGTACTTTCAACATTTATAACACTAATTGAAAAACACCACAAACATTAATATCTCTTATATATTTCATAAAATGGAAATGCACCTTATAAAGGCGGGTGATTAGTTATAATCGTAGACATGTAAAATGTCGACATGCTCATTTAACAAATAATATACTTATTTTACATTATTAATCCCCATCACTAACCATATAATAATTAATCGTGAGATTAATTATTATTATCCCTAATATCATACCTTAATAACTCTTATTATTCACCCAATAATCCCATCTCATCCTTAATCATATTAATCCATCATTACATCTTATTATCTCATTAACTAATCCCTATTAACTATTTTCTAGGAATTTAAAATTACCACCCACCTACCACCTACTCTACACCTATCCTACACCTAGCTTCTCCATCTAATCACTCCACTAATCACATTTAATTTCACCTAATCCCAAACTAACCAATCCTCTAAATCTAGAGGCTTCTATTTCTAGAAGCCTCTCTAATTTCCCTCTTCCATATTCAAATATTCAAATATTTCCCTCCCAATAGAGGCTTCTTCTAATCTCTAGAATTTTCCAATTCTAGATCTTTCTCCATTCTCACCAATTCTCCACCATTGATCTACCATTTACATGGCAAGATCTCAACCCTCCATTCTTCCCTCCTCTAACTATAAATAGAAGTGCCACCCTCCATGGCCACCATATTAGAAAATTGCAAGTATATGCTGCCAAAATAATTTCAAGAAAATCTATCAATCATCAAGCATTCATCAATTAAATTCATCATCCAACAAGGGGAGGTGTTGTCCAATTCATCCCACAAAATCTGAGGCAATACAACAATTATCTTGAGAATATTCAAAATAACAAGAGAAGAGCATTGGAGCTTGTAGGTAAGTGCAGGTATAATACTCCTTCTCCCTTTTATCCAGCTCAATCGAGAGGTAGATAATATGTGTGTTAGGTTTAGGATTGATTTGGTTTGATAATCATCTTATATTTGCATACTAACACCACTTTTTGTCTACAATAACAATGAAAGGTTATATCGATGCACTCTCCCCAACTAATCATTTTAGTTTGATAACTTTATATAAACTTATACATAAATTAAAACTTAACTTTATAATATGAATTTATAAATCTATATTATTATAAAATTTCATGTGGGGTAACTTTGTGGTGAATGGGGCACAATAGGTGTGTCACCACAAAATTACATGCTCCAACACTTCCTGTTAATGTTTAGTGGGTATACACACAAAATTTCCATTTTATACAAAATTATGTACAATCCTTACATAATGTAGGATAATTTTAGGCTAGCATGCCAATGGGATTATCTAATAGATAACATGCCCAAGTTCCTAACGGATAAGTGCATACATGAAGTCTTATATGAGTTTTAAGATCTTTTTATAAAATAAGGAATCTCCTTAACAAAACTCTTTTATGGGTTCTCTGTAAACTCACATAGGGTGATGTTTACACAAAATAATTTGGGGTGATCTTTTACAATGCTTTTTACAATATAGAATAATTAAATAAAATAAAGATACAACACGATCATTAAGACGTGGCATCTTTATATATACTCCTCATTAATGGAAGCTCTAAAAGGAATTGTATTGCTTTGAATTTGTAAAAATTCACATCACGAAAGGTTTATTAAAGTTATATGCAACTTGATCATTTATGTGGACAAAGTTTAATATTGATATAAATGTTGAGAAATTTGCTCTGATAAAATGCATATGAATCTCTATATGATTTGTTATTCGATGTCGAACTATATTGTTTGCACGAGCTATGCAAATTTGGATGTCACAAAGAAGTGTTGCGCTTCCTTTGACATCCATATGGAGTTTTCCAACAATATTTTCAGCCACATTACTCCTTTAGATGCTTCCATAACACTTCTATACTCAACTTCTATAGACGATATGGATATTGTTGCTTATTTTTTTACTGGTCCTTGAGTGATAACACTTGTACCAAACTTAAAAACATATCCAGAAGTAGTTTTTGTAGGTGTAATATCACTAGCATGGTCAACATCACAATAACCAAATAACTTAGCATCATTTGTACAAGAATAATAAAGACCATAATTAATTGTATCTTTGATATATTTTAATATTCTATTTGCTAATTTTCAATGATTCAAATATGGATGTTGCATAAACCTAGAATCAAAACCTACATTATAATAAATATGTAGCATAGTACTATTTAAATAAATTAAATTACTAATAAGTTTCATGTATAATGAAGGATTTTCTTGGTCACAAGTAGGTTTTGGATCAATTTTATACCAAATTAAATAGGAATAGAGACATGTTAACAATCGATCATGTTAAATCTAATGAACATGTTATGAACATATTGAGATTCAAATGCTACTATTTAGTTCTTATCCTGAAATATGGTCATGCCAAGAAAGTGATGAAGCAAGCCTAAATCATTCATCTAAAAAATTGGTTAAATCTAAATTTTATGAATTAAGCTAGTCTCGAGTGTTGGTTATAAAAATATCATCAACATAGAAAGCATTAAAAATAATCTAATTATCTTATATTTTTACAAACAAATCATTATCATAGAAACAATTAAAAAATATAGTTTTTTTAAAGAAATGGTTTACCTTAGAATACCAAGCTATAGGACTTTATTTTAGACCATACAAAGATCTATTTACAAACATAATGTTATTTAGTAAGATCTTAAAATAATTTAGGTTGATTTGTGTAATTGTTTACTTTAGATCAGCATTCATGAATGCATTATTAACATTCATTTGGTGTATTTCACAACCATATCAAGTTTAGAGGGAAATGAGAATCATAACAATACTCTTTTTTATGTGAGAAAATGTTTCTACATAATCAATTCTCATTTTTAGTATAATCATATGCAACTAACCTTGCCTTGAATTTGTCAATTTCTCCTATAGAGTAGCATTTGATTTTATAAATCCATCTAGATAAGGCAATATTCTTTTTAGAAGGAGGAGAGATAAATTCCCAAGTTTGATTTTTAATTAGAGCATCACATTTAGATTTTACGCCTTCCCTCCATCTTTCATTGTGGTTAGCTTATTTGAAACATTGGGGTTCACATTCATAAAGAGTAATTAAGATATGATAAGTATGTTGACTCCTAGTTATTTTGTTAAGATTTTCAAGGTTAGAATTTTGAATTAAGGATTGAGCCCATTTATGTAGTTTATACTGGTTATGAATTTGTGATGACCCCCTTTTAACCGCATTATTCATAGTGTCCATGATTGGATAATAATCTTCTAGGACATCATATTATTCATTAAGAGAAACATGAGAGGGTTCTATAGAAGACATGGAAAATAATTTTTCAAGGATTTGAACATTTCTATTTTCAATGATATCTCGTTTAGATGGATGATATACTCCTAATCCTTTTGTTTGTCCTCCATAATAAAAAAATGTAGGTGTAGGATTTAGGATCAAGTTTCTTCCTTTTTACTTTAGGAATGAAAATAAAAGTAGGGATACCAATTTTTTTGAGATGAGAAACATTTAATTTATTCTTAGCTCACATTTCTAATGGTGTAGTTTGATGTAAATATTTTATAAGAATTCTATTTAGGATGTGGAAAAGAATGTTTGTGACTTCTACCCATAGAAATTTAGGAACATTGGCTAAGTGACTCATAGTCCTAAACATTTCTAAGATGGTTTGGTTTTACGTTTATCTAACTCCATGTTGTTGTTGAGAATAGGGATAAGTTAACTCTCTTTTGATTCCATAAGAAGTATAGAACGAATCAAACTATTTACTTATTTATTCACCAATATTATTAGTTTTTAATCTCTTAAAGTTAAGGTTAGAAGAGTTTTCTTTTAGGATTTCAAATTCTTTAAATTTAGTTAAAACTTCATATTTCTTCTTTATGTAATATGTCCACATCATCATTTTGTGATCATAAATGAATGTTACAACATAAATAGAACCAATAATAAAGTTTACCTCAAATATTCCATTACATCACATTGTGAATAAGTTCTAAGGGATGAGATGAATTTACTTCATAATGTTTTTGAAAGGGTTGAAGATGTTGTTTACCACATAAGAATCCTTCAGAAGTTTCATGATGAGATTTGATTTTAGGAAGTCCTACAAAAATCTAAGATGAGACATATCAGCAAGACTCCTAAAATTGAGATGACCAAGTCTTTCATGCCACAATTGAGTTTAATTTCTAATATGGGAGGAAAGACATGTCTCATTAAAAATATAGAGGCCATTATTTTAAATTCTTTCGAAATAATGGAGTTAGATTGATATTTTATAAACCATTTATCTTTAAATAAGGTAACAATAAAGTTATCTTGATTTAGTTGAGAATGTGATAAAAAGTTATTTTTAAGTTTAGGGACAAACATAACATTACTAATGAACCCATTTGAGATTTTGGATTTACCTTGACTTTTACCTTCCATGACCGAGTTGTCTCTGAGAGGACCATTATCTAGAGTCTACTCGGTGTCATTAGATACAAAAAGTGCAATGTAAAATGAAATGGTTTTATTTGAGTCATGATTCCAATTTTGATTTTGATATAAATTTTTTTCTTATTTATGAACCTTTTTCCTTTGTTATTTTAATTTTTTTGTTATTTGACACTTTCTTGTTCTAATGTAACAATCATTTTATTTGTGACCAAAGTTTGCACAATTATTACAGGTTCCATTGAATTAAATTTCGAATTTTTTTAAATTTCTTCTTACTACAAATTTTTTATTGTAGATAGAAGAGGGTTTAGGGTTTTATTTATATTTGTTTTAAAGTTATAATCTCTATGGTTTTTACAAACATAATTTTTTTGATTTTGAGAGAACAAAGCCTGAGTGACATTCTCTTTTGATTCAAAAGTTGTTATGACTTTATATTCTCATATAAGAAGAGTAGATAGGGTATCAAAATTAGGAATATTAATTTCATTTTGATATTTAGTGTTTAGAATAGAAATGAAATTCATATTTTTATTAATATTCATTTAAATTATAATGTAAAAAGGTTGATTCTAGATTAAATTGCAGTTGTAACCATTCTACTAATATTTTATGTTTTTGATTTTAGCAAGGAAGTTTAATAAATTTTCATCTCCTTTATAGATCGGTCATTAGTTCTTGGGTGAATTTGATCATTTTTAGAAATTGTATTCTAGTTCCTTCGTGTATAGATTTGGATTCTAACTATTCCATGTGTCATTGGGGGGTCCCGAGTTATTATATGAAGTAAAAATTCATCCTCAATGCTTCGAGGATCATATGCATAGCATCTCGATATATCTTTTGATAAGTATTTAGGTCTTCGAGCTATGTTTCCTACATGAAGGAGATTTACTATTTACATTTACGAGGCGCCATACTTTTAGGCCATAAATTCACCCTTAAGTCTAATTCTTCGATGCTATAGTTTGATCCATTTAACATTTGAGTATTGTCCATGCTAAAATTTCTTGAAGATGTCATTTTAGGTTTTATAAATATTTTTTCAATTTAAAAAATAATAAAATTTAAATGATATTTTAAAAGGTATTTGAAGGACTATTTTTTTAGAGCCTAGAAATAATTTTTCAATCACTCAAAAATTTAGGAACTAAAAATAAATTTTTCAAAACATAACTTTTGGGGATCAAAATAATTTTTGCAAAAATATGCAGGACCTATAATTAATCTTTTAGAATTACAATAATTTTTAAAAAATATGTAGGAGTATAATTTTTTTCTTGAATTGAAATTAGTTTTTGTTGATCAATTTTTTAGGGTCTAATTTTTTTCAATTTTAACAATAATTTTAGGGATTTAAACTATTTTTATAAAAAAATTAATAAAATTTAATTTCTCAAAAAAATTTAAGAATTTTGTGCAATTTTCAATATATTGGATAATATGGCAAAGAAAAGCTAAGTTGGATACTCAAAAACTCTTATGCCTCCCTCTAAGAAAAACAACTCTTATGCTTCCCTCAATAAAATGAACAAGATAAACACAAAGTTTACTTATCAACAAGGTGGGGCACCCCAACCCAACTCCCTCCTATAATACCCAATAAAAACTCTTATGACTCCCTCCAAAATATCCCCATTTTCATTTTCTCCTACACAACCTAAAGGCCATTCTACTTCCGAAAATCACAAACAAGCAACATACCCATTTACAAAAAATGCACAACAAAATAGCAAAAGAAAACATGGGTGAAGACCCTACCTTTCCATTGCAAGAGTTTCCAATCCACAAGCAAGTTCCAAGTCTTTTTCCAAGTCCAAACAAGCACAATCCAACTCCAAGCTCCAAACAACACTCTCAAAGCAAGCTCCTCCAAAAAGTAAAAGTCTCAAAATAAAACAAGTAACCCCCAAATCCTCAAACAAATTAGAATAAATAGAAAAGAGAGGAGAGAGAGGTGATGTGGCTCCATGTAGGATGCCACATCATTTCTCCTCCATTCCACATCACAAGGTCAAACCCAATCTCCAAAGCACAATAAATTGGTGGTTGAGGGAATGAAAACCCTCTTACACACTCAAACCCAAACCCACACCCCTAAAGGACACAATTAAAGAATCTTGTAAGAAAAGTGCAATTAATTTCTCTTTTCTCCATTAAAACACACAAAAAGGCCTAAAATAAGCCCCTCACATCATAGGTATATTGGGTGGGTGACTTTAAGAGGTGTGGGATAAGCTTAACTTGTCCCACAAGCCTCCAAAATAGGCTTGAAAGTCAAAATCCGAAATTTGCATGCAAGGTTGAGTGCACAACACTCAAAAGTAATTAAATTCTTTCAAATCCAACACAAACCAAGAACTACCTACTCATATTAATTACCCCCTTTTTGTCACATCCTAAATTACACTAATTAATCAATTCTAATTAACTTAAATGGAGTACTTAACAACAATAATAAAAGTGACTCACAATACTAACAAAAATACAATTACTCACAAATAAATAAAACCAAAAAGGAAAACCACAATTTACCCAAGGTCACATTTGAGGCCACCCCCCAATGGGGACCTCCTAACAAACAACAATAACATCATACATTTACACTAGTTGCCAAGGTGACTGTTGTCAATACCCCAAATTCCTTCACTGTTGGTCTCATATCCCCTTTTGTTTTGTTGTGTTACAAATTCCTGCAAAAATAAAAACAATACCTTTCTGGCCTCATGGCCATATTAATGACATCGAGATAATAAAACACACACATATACATATCATCAAATATCATAACTAAATCATCACTAAAACAAGTAATTCACTAATTTATTCACAATTCCAATATTTCGATTTCATCAATTTATCAATTAGCAATAAGATCACAAAATCAACTAAATCATCTAGCAACATCTATATATCACATCCAATGTGTCAGTACAGTAGTAGCTCAAGATCATCAAATACCGATATGTCAATCCATGCATATAATCCATCCTGTAAATCATGTCATAAGTCTAAACATCCATATTGTCTATCAAATATAACAATGTCCATCTGTCAAAGGCTAAAATATGATAACAATGTCTATAACTCCAATCCAAAGTAAGTAGAAACACAATAATATCAATGTTGAAGAGGAGTAGGCACTACACATGACGTACATCTGAAGCATGTCCTCTAAAATCTGATTCACCCGCTCCGTCTCATCCATCTGTCTCTAGATGATATGCTTTGCATTGAAGTTGACACTCATCTCGAAGGCATGCTGCATGGTAGTCCAAAATGAGAGGTGTATAAGGGATCACGGTCACAAATAACCTTTCGTAGAATCCTGTGCGCTTGACAATCTCATCCAAGTACACTCGTTCCACTACACTAGTTGTATATGTGGTCTTCACCGGAGAAAAATGAACCACTTTCGTTAATCTATCCACCATGACCATGATGGCATCGTGGTGGTATCTTGATGTCAGATATCCTACTATGAAATCCATGGAAATGGTGTCTCATTTCCACTCCGGTATAACATGTGGGTAGAGAAGGCCAACTAGATGTTGATGCTCGACCTTCACCCTCTGAAACTCCAAACAATGAGACACAAAAAGAGCTACATCTCTCTGTAGTCCTCTCTAATGGTATAATTATCTCAAAGTGGTGTGCATCTTCTTCACCCCTGGATGGGTTGAATAAGGTGCATGATGAGCCTTTGCCAAAATATCTTGTCTCAAACCTCCATCCCTAGGTATATAGATCTAGCCTTTGTGTCTGAGAAGTCCATCTAAATCAAATGAAAATGCATCAAACTTCAAGGGTCTCGAGACTCAAACTCGCTCTCTAGCTGCAAGGTAGAAGCTATCATGTGGAAAATGTCGTAAAATCCTACTCTGCAAGTCTCTACCCATTGAAGTAGCCATAACCAAATGTCTCTGTCAACTCAAAGCATCGATAACCATATTCTCCTTCCCCTTCACATGCTCTATCTCAATTTCGTACTCACATAGTAACTCCATCCAACACCGTTGATGAGCGTTGAGATTGGGTTGCATGAAGAGGTGACGTAAGCTCAAATTTTTGTCATGAGAATGAACCTCTTGCCTAGAAGGAAATGATTCCAATGCACCAAAGCATGCACCACTACCACAAGCTCAAGGTCATGAGTCGGATAATTGATCTCATAATCCTTGAGTTTGTGAGACTCAAAGGCTACTACATGACCATCCTGCATCAAAACACCTCCTAATCCTACCAAAGAAACATCTATACACATGAATAAATCCTTTGAGTATCCAACACTGGTATCAGTGTTGTCATAAGGCATTCCTTCAATGTACTTGAAGTCCTGATCACATCTATTTAACCAAAAAAATTCTTCCCTTTCCGCTAAAGGGAAGTGATGGAGTGCACAATTTGAGAGAAGTCCTGAACAAATCTCTTGTAGTAACCTGCTAATCCCATGAAACTGTGCACCTTGGTCACATTGGTTGGTGCTAGCCAATCCATAATAGCTCTAATCTTGGAAGGATCGATTATGATACCTTCTCCAGAAATAATGTGACCTAAGTACCAACCTCATTTGGAAAAAGACATACTTCTCTAAGTTCATGTATAGTTATTTCTCTCGATGACACTTGAAACCTCGCGAAGGTGATCCTCATGCGTGCATGAGTATATCATAATGTCATCAAGAAACACAAGCATGAAGAAATCCAAAAACGTCTTGAACACCCCATTCATCAAACTCATGAATACTACAGGGTCATTTGTCACACCAAAAGGCACCACTGTGAACTCATAGTGGCCATATCTTGTGTGGAAAACTGTCTTATGGATATTTGTTGTCGCAATCCTCACCGATGGTAGCATGACTTAAGATCTATCTTAGAAAATATGGTGGCCCCCTTCATCTGATCAAATAAATCATCTATGTGAGGAAGGGGTAACGATTTTTTATTGTTACTTTGTTCATCTGTTTGTAGTCCACACACAAATGCAAAGATCCGTCCTTTTTCTTCATAAAGATCACTAGTGAACCCCAAGGAGATACACTAAAATGGATTATGCCTTTCTCAAGAAGGCCCTCCAACTGCAACTTGAGCTCACATAGCTCAGGTGTGGTCATCCTATATGGTACGTGTGAGATAGGCTTCGCTCTCATAACCAAATCAATATGAAAGTCTATCTCACGTGGGGAGGTAACCCTAGAAAATCACTAGGAAAAACATATGAAAACTCCTACAAAATGGGGTGGTCATCAAGTGATGGTGTGTAGAGTGGAGGTCGATGAACCGCCCACCAGTGCAGGGCAGCGGTCACAGGAAATCCGACTTGCTTAGGACAACGATTTCATCACTTTTGAGGAAAAATAAAAATAACGACTGTGAAAAATCTAGATTGAATTTAAAGAAAATCTAAGTTTTAAAACTTCAAGATGAAACTACCAGCAACTAGTAAATGATCAAACTCATTTGTTTAAGCATATAAATCCTCTTATGGGCATCCAAATGTGTAAAATATCTTAGATCTAATGAAATGGGGTTTCCCCAAATATTGAACTCAAAGAATGTATATATTAAATAGAAAAACCAAATTCACGGTGGAATCTCTACAATAAGCAAATGAGGAACCTTACAATAGCAAACCCTTGAATAAACTAAACTATGAAGAGAAGAATGGAGGAATATTTCTCCATTTGCAACTAGAACCAAGGAAATTTCTCCATGGTTTCACTTCTTGCTTTCATGGCTTCTCCTCTTTCTCCTCTTCCAAACTTGCAAAACAAGAATGAACAAATGAGGATGAAATTGAGGCAAATAGAAATAAAAAGAAACCTATAAGGATATTTAGGGCAACCCAAATCCAATGGCTAGGATAGATTTGATTTAATGGATCAAATTAAACCCTACATCACTTAAGTGGGAGGTATTTTTGTGGAATGAAATTTAAATAAAAAGTGCATGGGTAATGGGGTGAATGGGGCCACTTAGTGGCTAGACAAAATAGTTAATAGGAAATAAAGTAAACTTAGTTCCTGGTAATTAAGTAAATTAATAGAACTTGGTAAATGTTTTAAATCGTAAATATTTTTAGGAAGTAAATTAATAATATTTAATTATTAATTTAATTCCAACTTCCTGTAAGGTCATGTAGAAACCTTAATCGGGAAATTTATTAATTATGGATAATGTCTAACCTTACAAACCCGTTTAAACAAAAAACAATTTACCATAATTTTGAGTATTAAATTATTAGTTTCTATTTTGATTTGAGAGTAGAATTTTGTGGTGTTACACTTGGTATCAGAGCCGTGGGTTCAATGCTTGGACCTCGGGCACACTTGGAAACATGAAACATAACAAGTAAACCTAGTGCAACTCTAAACCTAGAACACACAACATTGCATGATATTTTAAAACATAGAAAACTTAGAAAACTGAAACAAAGCCTAGATGATGATAAACTAACTCTTGTCTTGGTCTATGTAGGAGGTGCAGACTAGACGAGGGGTTCTTACACGTGAACCTAGATCTACCACCCCAAATCAGGCAGTAACAACTATATTGCCTCAGATACTACAGACACTACATGATGTTAATGCCACTTTACATGGAGGATCTTTAGGAGGGTTGCCTAGTAGACATGATAGAAAGTCATCAGTGGAGGATAGTACACCTTCACGTCACAATGTTGAGGATATGACAGATAAATTTCACATGGAGTCGGTTGGACATGAGTCACCACCTAGAGAGCACAAAGATAAAGCTATGAGACATAGAGGTAGATCTAGGATCCCTAGGCTGATGAATGATCATGTGGAGAGACATAGGGGCTGATAGTTGACATCGACATATCACATCAGAGAGATATTGAAGTTACACCCGCCTCATTTTGTTGAAGACATGGGAGGATTTTAGGTTGAGGCATGGTTGGTTAGCTTGATCGGATGCTTCAAGCTATGTCCTTGTACTAGCAACACGAAATCTTGTGTTGCTATCCACCTTCTAAGAGATGGAGCCAAAGTTTGGTGGAGGACTGAGGAGTAGAAGCTCCATGTAGATTCTAAGACAATTACTTGGGAGCTCTTCGAGGAGCGTTTTAGGAGTAGATACATATCTAGGAGATTCATCCAACAATAGATCGATGAGTTCCATGATCTGCGACAAGCATCCATGATAGTAGCAAAGTATGAGGGTCGGTTTTTGGATCTGCTTCAGTATGTAGACTACATGTAGGATGAGAAAATTAGGGTTCACAGGTTCGTCAGGGGCCTGAATTAGACTTGAGTGGGGTAGTGCACATTCATTACCCGCAAACACTATCAGAGGTCGTGGATAAGACCTACATTGTAGAGGAAACAAGGGGGAAGACTCGGCGAGGCTCGAGACGAATGAGGAGCCGTATACATAGATGCACGATAATAGGTTGAGGGATCAACTCCCCTCCTCGTGGCGAACACACTTCACTAAAGTCTTCCTTCGTGCCTCCTCCTCCTCGGCCAGCAAGAACAATGACTCGACCACCCTTTCGACCTCCACAATGTCATGATGCTTAGAGAGGGCGTAGTATGAGACCTCCAATTGGGGGGCCCAATAGGACATAAAATACACCTCGAGCACAATCAGCAAGAGTACATCCACTGCAATAACCAAAAATATTTATGACATGATCATCGGGTTTTACAAAGACGGACTACCAGGCCACCTGGAGGAGTATCTACTCAGTGAAGAGGACCATGTAGTTGTTATGGGTGTGGTGTACATGGTCATCATTGGAGAGAGTGCCCTCGAACCCTACTAATTAGGGTAAGGCACATGTTTTTGAGCCTATGGTTGGTGACATGGCCAGGAGCCACATGATTTATGCTATGGTCGAGAATTGCTGACAGAGCACGGGCACGTGATTGAGACCACATGTAGCATCAGTAGTATTTCTACCCCTATCTTATTTGATTCAGACTTTTAAGATTCTTTCATTTCTCCATCATTAGTAGAGCAATGCAGGCTGGTGGCAGTTAGGCGGGCCTTAGTTGAGATGTTGAGATGGCTTCTGAGCCAAACTCTCAGTGGACTCCTTAGTTAAGGAGTGTGTAGTGGACCTAGGAGTGTGTAGTTACTAAAGAATAGAGCAATGAGTTTCATATAAAAAAATACAAATTAATCTAAAATAATATTATTTATTTTACATAATATATTTATTTTTTCAATTTTAATAAATTTAATGTTAAAATATTTTTAATATTACATTTAAATCTTTAAATAAATATATATCGTAAAGACTTACTAATATTCTATTTTTTTAGAGCATAACGGTGGAATCCAATTCTCAATAAAATCACAAGTTTAATTAAAATGGTTGAAAAAGGTGAAAGAATGCAATTTAAGTTAGACTTAATTGTATTTAAAAACAGGTAGTTCTTCATCCTAATTAATATAAAAGAAGATTAAGTTATTTGAAAGGAATTTATTAAATAATTTTATTTTTGAGCAGTGGGGATAATATTTAGGTTTATTTATCTATTTTTTAAGTTTAATTTTCAACTATTTTGAGGTTACTCCAAATTTACACAGGTCATGTTTTTACAAGTCACAATTCTACTGTCGAGAGAATGCACAAACAAACTAACATTGTAAAACAATAAAACTGAAACCAGTTAAAAAAATTAAATGTCAATTTTTTAAATTATATACACTTGTTTTCAAAAGTTTTCATGAAAAATATTGTCAAACTGCATGGCATTTCCGAAATAAGTGGGAAGCAAGTTTGACTGTTTAAATAACAATGGTGATAGAAGATAAAATTGAGAGTATATTAGAAGATCAAAGCCGGAGGAAGTGTCACACTTAAATTGCATTCTCTATGAAACCTTTTAAGTGCTCACATCAGGGTTATGTATTGCATCACCCAGATCATATTAGAAATTTGGGTAGTGATCAAGAGAAAGTTATCTCCCACATCAAATTCTTGAAAGAACAAATTGTTGGAAATCCCTCTTGGTTTTGGAAATTCTTTATTGGAGAATATTGTTGGAATGGGTTTAGGCCCTTTCCCTGCACTATTATTTTACCGCTATCAGAATTCGTTACAAAAATTCAATGTGGTTATGGCTAAAATGATTTGTTTATTGGATTAATTAGTAGGGTTTGTTAGTGTGAAACAAGAAAATGATTGTCATATAGCAAATTTAAATAGATTTTAACTTTAAAGTGTTTGTTGTTTCATTGGTATAGATGATGGTTAATTATATTTATAAGGTTACAAATTTTGAGTTTTAAAATGAATGATTCTAAATTTGAAGGGATTGTTATATATATATATATATATATATATATATATTGAAGATCTTGAATTAAAGGTTGAGTCTTTTAACAAGTATACATAAATGTTGTCTCGAATATGTTTGGATAGAAATAACAAAATAATTCGAGCAACTGTTGATGTGTGAGATGTTAAATATAACAGTAGTTGATTAGGTTGTATGTTAGGTGTGTGGGTGAAGAAGTGAGGGTGTTGCAATCAAAACAAGGAGTTCGGAGGTAAAATCTCGATAGAGAAACCCCTGAAAATTTTGATTAAAAATTCAGACTTAGGGCAAAGGTGAAACCATTAACACATGTTGGTTAAACTTAGCCGAATCAAAACACTACCAAAAAATGGAAGAAAACAAAGAAAACCAATTGAGTCACATCTCGGTGGAATCAAAACAATACAAATACAAAACCATTATCAATCGGATTTATGAGGAACAAACACAATCGGATATTATAAAACTCTTTCATTTTTTATTATAAGAGAGATGTCTACATGCAAAACAAATACAAAACCATTATCAAGAATGAACACAATCGGATATTATAAAACTCTTCCATTCTCTTATTAGAACAAAGATGTAGACACATAAAACAAATACAAATCTATGAAGAACTCTTTCCATTTTCTTATTATAAAAAAGATATCTACACGCAAAACAAATATAAAACCATTATCAAACAAATCTACGAAGAACAAGCACAATTCAATATTATAAAGCTCTTTCATTTTCTTATTCAAATCGATATTGTTTTCAGCATTATAAGAGCACAACCAAATATCTCAATATCAATTATAATTCTTTTATTGTAACCAAATAAATAGAAAAGCAACATTGCATACACTAAAAGCTTCTAACAAGATATGTATATATATAGAGAGAGAGGGATACTATCAATCCAATTCTTTTGGTTTAAAAAAGGGGATTGCAAATTTTACAAGATTCACAGAAAGACCAGCAGTTGTGTTTACACAAAACATTTCTGTTTAGCTCTTAATCCCATAATTTATTTGGTGTATTAAATATTAGTAAAATCTTCATTCATTCACATTATTATCCTTTAGTTAGACAGATCAAATTAAATTATTAGCATAAACCTTATTAAAAAAAAAAAAATCAGTTGGAAAGAAGCAGTTACATTCACAAAGCCGCTTTATAAACAAACAACTCCAAAGCTGTAAAGAGACGCATAAAAACAATGGATCCTGTAATTTACCTTGGACATTCCATACCCATTCAATTACCCAGCTATGGAATTGCTCAAAAACTAGTGGTCAATCCAGCAGGCATTACAGACCCGAATGCACCGACCCTTCACTATTATGCCTGTGTCTCAAAGTCCACGGGCCTGGCCAGAGGACCGGCTGAAACCGCCAACGACCCGGACATTATTTACTACGGCCCCTTCCTGCGACCGGCGGCGCCTATAGCCATGGTTTACGACACGTGCCTGTTACTGCAACACAACCGCCGTTTTGTGGGCAATTTTAGGCCTCTCGCCCGGTGCGTAATGGCGGCTATACGAAACCTGACCGGCGGCGGGTCGAGCGAAATCGACAGCGACCCGTGGCTTACGATGCTCTATGGCGGCTGCCTGATGGATGCATTTGCGGCGTTTTTTGTTTGGAATCGGGTTGAGATGGCGCGGTTGTGGAACCAGTTTATTCTGGTGACGTTCTTGTCGATTGGGAGGTTGGTGAAGGAAAGTTTTGAGAACAATTTTGGGGAGCACTGTGCAAGGTTGGAAAATCTTCGGGACGAACTTTTGAGAGCTTTTGAGGAGAAGGCGTGGCCGGATGAGGTTTGGCCCGGATTTCTTGCCTGGTTGGTTGATAGACCCGACTTGGATTCGGCCCGCCGGCCGGAATTGCTGCCGGCGTGTTTTCAGGCAAGTTTTTTTAATTAATATTTAATTCAGTTTATAATTCATCCCATCTTCAATATATGTGTTTATTATTCTAAAAGTTTTTTTTTCCTAAAAGTTTAAATCCTAGTTTGTAACAAAGTTAGTTGTCTCTCGCATGTGAGTACTAGGTAGTCTCATATGTTATAAGTCGCTTGTAGACCCAAAAATAGGCCGCCCGGCATTGTGGACTGTAAAAACCTATTGTTATTATTATTAGATTATGATTCTTATACCAAGGGGTGTATGATTTCTTGAATTAATTATTAAAAAAATAGTATGGGAATTGGTTACTCTAAAAAAATATTCATTTAAATTTAGTTTGTGGTATAAGTGGTGGTCCTATCAAAATGGTTGATTGGCGGTGGGATGAGTACGATTATTATGATTATTTGCTTGACATTCTCCTCTCCTCATGTATGTCTTACAATTACATACGATATTATTATTATATCCCCTCTTCAATATATCTTAAGATTCTATTTATTATTCTAAAAGCTTTTATTATATTATGATTATTATACCAAGGGGTGTATGATTTCTTGTATTAAATATTATTTTTAAAATGTATTGGGAAGGGTTACTCTAAAATCTTTAATTATTTAAAATTTAGTTTGTGGTATAAGTGGATGTCTTATCAACATAATGGTTGATTAGGCGTGGGATGAGTATGATTATTATGATTGTTTGCTTGACCTGATTCTCTCCTCATGTATGTATTGGAATTACTTTCACAACTCTAAAAAAACATAAACTCTATATACCATCTTGGAATTTCTTTTATAGCTTTAAAAATCATAAACTACACACATAGATTATCCTTATGCCAATGTGATGACACCACAATGGAATTAGTGGCCCTCCTACTAAAACATAATAGTTAATTAGTTGTGGGATGAGTATGTTTCCTTACCTAACCTTCCCCTTTCCTCATTATTGACTTCCTTTGTTTAGTTTCTTTGATTTAAGACAAAGTTATAATTATAAATATTAATAAAAATGTCTTATATCCTTCTAAAATGAGTATGGGTATGTTATGAGAAAATAAATTTTGATATATATATTAGTTATTGACTTTATAATTAGAATTTTCTTCTACATCATTTACAATAATATAGTAACAAATATATGAAGAAACGGTTTTTTAGATAATAATTATTCATTAAATCTTACCAAAAAATGTTCATAAAAACCTTAACATCATTTTTAATATTCCAACATTTTATGAAAAGTGGCCAATATTTTATAATTAATATTTTCTGTTCAGTTTTGAGGAATTTCTTTTAGCTTAAAATTGTATTGGTTAGTTTTTAAAATTTCTGTTTTTGGCTTTCAGGTTCTCATTGGGGAAAATGCGATTGCAGAGCAAGCTATCATAGTCTTTCCTGACATACCTGTGGTGAAATTCAGAACGCAATATACAGAGGATCTGTGTATTTTGGTGGAAGACCAGTTGGGAAAAATTCGAACGCCGAGGATTTTCACAGCTCACATTTTTTCATCAAAATGATCGTCTTTGTTCTCAGTCACCATTTTGACAATAAAGACATGGGCATAAATCCCACGCATAGACCCTACTTATTCGCTCGTTATGTCGGTCATATAGTCGATGCTCTGATTGATTGTATTAAATGTGTTGAAAATAATGGCGGCTTCTGGATAATAAAAAGATGTACCCCACAATTCTACAATATTTTGAAAATGAATATATCGATGGGGTTGGTGGGTTCAATCGGAAAGAGGCAATGACGAAAGTGTTTGATGAGATCGTGGCGGCATATAATGACCGACAATGGCCGGTAAATGTTTGGTGGCATTTGTTGGAGACGTTGAATTATTTAAACCCTAATCTTGTAAGTGGGTCTTTTGTAAGGATGTATGATGATAGTTGTGGCGGTCCTCGACAACCATGTATGGATGTGAGCCAAATTTTACCGGAAGCTAAACTATTACTTGAACAAGACGAGATTTACGAAAGAGATGATGATGATGAGATTGAGGATTGTGATGATCATTATCCACTTGATGGTTGTTTTAGAAGTATAGAAGATTGTTGTAATTGTTTAGGCCCCTCTTCAGTTACTTACACATTAAGGTGGCTTTGTAAAAGTGATCATATGAATGAAGGAATGGATATGGAGAAGGAAGAGAGGTTTGGGCCATTCGGGGTTATGAGTGGGGATTGTGCATCCAGAATACATGATGAAGTGAAGAAGGTTTTTCCATTTGCTACGGTCTAAGAGTTTTCATATTGATCCAAATTCTATGGCCCCCGATTTTGTTGTGGGGTCATGTTTGCATTTTCGGTATCAAAGGTTGTTCCCATGGAATTTGATAATAGCCAATGGAGGCACTTTGTGGGAATGGGATTCCCTCGAATTTCAATGGTAATGTTAAGAATAATGGAGGAGATGAGAATGGGGTTTTCAAAGATTTCAATGGTAATTTCGAGAGTAATGGAAGAGATGAGAATGGAATTCCTTTGAATTTCATAGTAATGTTGAGAGTAATGAAGGAGGCGATAATGAAATTTCCATGTATTTCAACAATAATAAAGAAGAAGAGGAGGACATTCCCACATATTTTAATGGTAATGTTCAAAGCAATGGAGGAGATGTTGAGATGTAATTGTTAGAGAGCAATATGTAATTTTATTTTGAGTTGGTAAAAATGGAGTGGAGATGAAGGTTTACTTATTATTAAATTTGATGAAATATTACTTTTAAAGATAACTTGAATTAGTGTATATTGGAAGAGAAGTTTATAGGGTTTAGTAAGCGTGGAATTTGGTTTGAATATAGTTTTAAATTGTTTTAGATTGAAAAAAAAACTTCAATATTGAATAGTTGAGAAAAAAAAATTGTATATATTTTTTTGCAAATAAATAATGTAATGCTATTGATAACGTTATATGATGTAAGCATATATTATGAGTTTTGTTTTCAATGTATATCAAAATGCTTTTAATGTATCTTTTATTTAAGCATGAGAGTTAATATTAAATGAATAGCTCTATCATACTTAATTTTTCACTCAATTTTATTTGAACTATTTTTTAAATATTTAAATCGTTTAAAAGATGGGGAAAATTATTTATAATTTCTATATTAATAATAATTTACTATTATACATTTTATTTTTACAAAACATTTCAAGTCTTTATTTAAATATGATTTAAGGCCTTTAATTTTTAAATTATTAATTAAAAGTCTCAAAATCTTTTTAAATAAAAACCTATATATATATAATATATAAAATAAAATATTAATACTAAATAAATAATACTTATTATTTTGAAGGCGATTATATTGTCTTCACCAAAACAAATAGTCATTTTCTTGTCTATGAATCATAGGTTGCCACATGTCTTTAGATAGTGTTTAACTAAAGTTTAATTTTCGAAAGTAATTTTATTTATTAATAAATTAAATTTTTATTTAAATCTATTGAAACTTTTTATTTAAAACTATTGGTTGGAGTCTTTATTCTCAAGTGCACGCTTATTTTCTATTAATTAATTTTTTTTTCTTGATGATCAATAATAACATGTCACATGGAATAAATTTCTTCCACCCTAAAATTTAAAAATTAATATGATAGACATTGTCCAACCTCCCCGTAAATTTTGGTAGTGGCTCCTTAATTTATAGTTTCGAGTGCTTATGGTTAGTTGGTGAAAATAAATAACCCCCTCAATTTTAGGTGACATCCCCTCTCAAAAATATTCTTACTTAAAAAAATGATAAGATTGGTTTGCTTGTTGAATCACTCTCTAGGGCCCACCTCTTCATACCCAAGTATGGGTTGTTAAAATTATTTGCAAATATTTTAATATTCATTTCAAATGTTTTAATGTGTAGGGGAAAAATAATCTTTCCAAAGTAAAGTGAAGGTCTACACAATCTACACAAATATAGGAGCTCCAAATTGAATGTGGATTATTTTTGTGGTGACATAGTATTTTAAATCCAAAATTGAATAACTACGTTTGGTTCCAGATTTTTCAAAAACATTTATTGGATATCTTTTATTTTTAACTAGTTGTTTTGTGGACATGAGAGTTACCTTTCTAACCATATTTTTAAGTGGTTTTTTTTTCAGTTTCCTTCCATGTGCTACATGGATGAGTTACTTGATTGTGCTAAAGTTTTCAGTGCTTTATCCTGGTCTGAGTCTGGGTTTTGGTGGTAATGATTTTCCTCAATGTATTTTGCGTATTGTAGAGTACCTATTCCTTGTCTACTTATTTTTGTTTGTATTTATTTGAATTGTTTGTGTAGAAGTAAAAATAAGGAATTATATATTCAGTTACGGTTTGTGCTCAACAGTTCACAGTCTGCAGTGCAGTGAATGCGTTTCATTAAACGAGAGATGGAAATTTGCGTTTAAGATTTATCTCCAGGCATGGTGAATTTCATGCAACTAATTGGATACTATTTAATTCTAGTACCATTTAAAACAGTTAATTAGCTACTAGGTTTTGAATGAACTGTGTGTCTGCCCCAGTTTACATAGGCCAAGAACACTACAGTTGCAATAAATGGTGTTAAAAACACACCAATCATTTCACTTTTGTTGAACCAGTTGTCTGCCTCCACACCTACCATGTTTGCAAAGAGTATTTAGGATGGTGTCATATGTTCCGTTAGAAGTTCATCCCTGCAGTTGCATATCATCTAAAGTTCCAGAGAAAGATTTACTCAGGTTGTACTGCATAATAATCTTGCAAAAATTGTGTACATAAACTAAAAACCCACTGCAAGTGCGACCTTTTGCTTCCAGTTTCTGTGTCATATTTCAATGCATTATGCAACTAGGGAACATAGAAATGCATTTCCGAGACTCTAGTATGAACTGCCCTTAATCCTGTTTCCACAATTACAACAACCGGGTGAAAACACTGATAAGACTGCAACCGGAGAAAGTTTAGCACTTTATGTGCCATCTGTACACTTCCACATTTTCCATACATGTCTATCATATCATTCACAACTACAACATCAGACAATAATCCACTTTCTATTATTTGCTTAAACCTCTCTAAAGCTTTTTGACCAAGTCCATTTTGTGCATATCCAGAAATGATTGCAGACCACTACATCTTTATGTGGAATTTGAAATCTGAAATTAGTGTAATGTACACTAATGCAACTACTATGTAATTAGCACTTCCCATGAAGGCTTGAAATTTTGAAGATGTAATAGATGATGGGGAAAATCTCCTCTCGTTGGGATAGTTTTAAAAGCAATATGTTTTTGTTTCCCTCCAATATTTCTTACGTAGGAATTGAAAGTTGGATTTAGTATAATGGAAACTCCGCAACAGCTCTATAAAAAAACACTTGTATTTGAATATATGTATTTGCAGCTACTGTGCAAACTCACACTTTGGGTGGTCTTCTGGCACATTTGATGACACTATACTGGGCGTATCTGAAACTTCTTTACAAGTTGTAACCACCTCCTTTGAACGGTCTTTTGAGTAGATACATCTTCTGTCACGTTTGATTACACAGTTGTACCGGGTGCATCAGCCTGGATTCTTGTTGTAGTTTATCTGGAAACAATTCTACCATGATCTTTTTTTTTTTAACAAAAATAATTTTAAAACAAAATATTTTTTATGTTGTGTTATGGATGAAACTCTGAAAGTATGTAAATAAATTTGAATTTGTGTGTTGGTCTTCTAATATCTGTAGATATGCATAAACACTTAATGAGAGTTCAATTATGTTCAAATGAAAATGCTTGTTCTCTCTCTGCCAACATGAAGTTTGTAAGCTTTGATACAATTAAAGATTTGATGTTTGGCCATGTTTTTTTGGGGAAACAATAACAAATTTCAGATCATTCCTGTGATTTTTAATAAGGAAAACTGTTTCTTTGCCAACATGAAGTTTATAAGCTTTAATATAATTAAGGATAACATGTTGCAGAGTCAACCGTGTGAACAAATTTCTGCTCAATGTTTCAGTTCCTATGATCTATCATGACGAAAACCATAAGCACCCACAATTTTCATTATCCATCTAGTTTACTCCTTAACTCGTGTCTATTTTTGAAATGTGGCAGGTTATGAAGGATGTCACTTTGGATTAAATTGTAACGGTACTGTTTTACAGTCTGAAATATATAATATTAGCAGGAGCAGCAAAGTCTGGCTGCAACGTCTGTGCAACGGATGGCTCTTTTTAGATCTTCTCAAGGCATTGGTTTGATTTTGGAATCACTTGGAAGTGATTAATGTATCCTAATTCTCGAAAATGTTCGCCTTAGCCAAATTTGAAATCTTATGTATCTTTTTCTCTAAAAATATGGGCAGTCTAGGAATGATTTGTATACAGAGCCCTAATCTAACAAGACAAGTGTTTTTCTTAGTTTGTTTGCATTTTATATATTCCATTGTAGTGCTTAGGATTTTATTTAACAATAGCCACATTGGATTCAACTTTATTTATACACCCACAATACAACCTTTTGACTCCATTGTCAATGTCTTCAAGCGCTATCACCATTCTTGCTTCCATTGTAACACCAGACCTTTTTAATACATTTGCAAAGCTTAGTGGCTTCTCCATTGACACAAGTAACATTAATCACCTTAAACATTGTACATGATATGCACAAAAATGGCTTATGCAAGGAAGCACTCTCTCTCATACAAACAATAAAACATTCTATTCAATTCTTTGACTCATACATTTCCTTCGCCAAGATTTTCCATTTCATGACCTACCCATGCCAATAAATTTATTATTAGATTTAGTGTTTTAAGATTTATAATTCACAGTGACAAATACTCGAAAGAAAAATATAACACTCTAAAGGAAGAAGATGGAGAGTCTTTTTCATATATATATATATAAAAAGAGAAGCGTGGTTGAGCTAAAACATTGGTGGTGGATCCTTTCAAAAATTTAGTAGGAATGGTAGTCGTTCCCTCTCCATTGAATGAAGTGGGGTCAGGGTTTTATTTATTTTTAAATATTTTTAATATTAATCTTTCTATTTTTTCCTAAAAACTAATTTCAAGTTTTCTTTCTATGTACACTTGAGTTGGCCTATGTACCCCGAGTTGGCCTAATGGTGAAGAACATGTGCTCTTGAAATAGAGGTCACAAGTTTAAATCCTGCAGGGGTAGGGTATGTACGCCTCGTTTGTAAAAATAGGGCACCCGACATCGTGGATTGTAAAACCTATTATTGTTATTATTATTTTCCACGTTTTCTTTTATAAGAACACTTGTATGCATTTAATTAATTAAATCAATGTAAAACTTTTATTTAATTTTTAAAGATTTTTAATATATAAATATTTATGTACAATTTTAGAGTTGTAAAAGTATTTTTAATATGTTGTAAAGTATATTTAGTGGTGTATATAATGTGTATATATATATTATTATAAATATCTTAAATATATTTACTTGGAGAAATGCCAATAGATTTTAATCTTGAGGTATTTTTATGCACACCATATTAACTAATAATTATATTATATTCTCTTATTTTTATTGGCTCACAAAAAAACTTTCTTGTAAAAAGGGCCCCAAACTCTACCATAAAATCAAGATATTACTATTTTTTGATTGATTTCTCAAAGATTAAAAAAATGACGGTCAAATGAACATCAAATTAAACTATTTTGTGATAGTCAAGAGACATCAAATTTAATATACAAATGAAAGTTTAAATGGTCACACCATTAGATCCCACTCCTTGTTACCATTGTAGACACTTATCAATGTAAAATGAAAGTTTACACGGTCACACCTAGACCCCACGCCTTGTTGTCATGGTAAGAAAAACTATCATCACAATTTAACAACTACAACATTGATAGACTAAATGTACTCAATACGGTGATTTCAACAAGGTTGAAAACTATACAAACCACTTGTCTTTGTACATTGTGAATACAATCTCCAAGTAGTTTCTTTGCAAAATGAAGAAATCAATCCAATTTTTCTTAAGATCAAGTAAGGAGGAAGAGAGATAGTTATAAACAACATATCTACTCTATCATTACAATATTTTGTGTGATCGAGAGAGGTACGAACTTAAGATGAGTACATTTTCTATTTGTGTTATAGATCATTTTAGTAAAGGAAATAAAGGAATGATAAAAATGAACTTAGCAAAATATTTTCATTAATTTAAATCTTTTTATTCATCTTACAAAGTGAATACCAATCAAACTAAACGAGAGAGGTAAGTACACCTAAGAGACATCTTCATTTAGTTGCAACTTCAACACAAGTTCAACATGAGCTTCCAATTACTATAACTCTTATTAATAAGAAAGACATATATTTAGTCCATAGTCAAGCTAATAATGCAACAATAAACATATCTAATAATAACTCTTACAATAATTTTCATATACCAATTCATTTGAGATAAGACATATCATAAGTAAGAAATGCTCATCAACAAGATTCATTTCCAACTTTCACAAATACTACGAACCATCATTTCTTCTCATAAAGGGAGGTAAAATATAGAGAAAAAGGAGGCTTGGCTCAAGCTTGATCTTTCCCTCTTTTGCATAGTTCAACCTAAGATCCACTAAAAACTCACTTCTTCTAAAAATAAATGCCCAAAATCTATAATAATCTCTCCAAATCTAAAAATAAGCTCTTTAGATTTCAAAAGAGTAACACATCCAAATGTCAAAAGTTGGCATATAAATAAGAAAGTGCACCAAATTTCACAGCTAATAGGGGATGGACACATATCCATCACCATCCCAAGGAGCCCAATCACCCCTCTTAAAATCCATTCCCTCCTCCACATTCTTATATTTTTGTTTAATTTTGTTATGAATTATGTGGGTTGGCTTACTCTCTTACACAATTTTCCTTAAAGTATGGGTTCCTCAAAAGTAGCTTTTTCAAGAACATTAATTGGCTCTTTTTTAGTCTAAAGTTTTAAGAAACCACTTGCAAAATTCCACAAACATATAGGTATAGGTCTTAGGGTCTCGTTATGTACACATCAAAAATGTACCTTGTGCATAAGATATCTTAAGCTAAATATCTTGTGACTCTAATGATTTATCCTCAAACTTGGTGAATCTTGATCTCCTTTGTAATAGAGTTACTTGAATGCATGAATTTATTCAAGCAACACACCATGTGATGGTAAGGTAATGTCTCAAAAATCTAGTTTTGTAAAGATGGATGGAATGGAAACCAACCTTTTTGTAATTTATGTATCCTCTAAAATCCAACATATAATGCAAACTACTAGGTATGAAACCCTTAAAGGAGTACACCAGTTGATCAAAGAAACTTTTGGGACTTGAAATTTTGTTGTCGTTATGTAGATTAGGTTAGATACTCTATCCCAAGAACAAGTGTTGATTGAAACATTGGGTGATATTTGTTTATTCTTATTTTGATAACTATATCACAAAGTTTGTAATGAAAAAATGAATGGATAATACATGGTGGCATCCATTTACGCCATATCATTCATTTTGAACAAATTCAATTTCAAAAATGGATCTACTTTTTCCTTTTTGTTGATCAAAACATCAAAACTTTCATATGGCTAGTCCTACATAAGGAAAATAAACAAAAGACTTCAATAATGTCCATGAGACTCAGAAATCTATGGGACCAAGAGCAGTAGCAAGAGAATTCTATGGGAAAAAATAGACGCGTGACATAAGGATTTCCAAATATTCTTGTGGGATGTCCTTTCCTTTTATGATGTTGAATCTTGTAATTGATAATAAAATGAAGAAAAGTGGATGCAAAAGTCCTAATAGATGTTTCATTTTAAAGTGTTTTTTTAGTTAGGTGCTATTAATGCATAAAATACCAAAAACTCAAATAAGTAGGTTTTACTGATACCTACACCGACAATCGCAATGTCAAGATGATGGAATGTAGACAACAGAAAAGGCTCCTCTTTTCGCCAAGTGAGAAGACCTATATGCAAAGACAACTAAACAAAGAGATATTAGATAAAGGTGATAACGAGTTGCTCGGAAAATGCTAATCCCAGGAATCCAAAGGGACTTCCTTGAAGGGTGTCAACTCATTTGATACAATTAAGTTATTTTGATAATGATAAAATAAATAATGACAAAACATGATTTAAATTTAACAGGGATAGTGAGACCTTGTTCAGCTTTGTAAGTGGCCCATACTAGGGCGGTGGTAAGCTCAAAGTCCTCAAAGTAGTTGTCAGACTGTAACTCTTCGGTTTCTTCTCACTCTTCTTGGATGATTTCTATCGATCCTCGATATCATTGATGTTCGGTGTCGATGCAATGACACATAGGCGAGAGTTCATGGAGGATGTCTAACTCGCTCCCACATGAATTATTGTTGGATGATCGGAAGGTCCTAAATGTTTGTGATGGGTGTGAAAGACTCAGAATCGTCATTCTATAGAATAGACATGCTTGCAGAGAATGGATTAGACCAAAATATATTTGATAGAAATGTTGATTATCATAATAACTCGGTAAATTGTTGATATTTGATAGGGATTTTCGGTGATCCCGCCAATCGTGGGCGATCGGGAAGATTGTGGGTGATTAGAGAGATTGCTAATAATATCTCAGAAAAGTTTATATCTTGATAGAATAGATATTTTGTGAAACATAGACTTAAGATAGTTTTATTAGTGATCTAGAGGATCCTCACCGAGAAATTCGATCTATGATCTTCTCGGAATCATTTGCGCTTAGCTCCATGGTGTGGAGAAAAATTAGATGATTCCGATGATATCTTGTTTGTAGGAAACAAAGCTCGTTTGCAAAAGTTATGGCCCACTAAAATTTTAGGAAACCGACAAAAATTAGGGATTGTGAACATGTTGGATGCACATGTGCTCACCAAGTGGAAAAATTGAAATTTGACACATGGACAATTTAGGTGACAGAGAAAAAGTTGTTTTGGAACGTCGGTCTTTGACACTCGATGACAAATAGGTGGGCCCCGCTAGTTAGTGGCTGGGGCCCTCGGCCAGGTTCGAAACACTTGATTATGGAGGGGTGTCTTGGCGTCCTTCTCATATCATCATTATGCAAAATTTTCTATATATTTAGTCCATTTTGCAGTTCCATGATACATATGGGACTAATTAACTAGTGTAATTTAAGTTATATCATATTACATACTTAAGCTAATTAATACCACATATTATTTTCCAAATACCATGCATTATATCCCATATTCCATGCTAAGCGCATATGTTTCAACACATATTAAATGCCACCTATAAACAATACCATATCTCCATATTTAATACCAAAATATGCCAAAGCGCCCCATCACGAGTCCAAACCAAGCCATTTAAAACCCCGCGCTCCCCCAGTAACCACTATGCTATGAGGTGCTTAAGGAAATGGAGATAGGGGATTTGAACCTTGACCTTCGTGCCACTACTTGTGAAACTCTATAAAATGGGCAATATAGTATATGTACTGGGGGGAGCTACATGTCCGTAATATTCAAATGCTCATAACTTAAGCTAGGAATGGAATTTAAGGATGAAGTAAAAGTGAATCCTAGTATTTTTGATAGAGGAAGATCATGTGAGATGGTCAAAAAAAAATTATAATTCTTTTTAAATAATTATTTTCAAGAATTTAATAGATCGGTCACATTCAACCGGACCCGAGACGTAGGCCTCAAGCATCAAACTCCATTATCACGCCTTGTGTCGAATTGTTGGTGAATTTTCTTCATTTCTTTGTATTTTACATAGTACTTGTAAGTTTTAATCATTTATTAAAAATATAAAAAGGTCATAATCACCAATTTTAAAATCTAAATTCACCACAAAGCAAATTTTGTTGTGTGAACAATTGCTAGTTAAAATTATACTTTCATATCACTTTGGTATCGAGTTGGATTTGACTAATTTTTGGTTCAGATTAATAGTTTTTGGATTGCAAGTTGTGTGTTAGATGTTAACAAGGTCTCGATCTAAGAAGAGTGAAGGAGAGTTAGTTGAAGGGGATCCCAAAATTGGTACCACAGTCTCAAAGTCATACAATGGAGGATCGAGAGGCAGAAGAATTTCGACAATCATTCCAACAAATGAAGGAAATGGTGGAAGAAATGTACCAAGATAGACAAAGGGAAAAGGGAACTAGAGAAGGTAAGAAAGAAGAAAGCTCTAGTTCTGATATTCCTAAAGTTAAACCTCTAAAATCTGATTTTCCTTCATTAAAGTTAGATATCAAGTTTGAATTGTCAATGTATACCTTGGGAGTTAAATGCAGAGAAGTTGGATAACTAGATCAAGAAAATAGAAGTATATTGCAGGGTTCGAGAATTGGGATGATGAAGCAAAGATTCATTTAGCAACTCTTTGAATGGGTGGCACAACACTCATTTGGTGGGAGAGTAAGCTTTAGGAAGTGGAAGAAACCAAAGGTATTGCAATCACTTCTTGGTTTGAATTTGTTTCAAATCTTAGGCAACAATTTTATCCTCTTGGTTATAAGTAGCAAGCTATGATGGATTGGAAAACATTAAGACAAGATAAGGGACAAAGTGTTCAAGACTACACACAAGAATTTAGGAAAAGGGCTCTAATTATGGGAATTTCCCTAAACACACAAGAAACATTGCTTAAATATATTGGTGGATTGCATAGTTACCTAAGGCATATGATTCTTGTTTTAGGTCCTACTAATCTTGATGTAGTGTGTGTTCAAGCAACCCATTTGGAAGCACAAGGGAAAATGACAAAGGATTCCTCTTCCTCTTCTTTTAAACAAAATAACAAGAAATCTAAAGGAAAAGGTTTGAAAGAACAAGGAAAAGGAAAGGGTAAGCAAAAGAAAAACTCTACTGTTAGGAAAGAAGATGAAAAACCATTTTTCAATAATTCTAAAAAGAACCATGATGAGTCTAAATGTTGGAAATTGCATCCTGAAATGAAACCCAAATGGATGGTTAAAGGAAAGGAAAAGAAAACAAACACTGTAGTTCATGATCTTGGGTTAGATTCAGGTGATGAAACCAAGATCACAACTATGATTTTTCAAGGTAAATCAACTCTTTCAATTTCCAACAATAGTACTACAAATGTTGCATCTTATTCTAATAAACAAATTATACACGATGATAAGAAAAGGAATGAGCTTTTCCACATTAGAGTAATTTCAAAACGTACAAAAATTGATACTCTTTTTTATAGTGGATCTCAAGCTAATCTTATTTCTAAGGAGGTTGTTAAGAAATTAGGACTCAAAACTAAACCACATTCTAAGCCTTATCATTTGGGTTGGGTTTGTGATGATGCAAAACTGCAGGTAACAAAAACTTGTACTTTCAGATTTTCCATTACGAGATAAGTTTATAAATGAGGTTGTATTGGATGTAGTTCCTTTGGATATTTGTGGGCGGTTTTGGGAAGTCCTTATTTGTGTGATCATAAAACAATATTCTATATGGAAGAAAATAAAGATTTTCTTGTAAAGGATGGAATTGAGTTTATTGTTAGATCTCACCGTGAAAAGAGCAATCTATCCTTAGTTACTGCAGTCAAATGAAAAGGCTTGTAAACTCAAGAAAATTTTTGTACTCATGGTGGTCAAAGCCAAAGAGAAAGAACATGAGATGGCTTTTGAGAATTGTGATCCAAAACATAAGAATGAATTGGTAAAAATTGTTTCTAATTTTGATGATGTTTTTCAGGATCCACAAGGTCTACCTCCCAAAAGAGGGGTTTAACATGAGATACAGTTGCTTTGGGATGTACATCTTCCCATATCGAATGTATATATTGTCAGTAGTAGGGAATGAGGAAATCAAGAGATAGGTAATGGAAATTTTGGCTCAAGGTATAATTCGTCCAAGTACATCCCCATGTGGTTCACCAATTATTTTGGTTCCTAAGAAGGATGGCACTTGGAGAATGTGTGTTGATTTCCATGTTTTAAACAAGATTACTATAAATAATCGTTACCCTCTTCCTAGAATAGATGATTTACTGGATCAATTAAAGAATGCAATTTATTTCACTAAGTTAGATTTAAGAAGTGGTTATCACCAAGTAAGAATTGCAAAAGGTGATGTTTGGAAAACTACTTTTAAAACAAAACAAGGATTTTTTGAATGGTTAGTGATGCCTTTTGGTTTGTGCAATGCACCGGCAACATTCATGAGAGTTATGAATGATATATTTAGACCATTCATTGATGATTTAATTATTGTCTACTTAGATGATATTCTTGTATTCAGTAAGTCATGGGATGAACATGTTAAACACATCCAGAAAGTCTTAGATGCATTAAGGAGAAAGAAATTGTATTTGAAGATGTCAAAATGTGAATGTGGGAAAACATCTTTAATTTACTTGGGTTATGTTATAGGAAATGGAGAATTGAAAATTGATCATGCAAAAATAGAGGTTATTGTCAAATGGCCTAGACCCACTAATGTGATGGAAGTTAGAAGTTTTCTAGGTGCATTTCAAGATCTTGAGAACATTTATTGTTAACTTTTCATATATTGCATCTCCTTTGCATGCTTTGAAAAGTGTTAAATAGGTCTTTCGGTGGGGAGGAAAACAATAGAAAGCCTTTGATACCCTCAAAGAGAAAATAAGTGCCGCTCCGATCTTGGAACTTCCATATTTATAGCATTGATTTGAAATTGAGACAGATGCTAGTGAATATGCAATGGTGGAAATTTTGATGTAGAACAAAAGAAATGTGTGTTACCTTTCAAAACATTTACAAGTGCGGTAAGAAACTATCCAACTTATGATAAAGAGTTGTATGCTTTGGTTCAAAGTGTTAAAAAGTGGAAGCATTATTTAATGGGAAAAGAAACAATTATACATACTGACCATCAACCGCTTCAGTACTTACAAACACAAACCAAGTTACAACAGTCTAGACATTTCAGTGGATGGGGTTTTGTAGAAATTTCATCTTGTAATAAGGTATAAGAAAGGTATACAAAACAAGGTTGCTTGACATGTTATCTAGACCTCCAGTTATTGTTGCATCTATTCTTTTACAACATAGTTCTTTGGCTCATGTTAGTTATAAGGAGCAATATGTTGATGATGTTGATTTTAAGGAAGTGTATGAGGATCTAGTAAGTGGGAAACAAGTAGGAGAAAAATATTATCATTTGCATGATGGATTGTTATATCATTCTGGTAAACTTTGCATTCCAGAAAATGAACGTGTGCATATGATTAGGGAAGCACATACTTCTCTTATTTCTGGGCATTTTGGTGTTAGTAAAATAGTTGCACATTTACAGAAATATTGTTATTGGCCTAGAATGCATGAAAATGTAACTAGGTATATTAAGGGATGTGTTCTTTGTGCCAAAAGCAAGCCAAACAACAAAAATTAGGACTTTACACTACTCTTCTTGTTCTAACAAGGCCTTGGGAAAGTATTTCCATGGAATTTGTAGGAGGCTTGCCCATGACACAAAAGAAACATGATTACTTATATGTGGTAGTGGATATATTTAGCAAGATGTGTGTGTTGGTTCAATGTACTAAATAGATAACTAGTGAAGGAACTGCACATTTGTTTTTAGTTTGTTTGGGTTCACTTTGGTTTTCCTACTTCAATTATATCTGATCGGGATTCTATATTTTTGGGGAATTTTGGTAAACGTTTTGGGGTTAATGGACACAAAACTGAAAAAGAGCACTTCTTTTCATCCACAGACCGATGGTCAAACAAAGGTTGTAAACCGCATAGTGGTACATTTACTTAGGGGCTATTGTAGTAAACATTCTAAATTATGGGATGAACATATTTATTATATACAACATGCTTATAATCGTGCCTTACATTCTTCTACTTTGAAGTCTCCATTTGAGACTTGTTATGATATCTGCCTAATTCTCCTGTAGAAGTATATTATGGACGTGAAAATATTGTTAATGGTTCAAGTGATTTTGGAAAAGCTAAAATATTTGTGCAGAGAGAATACAACAGTTCATCGGTATGTTCGTGAACAATTGGAGAAAAGTCGGGCTAAGTACCGGACTAGGCATGATAAACATAGAACCGATCACAAGTTCAAAGTTGGTGATTTAGTTTGGCTTCACATAAGCAAAGAAAGGTTGACGGTGAAGGTAAAAAATTGAAACCTATATGATATGTTCCATTCCAAATATTGGAAAAAATTGCTAACAACACTTTCCTGGTTAGATTTACCTCCATATATGCAAATCTACTCAGTTGTAAATGTTGAGAATTTAAGATTGTATGAACCACCTATGATTTTTGATCATGATGATGCTAACATAATCCCTTTCATTGATGATTTTTCTCCTAAGTATCTTGATGTGTTTCAAGAAGACATCATTTTGGACGGAAAGTAAGAACCTCATGAAGGGGTGACATTGAGTATCTTCATGTGGGGTTCAAAGGCATGCATCCAAACAAGGCGAAATGGATGGAAATTAGAAAGGTGAGGGAGAAATACCCTCACCTATTCACCAATTAAATTGAATTTTGGGGTCCAAAAGTTTCTCAGTGGGGAGGAGTGATTCAGAGGATCCTCACCAAGAAACGTTGATATATGATCTTCTTAGAATCAGTTGTAGACAGTTCCATGGCGTGGAGAAAAATTAGACGATTCTAACAATCTCTTGTTTGCAGGAAAACGAAGCTCGTTTGCAAAAGTTATGGCCCACTAAAATTTTAGGGCAACTAAAAATTCGGGGATCTGTGCACATGTTAGACACGCATGTTATTGCCAAGAGGACAACTTGAAATGTGACATGTGGACAATATAGGTGATGGAGAAAATTTTGTTTTGGAATGTTGGTCTTTGACACTCGATGACGAAATGTGGGCCCATTATTTACTACCCTGGGGCCCTCATTTAGGTTTGACACACTCGATTATGGAGGGGTGTCTTGGCCTCCTTCTCATATCATCATTATGTGAAATTTTATATATATTTAGTCCATTTTGTAGTTCCATGATACATGTGGGACTAATTAGCTAGTGCAATTTAAATTATATCATATTGCATACTTAAGCTAATTAATACCACATATTATTTGCCAAATACCATGCATTATATCCCATATTCCAAGATAAGCGCATATGTTTCAACACATATTAAATGCCACCTATAAATAGTACCATATCTCCATATTTAATACCAAAATATGCCAAAACGCCCCATCATGCGTCCAAAACAAGCCATTTAAAATGCCCCCTAACCACTATGCTATAAATGTGGGATAAATCCCATGGGAGGCACCTAAGGAAATGGAGATAGGGGATTTGAACCTTGATCTCTGTGGTAAAAGATAAGATCCTTGACCACCGCGCCATTGCTTGTGAAAACCTATAAAATGGGCAATATAGTATATGTACGGGAGAGCTACAGGTCTGTAATATTCAAATGCTCATAACTTGAGCTAGGAATGGAATTTGGGGATGAAGTAAAAGTGACTCCTACTATTTTTGATAGAGGAAGACTATGAGAAGGAAGAAATTAGGTATAATTCTTTGTAAATAATTATTTATTTTAATAGATCGGTCACATTCAACTAGACCCGGAGACGTAGGCCTCAAGCGCCGAACTCCGTTATCATGCCTTATGTCGAATTCTTTGGTGAATTTTCTTCATTTCTCTGTATTTTCATAGTACTTGTAGGTTTTAATCATTTATTAAAAATATAAAAAGGTCATAATCACCAATTTTAAAATTGAAATTCAATACAAAGAAAATTTTGTTGTGTGAACAATTGCTAGTTAAAATTATAATTTCATATCGATTAGGCTTCTAGCTTATGTGAAAATGGAATGAAATAGACATATAGGAGACTTTCTTACCTTGATAAGAAAAATGAGTTGTTGATGCTTTTATTGCTTGCAGATGCTTTGTGGAGCTTTAGATGTCTTACTTAGGTGTGTTGAGGATGTCTAGATACTCGTGACAGGGTTGTCGACTTCCTAACATGATAAACATTTACTACAATGGTTCGGATCCCTAAAATATGATTTTGGAGTTTTATTTATAATCATTGGCGATCTATTAGGATCGCCGATGATTCAGAATTTTCTAGGAAAACAACTTGGAAGTGGTTTTAACCATCTCCAAGTTAGGATTTCACAAGTGGGGATGTAGGTTGATATGGTTAAGGGTGTTAATAGGTTAGGGAAGGGATCAAAATGGGTTTAGAGAGATTGGTAAATAGTTATGAGGGTTTAGGGAGGTTGCGGTAGATTTGCAAGGGTAAAAACATGGTTTTACTTGGGTGAGGATACTAGCTTTGACTAGATTAAAATGATAAGTTTAATGATTTAATGTGCACGGGGTGTAGGCCGTGCGTAGGGTGGAAAAAACTCGGTGTATACATTTTCCCCTTTTTGTCTAGTGGTTTGTAATGGACAAACTGCTAGACAAAAACGAGTGAGATGATTCAATTTGTGCTTGGATAGGTGCCCCCTCAAACTAGGGGTGATTGTGATGAAGTGTGATAATCACCAGTTTGAAAAATTTAATGCAATAGGTTTGTGCTTTGATTAAAGTTTCCCCAAGAGTAGGCATGAAAACAAGATTGCCACAAAGGTGGACTTACACTACCATGGAGTCAAATAATAGAGGAACCAAGGGATTTGTAACCTATAGAAATATGACTCATGGGAAGAATATGTGGGAAATTATCTTGGTTGGGTATGTTATCCACTCAGGTTTGATAAATGTTGTTACCACAAAGGTGGGCTTCTAAATCCAGGAAATCAAGTGAAAGGGGTGTAGACACCTTAATCCAACTACGTGGTTTGACTACTAAAATTAAAATGTTTATTGTCTTTCCCATCATTTCCTTATAATTATTTATTTCTCACTAATTATCTAACATTCCCCTTCATCTCGGTCAATTAATGACACTTCGTTAATTAACTAGCCTTTCCTTCATTCTGGATGCCAATTAACGACACTTTATTAGTTATAATCCTCTTTTAATTAACTATTTATTAGTTAATTAAGCCTTTTTAATCTCGTATTTAATCAATAAACCTTATTATTGGTTAAATTCCCTTTCAAACCCTCCAAAATCTACCAATTTCCTTCTAAATCACCTCCAAATGGATTCTTAAGCTTATCTTGGCCTATTAATTAATCCTAGTTGATTAATTAAATCCTCTCCAACTCCCATGAGTTGTTAATCACTAATTAATTCCTTCTAATCATGCTTATCCCTTTCTAATTCTACTTTATCTTTATCCCACATTCTCTAGGTTTCTAGCTTCTCCCAAATTGGAAAGCTATATAAAGAACCTAGTACCTCCCTTCCAATCTTACACCAAGTGTTTCATCTTTACACTATATGCACATGATAAGAGAATTTTATACTTTGAAAATCTTATTGATCTAGCATCCATTCTATCCTCTACTTGCAAAGAGTAGTAAGGGAAGAACCATACATGGCAATCAAGCCATATTGGTGAGATCCCTTCCTCTTCATGGAGATAGCCTTCCTTTGATCGCTCGTAATCACGATCGGCTCAATAAAAGGAACAACTACATTTTAAAAATCCCATCAAAAATAACAAGGGATGGCTTAGTGTTTCATGTTTAATTGGATGCATTAGTTAGTTTTTCCCTTACATAGCTTTATCATGGTTTTTTTGATATATTAGCTTAGTTATGGAGACTACGTGGTGTTAGTTTTCATTAAGTAACTTAGCTTGGTTTATTCACTTGCATACATATGGCATGCCCAATGGGACACTCCTTTGTCTCATGCGCATTTCTTAAGTTTTTGTAGTTAAGTTTCATTTTTGCATACTAACCTCTTTTTGCACATGTTGATATAACTTGTATTTCTTAACATATTTTTTTGAGTTTGCTTGTGTTGAGTGTTCCTTGTAGGTTTGAAGGAGGTAAAGTGCTACAAATTTGAAGCTTATTAGCAAAAAAATTGAGATTTTTGACATTTTTTGGTCATTTTTCGTGTGGTTTTGAAGAGACACAGCTCCTTGCACTATCGTTAATACTCATTGTTACTGACGTTACTCTTTGCGCACTAGCATTGTTATCTGTGCACTAGCATTGATCATATCTATGTCTACGTGGTTGTCCGTGTGCTAGCGTTTCTCTTATATGCGTAACCATTCTTTGTCTGTGCGCTACCATTCTCTAGAAGTGCACTATCGATGGTCAGTGTTTTTCACCTATACGGAAGTGTAATACTATTTCTTGTCTATGCGCTAGCATTGCTATTCTTTGTGCTACCATTCTCTAGAGGTGCGCTACCATTTTCCTATATGTTTCATCTTTGTGAAATTACAATGGCTACTATTTCTTGTCTATGCGCTAGCGTTGCTATTCTTTGCACTACCGTTGCTATACTTTGTGCTACCATTCTCTAGAGGTGCGCTACCATTTTCCTGTATGTTTCATCTTTGTGAAATTACATTTGTGTTGCCATAAATGCACTAACATTGTCCTTTATGTGTTTGTGTTATTCTTCTCTGTGCTAGCATCACCCTTACGTGTGTTACCATCATCATCAATCTTCACGTGCTAGTGTTAGCCTTTATGTGCTAGCTTTTTATTTGTACACTAGAATTCTATGTGGATTTTGGGCTCAAATTTCAAAATTTCTAGAATCTAATTTTTGGTATTTTTGTTATTTTACAGGTTTTCAAACTTTTGTTTTGTAGGTTTTGCTTTTGAAATCATTTTATAACACATTTAAATGCTTTAATGAATGTTGTTTTTCCATTTTACTTAAGTTAGATCAAAGCTTGTGTATGCTCTTCTCTTGCGCCTTTTAGCGATCTTGAGAATCAAAAACAACTTTGGTCTTCTTTTCTAACATTTGTGTTACTTGGAAATTTCATCATTTAAATTGTTTAAGGAATTAATCTTTTGAAGCATTTAATTGGTCATTGATTTAAGTCTTTCCATTTCTATCTAGTTGGATCAATCATTGTGTATGCTCTTCTCTTGCATATTTTGACGATCTTGAGAATAAAAACAACCTTGATCCTCTTTAAATATTGGGGTTTATATAGTGGTAAAATAATAAATATTTTGTGCGTTGGACCTTACGCTTTTCAAAGACTATATCAAAACAAATACTAACGACATTTTGTGTAGGTTTCCAATGGTGTGTTAAACCACATTTTAAATCAAATATAAAAACACACCATTTCATTCAAAACATTGTATTTGCAGGTTCAGATAAGGGTTAAAACCCATCCGCTTTCAATTGTGGGAAGTATCTTCACATAAGCCATAAATATAACTATGAGGATTACCACAAGAACCCCAAAGTAGTCAACATATTGAGGGAATTGGTTGACAAAATTGGAAGTGCCCCATCACCTACTTGACTATAAATATGCATGAGGAATGTTTCAAGTTGTCCATATGAGACCTCTTTCATTAGTTTTATCGTGGGGAAATGGTCCTTTGTCTAGGAGTTATCTAGTGAAGCATACCTCTCTTAGACAAGTATTGGCGAGTGTTGAGAAAAAAATCTTAGGTAGTCATTTGGAATTGGGGCCAACTTGACTTTATCCAATCGTGTTTCAAAGAGCCTTCACAAAGTAAAAACTTCCTCGGAGTCAAAACCTTGTTAGTTTAACAAGGGGAGATTCCATTGAAGTTTGTGCCGCATGTTATTCATCATGAAACTTACAAAATGTAAAACTTTTTCCTAGTTTCTACCTTGTTATCAAACAAGACAAAACTCTGCCAAAGTTAGGATATGTATTTTTCATCACCACTTGTATTATCTCCCTTGTTCTCTTGTTGACATTTTTGGTCAAAATAAAGCAACACAAAGTGTTGCCAAGATTATGTCCACCACTTTTGCACCCACTTACATCACTCCTTATTGTGACATTGATGTAAGTGTTGAAAGTGTGTTGGTACATCTTCATATTTTGGTAGCCTTGTCTTGAAATCCATATTGAGACATCTCATTGTAGAAGGTTATTCTATCTTGAATTAATTTTTCGTCGTTATGTTGGTCATATTATAGCAATACATTTTTATACTTACTTGTAGACACCTAAATTCTACTTTTGCAATCTTATTGCTAAAAGCACACAAATCACTCTCATTCTTTCCATTTCCATTATAATTAGTGATTTCCGCTAATTAAATAGTGTTTCATATAATTTTGGTCAATTAACATCACTTTATTGATTACCTAACCTCTTTCACATTCAATATGCCAATTTATGACAAATTGTAAGTCAAAACCCTTTCTAAGCGGACTTAGCGATTATTAGCTAATTAAGCCTATTTTACCCTTGTTTTGGTCAATATACCCTATTATTGGCTCAAACCCCTCTTCCAACCACTCAAAATCACCCCACTTCCTTGCACAACATATCATAAAGCTTTAATAGCTTATCCTAGCCTCCTAATTGACCCTAAGTGGTTGATTAAGGATCCTCACATCCTAATCACTTGTTAATTCACTAATCATGATTATCAAACCTTAATCTAATTTGTGCTTTTAGTCCCACATGCACCAATATGCTAGTTTTCCTCAAAGGAAAAACTATAAAAAGGACAAACCACATACCTTTAAACTTTACACCATGCTTTGATTTGCATATCATATAAGAAATATGATTAATATCCAAGCTCAATTCTTGCCTCAAGTCTTCAATGGGGTTAGTAGATGGGTATCCAATATGATCTTGTAGTAATTATTGGAGAGACCATCTCACCTTCCTTAGAGAAGCAACAAACCCCCAATTTTATTGCTCCTAGATCTATCTAGGTCTAAGTCGATTAGCAATTAAATGTTAAGTATGCATGTTTTAGCTAAGATAGATTGATATATCATGTTAGTTATTTCAAGCATTTCATTAATCTTTAATCATTGATGTATTTATTGTTAGATTTAATAAGTATTTTTTATTTAGACTATGTTATGTTAGTCTTGTTGGTTTAGCTTTGCTTGGAAATTTTTGTAGTCTTCATTTGGCACGCCTGATGGGAGCATACCCTATTGCATTCATTCTTAAACTTTTTAACTTAGTTTCAAAGTTTTTTAGATTTCAATATTTCTACTTTAAGTTTTAAGATTTCTAGATTAATTTTAAGCTTTATAGATTAGTTTCAAGATTTCTAGATTAGTTTCAATTTTTCTAGATTAGTTTCAAGTTTTCTAGATTAGTTTTAAGCTTTTTAGAGTAAATTTCAAAGTTTCCAATTTTCATTTTGATTGTTGTTTAAAACTAGATTAGTAGTAGATGTTGCATTTTAATGTTCTTTACAGGATATAAGGAGGTGAAGTGCTATCAAAATTCTAGTAGTAAGTCAAAGATTTGATCTTTTTCAAGTTTTTCTTGTCAAAATCCATATTTTGACCACCTATAGGAAGGTTTGCACCTATGCTCAAAGGGGTGATCCCACGCTCTAAAGGATGAGCATATGATTTACTGGACATGCCTACGTTCATGGACATGCCTACGCCTTACTGGACACACCTATGTATCATTAGATTTTGGTCCTCTGTGTGTAATCTCAGTGTATTGCTTTAAAGTGTGTTGGCCTCACTAGTCGCACTTGTGTAATTCCACTGTGAGATTTTGATAGAGGCACGCTTCGCATAACTATATGCGTTGCTACTTCAAAATATGCATTCATGCTCTATGGGAGATGTTACTTCATTAGGAGACGTCTTTGGCACTTTGAGGTAAAATTGGCTCAAAGTTCAAAATTTCAACTTCTAGTTTTTAGTGTTTATGTCATTTTCCAAGGGTTTTTAGCTATTATTGCTGTCAATTTTCTGATTTAGAGTAAGTTTTCTAAAAAAATAGCTTAGGTTTTGATGAGTGATTTTGTTTTCATGATTTTTATGAGTTTGGAATAGGGTTGTGTATGCTCTTCTCTTGCACTTTGTGTGATCTTGAGAATCAAAAGCACCTCTAAACCTTCTTTTGCTAATTTAGAGTAAGTAAGAAAAATCATCATTCATTGTTATGCTTAAGGGAATAAAATTTCATTTTGGCATGTAGATGATCTTTTTAGTTTAAAATATTTTCATTTGATAAATAACTAAGGCTAAGGCTTGTGTATGCTCTTCTCTTGCACATAGTGTGATCTTGAGAACCAAAAACAACCTTAGTCTTTCACTAAAAAAACACTTGGATTAATTGGGAATGAACCTTGATTTACAAAGTTTTATGGTGGTTATTTGATTTACAAGTTTTTCATTGCTATCTAGTTGGGTTACTTGTTGTGTATGCTCTTCTCTCGCATCCTTGGACGATCTTGAGAATTGAAAACAACATTTAATCCTCTTTTCATGATATTGTAGATCTTTTTGAACTACTAACCATTTGTGTGAAGCACCTAATGCTAGCCAAAGAAAGGAAAATTCTCTTCAAACCAAATTCTAACATACATGTGTGATGTAGGTTTTCAAACAATGGTATAAAAAAATTTCTTAATCCAAAAGATAAGAAAATTACACCACTTTGTAAAACATTGTATGTGCAGGTTTGGTTAAGAGTTAAATCTCATCCACTTAACTAGGAGAAACTTCCTTTGGCATAAACCTTAAGATAACAATCGAAATGCTCCTAGGAGCCCCAAAGTAGTTCACGTAAGAGGGAACCTTGTGAAAAAAATGGGAAAGTGCTCCACAGCTTCCCAATTTATTAGTACGCCTTGAAAGATTAGAGTCAAAGTTACCTCCATTATGACCCCATTGAAAATATAACTGAACACAATTCCTTGCTCATTGTATTGAAGGGGGTAAAGTAAAGCCGAGATACTACAAGATTAGTCGGTGTGAATTTCTTTGTAAGTCGAGCTCGCATAGGTAGTTTGTGAAAACCTAGGTGAGAGAACTAATATGAGGCTTGTGGGCTTGGAGCCAATTTTATCTTAGTTATTATACTTGAGAGCTCTCACAAAGTGACAACTTTTTTGGATTCAAACTCTTGTTTTTCTAACAAGGGAAAGAATCTCTCAAAGCTGAAACCACGTGAAATTTCATCACGCAATGTATTTAGTATTACTTTGTCCTAGTTTTTCACTTGTCCCAAGACAAGGTGAAACTCTACCAAAGTTACACCAAGTATTTTCATCACCACTTGGTCTACTCCTTTGCTTTCTTGTGGCTCATTTTTAGACAAAAGAAGAACAAACATACATGGATACCACTAGAAATAATCGTGTCTAACAATTTTTTAGTCTACTTGCATGACTAGGTTGTAATTCCAGAATGCAAGTGTTGAAAGTGTGAATGGTACATCATAAAGTTCTAGTAGGCCCTTTGTCTCAAACCCATATTGAAACTTATTATCATTGTAGTTAGGTTGTCTTATCACTGAATTCTTTTGAGTTGTTATGTTGCCCTCATTACAGCCTTATAATTGTGATATTTACGTCTTGTTTCCATTTTGAAACTTGGTCTAAATCTCTAGATTGTATTGTTACGCTACTCGCACGCATAGTAATTTCTTGATATAATTAGGCATAGTTTTTACATCCTAGCCTTGTCTTGAGTTTTGTGAGTGTTGAGGTTAATTTTTTAGCATTGCTATAACACCATTTTGATACTAAAATCTTGTTTTCTTGCAAAGTTTGATTAACGTGTCCAAATAGCATTGTTATGCTTGCTCACATTTGTATCTTCCATTTTACAAGACTTAGACTTTGTTAGTGTCTAGAAACTGGTTTTTAGTATACCTTATTAGAGGATCGCGTCAACACTCTCTTAGCTTTTAGGTCTTGTTTGTTTCAAACTTGACCTAACTGGTGATATTGTGTTGTCACTATTTATTTTAAACCTATCTCAAAAAATCATAAGGAGTAAACTTTTGTTGTGACTGGATTTGAGTTTTATACGTCATTGTATTGTCATAGAAGTCTCATGTCATATATTACCTTGCTAGGGTAGATCATTCTTTATTCTTTAACATCCTTAGGTTCATATTGACCTATTGGATTTGTGGTTATTCTATAGTCACCTTTTTTTTCACGATGACTTAACATCGTTATCTTTGTAAAAAATTACCTAGGGTTCATTTTTAGTAAACCTTAGTGGAAACCTTTCATGTTATACCCCTTGTTTCAAGTATGCCTACTACAAGAATGGGGTCACGAAAGTTAGAAGCTGATCTCTTTGGAGGTGACAACCCTCTTTTAGAGGATAATGTCATGATTGACCATAGTGGTGGAGAGGAGGATTCTCCTCGTGTGGATATAGAGCTTCATCCTACCCATATTGACAATTACTCGTTTCATAACAAACATGAGGTTATTTTACATTTCGTCGAATTAGGGGCCAAATTACTGTCTACAATAAACCCTTCTCTCATTTTCGGAATGGTTCATGGAGAATAATAAGTATACCAACCTCATCACATTGTTAATGAGATATTAAATGCAGGTCATGCCTCTACTTTTGGACAACAGAATAATGAGGAGATACCTTTTGAAAATGATGGAGACTATCGGATACCTGTTATTAGAATACATTGTGAATACCACGAGGAACATGCTCATCATGAGTAACCTCCTCCTAATAAATATCGTAACAAAATACCTACTCGAGAAGTAACGTTAGAACAACAAGTACAAGCTCTCACTCACCAATTGCAAGTTTGGCTTCACATATAAATAAGGAACAACCAAAATCTTTGAAACAAGCTATACCGAAGGAGAAACCTAAAGCTTCGTTTCATGAGTTCCAAACAAATACTCCTCGACGAGAGACACGAAAAGAACCCTACGAGGAATTTCTTGCAGAGAATAGAGGTGGGAATACACCTAGATTTAACCCTTCATATAGACCTACACCACCCACACAAGATCCACTCTTTAATCAAGAGTGGTCCACTATGAAGAATGCCCTTCTAACATTGCAAGAAGGCAAAACTGGCAATAACAACAAGAAATACCAGATCGATGAATTGTGCCCTTATCTATTTGATAGAGCCATGTTACAAGTACCTTTCCCATGACATTTTGATTGTCTGAAGTTTGATAAATACAAGGGAAAAGGTGATCCCCGAGATCATATGAAAGATTTTTATATGGCATGTCAAGAGGTCATGTATAGGGACATTTATCTTATTCGCCTCTTCCTATAGAGTTTAGGAGGATATGTGCTAGAGTGGTTTCTACACATCCTCAAGGGATCTATATCTACATTGTTTCATTGTTTCATTGTTTCGCATTGCATAAATCTAGCATAGAGCGGAAAATTTTGTACATCACTTTACTTTTAATATAGAGAGTGATATCACTATGCTAGATCTATCCAATGTGAAACAATGAAACAACAAGAACTTCATTGCTTTCCTACAATGATGGAGAGGGTTAGCTAGTCGCTTCCCTTGCTCCATAACCGAAAAAGTATTGATAAGTATATTTGTTCCCAACTTCCACCCTGACATTACATTTAACTTGCAAATGCATTGTGGCAACACATTCAAAGAGGTAATTGAAAAGGAGGCCAATCAAAAAAGTGTTTGTTGGACAAGAAACCTCATTCTCGTGTAGGTGAGTGCATTGATAATGAAAGCCACTAGCAACCTCAAAATATGGAGGGCTTAAGGAGCCTCAGATGTGGATGTAGATTCACGGGCACTAAGAAGATAGATGTGATCTGCAAGACTACACAAGATTGAATTAGATAACCATATGTGGGGCTTCCCAGATAATGTCGGTTCCAAGAGGCTATTAATTCCCTTAGAGGATGTCAACCCCCGTGTCTAGAAAGATGGAAATAAATCATGAACAATAGATATCATGGAGAAGTAGAGAAATATAATATACCAAATAAAATAAGCAGAGAAATATAGCATGTGGGAGAGATTGTTAATATCCTCAGCTACAGTGTCAGAGGTTTTCCATGACTTCAAAACTTCCTTCAAACTTACTTCCAAAAACCTCAAAAACTTTGTTTAATTTTTTTTTAACTTTCTTATTTTTCTTCTTTAAAAACCTTCAACTTTTTTGAAAGAGGGGGGAGGCATGTATTTATATCCTAGAGATGAGGTTAGATCAAGGGTTACTGGGTAACCAGGGTTTGACAAAGTAACCCTAGTCATGTGAGTGGGGTGGGACATTATTTGAACAATTAGGTGAGATAATAGATTTGATTTTATTGAGTGGGGTTCATGAATATTATTTGATCCAGAGGATCCTCACAGAGAAACACCAATCTAAGATCTTATTAGAATAAGTTGCAATCATTTTTAAAGTGTGGAGAAAAATTATACGATTTCGACGACATCTTGTTTGCAGGAAACGAAGCTCGTTTGCAAAAGTTATAGCCCGCTGAAATTTTTGGGCAACTGGAAAAATTTAGGGTTTTGTGCAGGTTGGACGTGTGCACACTCGCCAAGTGTTTCGATTATATTGCAACACGTGGACGAATTTTGTAACGTACTAAAAAAATGGTTTTTGGAACGCCGGACTTGGACACTCTTTCTCAGACAAATGGACCCCGCTATTTACTGGCTGGGGGCCCTCAGTCAGGTTCGACACACTTGATTATGGAGGGGTGCCTTGGCTTCCTTCTCATTTAATCATTAAACCCACTTGTGTATATAAACTCCTATAATTGCCTTTGTGCCATGCATGTGGGACATTTAGGCATGCATTATTTAAACTATGCAAATTTCCCATGCCTATTTGTTATTAACTACCATTTCCATGCATTTTTGTATTAATTTCCACGCATTTCATATACCACTGTCCACGCATTAAACCTTATCCAACTACCACGCATTATCCTTGGGATTGTTTTAGCGCCTAAAAATCAAACCATGCGCTATCCCAAGAAATGCGCCCTCCACATAAGCATATAGGTGGCTCTTTAGCCAATTCAAAACCGCCCTCCATGCATTTATAAATGCTTACCATTTTTCACGCCCCCACAATGTGGGATAAAACTCTTAAAATGCGCCTAAGGAGAAGGAGGAGAAGTGGAGGGGATTGGAACAGCTGACCTCCCATCCAAAAGTATAGGCACCTAACCAATGCGCCAGCTGTTTGGAAACAATATAAAAGGAGGTATATTATATTTGTATAGTATTCGGGACTGTGTAAAATTATTGTAATGCTCATAACTTGAGCTAGGAGTGGAATTTGGAGGAGATGTAAAAAGCAACCCCTGTTATTTTTGAGAGAAGACCGTGAGAAGGTTAGAATTTTGTAGAATTCTTTGTAAAGAATTATTTTCAAGATTTTAATAGATCGGTCCCATTCAACCGGACCCGAGACGTAGGCCTCAAGCACCGAACTCCATTATCAATTCTTGCGTCAAATTGCTGGTGAATCCTCTTCATTTCTTTCAATATTTACACAGTACTTGCAGTTTTTATTCTTTTATTAAAAATAAAAAGGATATAATGCTCAAATTTTACATCGAAAATCAATACAAAGCAAGAAAAAGGTGTGTGCACAATTGCTAGTTAAATTTGGTTTTCAGATCATTGGTATCGTGAGCTGGTTTTGACTAATTTTTGGTTCATTTTAACGTGTTTTGGATTAAAAGTTATGTGTTGGATGTTAACAAGGTCTCGATCTAAGAAGGGTGAAGGAGAGTTAGTTGAAGGAGATCCCAAAATTGGTACCAGACGATCTCGAAGTCCTACAATGGCGGATCGAGAGGAAGTGGAACAAAAATTTCGTCAATCCTTCCAACAGATGAAGGAAATGGTGGAAGAAATGTACCAAGATAGGCAAAGGGAAAAGGGAACTAGAGGAGGTAAGAAAGAAGAAAGCTCTAGTTCTGACATTCCAAAAAGAGACTCTTTAAAATCTGATTTTCTTTCATTAAAGTTAGATATTTTCCACTCATCCAATCAGCCATGTTTAGTGCCAAATCAGTTGCATGGTTGTAACTTTTGAGAAAGGGAAGCTATTTCTCCCAATAAATGATTCAGGGTTTGTTTAGCCCACTTTTGCTTCCAGCTTAGAGTAGGATAGGTAGTTTTGCTTTCAAAAAAGAAGTGCTTGTGCACACTCGAATGTTCCATTTTGGAGCATGTATGACCTTTAGTTTTGTACATAGTTTTTGTGGTGTTGGTTTTTCTCTTGCACAGTTCATTTCAAAGTGGGTTTCCAAGTGGCTCGAGAGAAGGTTTTCAAAGTTCGATCAGTTTGCTACAACTCATGACTCCATGCCCAATGGATGCTTCTGTGCAACCGGTAACTTCATCCAAGCAGTGATGACCCTCCGAGTCACCAAAATTGTTATCCAAAATGTGCCCCCTGCTCATTTTGTGGCTAACTCCCTTTCATATTTCCTTCTCTTGTGCCTCGACACAAAATTTTGCTTTTAGGCACTCAAAACCTTTTGGAAGTGACACCATTGGATAGAGCTCTTTCTCAGCTTTCCAGAAAGGTAAAGTTTTCCTCCTAACTCCATGTATTTTTCAAGTTATGGCTCGGCAGAGTTTTTGTGGGAAATTTTCCCCTGAAAGGCCCACACCAATGAGATGCCACCACATGGCACCTAGGTATCATGGGGCGCCGGAAATTTTGAAATTTTTTCCCACCGACCCGATTTGGTCCTGTTTTGACCTAAAACTTCAAATCGCCATATCTTTCGATCCAAAGCTTGGTTTTTCCTGTTCTTTATATCAATGGAAAGTTGGTGAAATTCTCTACAAGATATCGGGGTAAATTTTGCATTTTGGTGTAGTTTAGAGAGAGAAAATCAAAAACTATTCTGGCACGTGGTCATGAAAGAAATGACGTTTCAACCACCAATTTTAATGAAGAATGGCTCGCATTCTCTCCCAGCATGGTTAAAAATGTCAGGGAATGGGTCTGTCAGGTTGCCCATGCTGTTTTGATGGCATTTTGGTCAATGGTTGAACCCCTTGCACGTTTTCCCATGTTTCTCTCTCCTGGGCTCATCCCTTGCACTGTAAAAGCTAGATTTGGCTCATTTTTTAAAAGGTTGAACATTTTTGTGTATGGCAAGCTCCCTTTTTCACCTTGGAAGTGATTTAGTGGAATAACAAACCTTTTCTAGAAACTGCAACTATATTTTTTCCTTTCAGGTGTTTGAATGCAAGTGATTTTGATGTTAAAATAACAATACATGCCCTGTGATTAGTTTTTATCCTCCGTTGGTGTTGTTTGCCTAATTTCTAACACTTCATTATAGCTATCAGTTTTTGCATGTTGTTTTTGTTGCATTTTATGAACTGTGTCAATTTGTAGAAGTAAAAAATGCTCACCACTCCTTTGGTGCATCACCTATTAGCATTAGTTCTTTCTTTTTTGCATTTTCTATCCTTGTTCCTTTGGAATTTAGAGTAGATTTAGGAGTTTAAACCTTTGCAACTGTACAAGTGAATAATCTGATCAGAGGAGTTGAGGAACCAGCCTCTAATCTGGAGATTCCTTTCCCGTTTTACAAGTCCCACACTTAGGGAGAGGATTCAATGTTGTGCAATCACATTGGATGTCTAAAATATCAAACTAGAAATCTGATCAACATCCAGGGGTGCTGCTGATTTGCAACAATAGTTTTGGCACACCCGGTGGGACCTTAGAGGTCTTCCACTTTATCTTTGACAGGTTGGTGTGTTCCTGTTAAAGATTCAACCTTTTGGAGGCACTTTCAAAAGCACATATGGCGACTCCATCTGGTAAACAACTCATTCTCTAAGTTGCAGACCTGTTTTCCATTCATTTCCATCCATTCTTCTTTCCATCATTTTCATTCTTTTCCATTCCATGAAGTTGTGCAATCATGACTTCATTTCCATCATGGAATTCACATTTACAACAGCAGTTTATCACACCTCCAACATGTTTTACAAATCCTCCAAATCAGAATTTTGATCAAATTCAAAATCAGCATGTCTACCCATATGAGCAGCAAGTGCAAAGTCGGTTTGGATATGAAGCATGCCAAGCACAAGGGTATGCTGGTTGTGAGGGCTGTCAAGAAGAAAATTCAGATCTGCTGGAACAAATCCAAAAGATGGAGGTAAACATGGTGCAATCCAGGGCTCAAGCACAAATGAAAGCATTTAGAATCGGTCAGTAGAGCACCTTGTCCATGGGTGGGACATTTTCCAAGGCATTACAGCCCTCAAGAGAAGCTAGACTTCATGATTACAACACTACCATTGCTTGCAAAGTTGATCAAGGAATAAAGGTGTATGAGAGGAGTATTCAACAACCTTGTCAACAGTAAGCACACCATCTCATGCCTTTTATCTCCCTCTTTCCCAATCTGTTTTATCTTAGCAAAGTGTCAAGTTTTAAACTCTCCATCTACTCGTCCCAAGTGTTGAATCCATTTCTTCATTCCCTAGTCTTCCACCCCATCTCGGTTCTTCTATCCTTTTCCCTTCCAAACAGCCATTCCCTCCAAAAGAAACAAGAGTTCCTACCTCCTCCACCACCACAAAAATTGCAAAATCAATTGAGTTACAATCCACTTCTCCTCTTACATTCCCAAATCCATGTTGGGAGGATAAAAATCAGAATGCCAATCAAGGAAAAAAGCAGCAAAAGAGAAGCCAAACAAAGATGAAGAAATTCAAAGTCCAAGAGTTGGGCTCTTAAATTGGGATTACAAAAATCCCTTGATGGTGAAACCAATAGAGGATGTTGAAGTTGGAGAACAAGTGGAAAACAAGGTTGATTTTATAACAGCAAAGAAGAGAGAAAAAACAACAATTTGTTGGTGATGAGTTGGGTGTCCATGTTGGCACTTTGCCCAAAGAAAATGCTGATCCAGTTTGCCTTTGCAAAATCAGCCATCGAGAAGGAAGGAAAACCATCTCAAAACCCCATCTTTGAGGAGAAAATGGATGAGGTCAAGTCGGTGTTTACAACAAAGAGAAGAAGGAAGCATTATTGATACATTTTTGCTTTCATTTGAAGGGGCTGATTTGATTGATGAAGCCATTATGGAGGTGAACAAAACAAGTCCAAATTGTGAGCAAAAGGCACAAGAAATTTCATGCTTCTCTCCCACTTCATCTCTCCAACAATCTGATTTTTGGGATGAGTTTGTATTGACAAGTTTCATGTTTGAAAATGAAGTTATACAGGTGGTGAAGAAAATGTAGATTTGGAGGCCACCATACAAGAGGGAGAGACTTTGCTAGTAGCAAGACATTCAAGAGTTTGATTTGCCATCGACTTAGAAGAATGTTTAGATGAAGAGCTAGCTGAAATTACCATGTTTCCTTCTTCACCATGCGTTCTCCAACAACAAGAACTTGCTGCCATGGATAAAAGAGTTCAAGGACAAAAGCCTACAGTTTGGAACATGCCTCTTGAATCAAAGTTGGAAGAATTTGATCTTCCAAAAGCTACAATGGAGGAGCTCCAAAGCCAACAATGTATTGCAGTAGGTAACAACAATGCAAAAGAAACTTCATTGGATGTTGCAATAAATAACGAGGAGTTGCACACTATAGAAGAGTTCCATGTTGCCATGAAGGAAGAGAAAGGGTAGAAAAGTCCTACCATTGCTTCCACATTGCCCACCCAAGAAGGTCTACAAGAAGACTCCATTTTTGGAGTTGAAAATCAGAGCTATGGGTATATCAAATGGATCATACCTTGCCCAATAAGGTATTTGACTTCATTGGAGTCAAAGGAGAAGTCACAACCAGTCATGCTTGCTTCTAAGCATGAGGGTGAGCTACAAAGTACCAAGGATCAGCTGTCATACCTCTTCAATCTAAATGTAGAGCAACTAAAAGAGGTATTGGATTTGTCTTCAGTTGACACTTTGATGATTTGGGTAGAAGACCAACTTCTTGTTGATTTTCCACTCATCCAATCAGCCATGTTCAGTGCCAAATCAGTTGCATGGTTGCAACTTTTGAGAAAGGGAAGCTATTTCTCCCAACCAGTTGTAGGGTTTGTTTAGCCCACTTTTGCTTCCAGTTAGAGTAGGATAGGTAGTTTTGCTTTCAGTAAAAGAAGTGCTTGTGCACACTCTGCATGTTCCATTTTGGAGCATGTATGACCTTTAGTTTTGTACATAGTTTTTGTGGTGCTGGTTTTGCTCTTGCACAGTTCATTTTAGTGGGTTTCCAAGTGGCTCAGAGAGGAGGTTTTCAAATTTCAGATCAGTTTACAGGCTACAACTCATGACTCCATGCCCAATGGATGCTTCAGGCAACTGGTAACTTCATCCAGCAGGCAGATGACCCCTCCGAGTCACCAAAATTGTTATCCAAAATGTGCCCCCTGCTCATTTTGTGGCTAACTCCCTTTCATCTTTCCTTCTCTTGTGCCTCAAACACAAAATTTTGCTTTCAGCACTCAAAACCTTCTGGAAGTGGCACAATTGGATAGAGCTCTTTCTCATCTTTCCAGAAAGGTAAAGTTTTCCTCCTAACTCCATGTATTTTTCAATTTATGGCTTGGCGGAGTTTTGCGGGAAATTTTCCCCAAAGGCCCATGGCCAATGAGATGTTGCCACGTGGCACTGGATTGGCGGGGCGTGGGGAAATTTTGAAAATTTTCCCACCGACCCGATTTGGTCCTGTTTTGACCTAAAACTTCAAATCGCCATATCTTTCGATCCAGAGCTCGGTTTTTGCGTTCTTTATATCAATGGAAAGCTGGTGAAATTCTCTACAAGATTCTAGGGTAAATTTTGCATTTTGGTAGATTTTGGAGAGATAAAATCAAAAATTCTTCTGGAACGTGGTCATGAATAGAAATGACATTTCAACCACCAATTTTAATGAAGAATGGCTCGCATTCTCTCCCAAAGATGGTTAAAAATGTCGGGAATGGGTTTTTCAGGTCGCCCATGCTGTTTTGATGGAATTTTGGTCAATGGTTGAACCCCTTTCACGTTTTCCTACATTTCTCTCTCTCATAGGCTCATCCCTTGCACTATAAAAGCCGATTTAGCTCATTTTTTAAAAGGTTGAACATTTTTGTGTATGGAAAGCTCCTTTTTCACCTTGAAGTGATTTAGTGGAATAACAGACCTTTTCTAGAAATCGCAACTATATTTTTGCCCTTCAGTGTTTGAATGCAAGTGATTTTGATGTTAAAATAAAAATACATGCCCTGTGATTAGTTTTTATCCTCTGTTGGTGTTGTTTTCCTAATTTCTAACACTTCATTACAGCTATCAGTTTGTGCATGTTGTTTTTGTTGCATTTTATGAACTGTGTCAATTTGTAGAAGTAAAAAATGCTCACCACTCCTTTGGTGCATCACCTATTAGCATTAGTTCTTTCTTTTTTTCATTTTCTATCCTTGTTCCTTTGGAATTTAGAGTAGATTTAGGAGTTTAAACCTCCTAAACCGTACAAGTGAATAATCTAATCGAGGAGTTGAGGAACTAGCCTCTAATCTGGAGATTCCTTTCCCATTTTACAAGTCCCACACTTGGGAGAGGATTCAATGTTGTGCAATCACATTGGATGTCTAAAATATCAAACTAGAAATCGATCAACATCCGGGTGTGCTTTGCTGATTTGCAACAACAAAGTAGTTCCTTTGGATATTTGTATGATTGTAAAGTAATCTTCTATAGGGAAGAAAATAAATATTTGCTTGTAAAGGATGGAATTGAGTTTATTATTAGAGCTCATCGTGAAAAGAATAATCTATCCTTGGTAACTTCAGGTCAAATGAAAAGTCTTGTAAACTCCAAAGAAAATTTTGTGCTCATGGTGGTCAAAGCCAAGGAAAAATAAAATGAGATGGCTTTTGAGACTTGCGATCTAAAACATAAGGATGAATTGGTAAAAATTGTTTCTCATTTTGATGATGTTTTTCAGGATCCACAGGTCTACCTCCCAAAAGAGGGGTTCAACATGAGATACAGTTGCTTCAGGATGCACCTCTTCCCAATATTGGAATGTACAGGTTGTCAGTAGTAGAGAACGAGGAAATCAAGAGACAGGTAATGGAACTTTTGGCTCAAGGTATAATTCATCCAAGTACATCCCCATGTGGTTCACCAATTATATTGGTTCCTAAGAAGGATGGCACTTGGCGAATGTGTGTTGATTTCCGTGCTTTAAACAAGATTACTATAAAGAATCATTACCCTCTTCCTAGAATAGATGATTTACTGGATCAATTAAGGAATGCAATTTATTTCACTAAGTTAGACTTAAGAAGTGGTTATCACCAAGTAAGAATTACAGAAGGTGATGTTTGGAAAACTACTTTTAAAACGAAACAGGGATTGTTTGAATGGTTAGTGATGCCTTTTGGTTTGTGCAATGCACCGGCAACATTCATGAGAGTTATGAATGAAATTTTTAGACCATTCATTGATAATTTCATTATTGTCTACTTAGATGATATTCTTATTTTCAGTAAATCATGGGATGAACATATTAAACACATCCAGAAAGTCTTAGATGCACTAAGGAAAGAGAAATTGTATTTGAAGATGTCAAAATGTGAATTTGGAAAAACATCTTTAATTTACTTGGGGTATATTATAGGAAATGGAGAATTGAGAATTGATCCTGCAAAAATAGAGGTTATTGTGAAATGGCCTAGACCCACAAATGTGACGGAAGTTAGAAGTTTTCTAGGTGCAGTTCAGTACTGGAGGAAATTTATTGCTAACTTCTCATATATTGCATCTCCTTTGCATGCTTTGACAAGTATTAAACAAGTCTTTTAGTGGGGAGGAAAACAACAAAAAGCATTTGATACACTGAAAGAGAAGATAAGTACCACTCCGATCTTGGCACTTCCGGATTTACAACATTCATTTGAGATTGAGACGGATGCTAGTGACTACACAATGGGGGTAGTTTTGATGCAGAACAAATGACCAGTGTGTTACCATTCAGAAACCTTTACAAGTGCGGTAAGAAACTATCCAACTTATGATAAAGAGTTGTATGCTTTGGTTCAAAGTGTTAAAAAGTGGAAGCATTATTTAATGGGAAAAGAAACAATTATCCATACTGACCATCAACCGCTTCAATACTTACAAACACAAACCAAATTGCAGCAATCTAGACATTTCAGGTGGATGGGATTTTTGCAACAATTTCATCTTGTAATCAGGTATAAAAAGGTATTCAAAACAAGGTTGCCGACATGTTATCTAGACCACCAGTGGTAGTAGCATCTATCCTTTTGCAACATAGTTCTTTGGCTCATGTTAGTTACAAGGAACAATATGTAAATGATGTTGATTTTAGAGAAGTGTATGAGGATCTAGTAAGTGGGAAACAAGTAGGAGAAAAAGATTATCATTTGCATGAAGGATTGTTATATCATTCTGGAAAACTTTGTATTCTAGAAAATGAGCGTGTGCATATGATTAGGGAAGCACATACTTCTCTTATTTCAGGGCATTTTGGTGTTAGTAAGACAGTTGCACATTTACAAAAATATTGCTATTGGCCTAGAATGCATGAACATGTAAACCGGTATATTAAGGGATGTGTTCTTTGTGCCACAAGCAAGCCAAGTAACAGGAAATTAGGACTTTACACTCCTCTTCCTGTTCCAACACGGCCTTGGGAAAGTGTTTCCATGGACTTTGTAGGAGGCTTTCCCATGACACGGAAGAAACATGATTACTTATATGTGGTAGTGGACAGATTTAGCAAAATGTGTGTGTTGGTTCCATGTACTAAACAAATAACTGGTGAGGGAACTGCACATTTATTCTTTCAGTTTGTTTGGGTTCATTTTGGTTTACCTACTTCAATCATATCTGATCGGGATTCTAGGTTTCTTGGGGAATTTTGGTCAACATTGTGGGGGTTAATGGACACAAAACTGAAAAAGAGCATCTTTTCATCCACAGACTGATGGTCAAATAGAGGTTGTAAACCACACAGTGGTACAATTACTTAGGGGCTATAGTAACAAACATCCTAAATTATGGGATGAACATCTTTATTATGTGCAACATGCTTATAATCGTGCCTTACATTCTTCTACTTTGAAGTCTCCATTTGAGACTTGTTATGGATATCTCGCCTAATTCTCCATTAGATATATATTATGAACATGAAACTGTTCTTAATGATACAATTGATTCTTGACAAGGCTAAAATATTTGTGCGAGAGAATACACCGATCCATCGGTGTCCATGAACAATTGGAGAAAAGCCAGGCTAAGTACAAAGCTAGGCATGATAAACATAGAACTGATCACAAGTTCAAAGTTGGTGATTCAGTTTGGCTTCACATCAGCAAGGAAAGACTGACAGGTGAAGGTAAAAAATTGAAACCTATACGGTATGGTCCGTTCCAAATATTGGAAAAATTAGTAACAACGCTTTCTAGTTGGATTTACCTCCATATATGCAAATCTACTCAGTTGTAAATGTTGAGAATTTAAGATTGTATGAACCGCCTATGATTGTTGATCATGATGATTCTAACATTATGCCTTCCATTGATGATTTTGCTCCTGAGTATCTTGATGAGTTGTAGGAAGACATCATTTTGGACAGGAAAGTAAGAACTTCGTGAAGGGGTGATATTGAGTATCTTCATGTTGGGTTCAAAGGCATGCATCCAAACAAGGCTAAATGGATGGAAACCGAAAGGTGAGGGAGAAATACCCTCACCTATTCACCAATTAGGTTGACTTTTGGGGTCCAAAAGTTTCTCAGTGGGGAGGAATGATCCAGAGGATCCTCACAGAGAAACACCGATCTAATATCTTCTTAGAATAAGTTGCAGTCATTTTTAAAGCGTGGAGAAAAATTATACGATTCCGACGACATCTTGTTTGCAGGAAATGGAGCTCGTTTGCAAAAGTTATAGCCCGCTGAAATTTTTGGGCAACTGCAAAATTTGGAGTTTTGTGCAGGTTGGATGTGTGCACACTCGCCAAGTGTTTCGATTATATTGCGACACATGGATGAATTGTGTGACATACTAAAAAAATGGGTTTTGGAATGCCGATCTTGGACACTCATTCTCGACAAATGGACCCCGCTATTTACCTGGGCTTTCAGGGCCCTCAAATGTCGAGTTCGACACACTTAATTATGGAGGGGTGCCTTGGCCTCCTTCTCATTTAATCATTAAACCCACTTGTGTATATAAACTCCTATAATTGCATTTGCACCATGCATGTGGGACATTTAGGTAGACATTATTTAAACTATGAAAATTTCCCACGCCTATTTGTTATTAACTACCATTTCCACGCATTTCATATACCACTGTCCATGCATTAAACCTTATCCAACTACCACGCATTATCCTTGGCTATGTTTTAGCGCCTAAAAATCAAACCATGCGCTATCCCAAGAAATGTGCCCTCCACATAAGCATATAGGTGGCTCTTTAGCCAATTCAAAACCGCCCTCCATGCATTTATAAATGCTTACCATTTTTCACACCCCCACAATGTGGGATAAAACTATTAAAATGCGCCTAAGGAGAAGGAGGAGAAGTGGAGGGGATTGGAACAGTTGACCTCCCATCCAAAACTATAGGTGCCTAACCAATGCGCCAGCTGTTTGGAAACAATATAAAAGGAGGTATATTATTTGTATAGTATTCGGGACTGTGTAAAATTATTGTAATGCTCATAACTTGAGCTAGGAGTGGAATTTGGAGGAGATGTAAAAAGCAACCCCTGTTATTTTTGATAGGGAAGACTGTGAGAAGATCAGAATTTTTGTAGAATTCTTTATAAAGAATTATTTTCAAGATTTTAAGAGATCGGTCCCATTCAACCTAACCCGAGACGTAGGCCTCAAGTGCCGAATTCCGTTATCAATTCTTGCGTGAAATTGCTGGTGAATCCTCTTCATTTCTTTCAATATTTGCACATGATATTGCAGTTCTTATTATTTTATTAAAAATACAAAAGGATATAATGCTCAAATTTTACATCGAAAATCAATACAAAGCAATAAAAAGGTGTGTGCACAATTGCTTTAGTTAAATTTGGTTTTCGATCATTATTAGCAAAAAACTTTCCCGTTGGATCCTTTCGAGGGTAGTGACGTTATGATTTTCTTTCAAGACGAGGTCACCTAGGTTATAAAGAATGTAGAACTCATTCGGGGTTTTTTTACTTGGGATCTTGTTTTTCTTTCGCATATTCCAGTTTGACTTGTCTTTAGACGAAGTTGTATTGGTGGTTATATGAGACATAGATAGATGGATGGAGAACATGGTTGGTTTTTACATGGTATGGCTATGGTTACCATTGAAGCTCGAGACTTTAGTTTAAGTGGGAGCTCTTGCAGTGTTTTAGTCATGATGGCTTGGTTGCATGAGAGGCTTGGTGTTATGATTTAGTGGGAGCTTGATGTATGGATAGCTTGGTTATCACATATCAGTTGTAGCTTTGTGGTGGTTTGGTAAGTCGGTGTTTATCTTCTTCGTTTGAGAAGATGGTTTGATCTTCCTGGTTTTTATTTTTGAGAGAATTGTTGAAGGAAAGAATAGATGGTCTTCATAGTATGTAGAGGATGGTGATGTACAGGTACAAGTACAGATATTTAGCAATTTATCTCCAAGTGGGAGATTGTTATGATTGCGGAGTTGAATTACTTCACAAATAGCTTGTTTTTACATGTTATTGGTTCCGGATGGAACCCGCTTCGGTTAGGGTGTAACCGTCATTGGTTAGCATAAGAACTGCCATCAATCAACATAATAACCGCCATCGGTCAACATAAGAACCACCATTGGTTAGGGTGAACCGACGTTGGTTACCTGTGCGGGAGTGTTTTAATTAACTCTCAGGAATTAGATCTATTTTTAGCATTAAAGTATATCTATTGATTGTAATTACATGGCTAAGTGCCCTAAGTTTATATACGCCTATATAAGCATGAAAGATAAGGTTTAGAAGTATAATTAAGAGAAGGATTGAATTAGATCCTTGCTTTTCCTAGATTGAGAGGATGAAGAAGAAGAAGAGAAATAAAGAATAGGTTACATGAAGACAGAGTCTCCATGGAAAGGAGCTAGATAGAAGGAAATATCAGGTACATCAGAATGGTGAGAAGAGGGTAACATCTTCTATTGTATTTCCTCGTATAGTTATTATCTCATTGTAATGGCTGCATAGTATGCAAAACACATAGAGTTTCTTCTTGTAGATCCACATGTTGGTGAGATCTTGTATTACATATCTATGTAGATCTAGTCCTGTATTGTAGATCCATGAGATCATATTGTATTGTTGATCCATGTAGATCTAGATATTATAGAGGAGGTTGTCTTCATGTTTACACAGGTTATGTAGTGATGGAGAGACAGACTTACTTCTTGGTGCACAGTCATAGTTGCACATATGGTAGATCCATGTGAGAGGTCTTGTTTGTAGATCCATAGAGAACTTGGTAGCAGTTCAGAGATGCGGTAGTTCCTGGTTATGTGAGATATGTTGGTGGTGTTTAGGGGCACAATTGTAGTGTAATAATGGATATCTATTTATAGATCCGGAGGAGAGGAGCTAATCTTGGAGAGATGCAATATACTCTTGTATTGAAGAGTTGGTTTGTACTCTTGTTGTATTATATATATGAGATCTCTATCTTTGGTGGACATATCCCACATTGGGTGAACCACGGTACATGTTGTGTTATGTGTGTGTACTTTTTCTTGATTTGGATTATTCTAGTTTGTACTTCCACTACTTGTAGATTTTGGGGAATTGTTTAGATCCTGTGTGCATGATTTTGTTTGTTATTAAATCATAGCACTATTTCGTAGTCCCAAATTCCCAACAAATGGTATCAAATCCAATTTTGTTATCTTATCTGATACCAATAACTGGTATCAGAGCTTGGTTAGCTTGGTTATTTTAGAGCAAGGGTTTGCTTCATGGTTTTGTTAGTGGTTTTACTAACATGTATGAGAGCAGGGTTTATTTTTCCTGATGAGAAGATCGCAGAAGAGATTAAATCTCAAGTGGGAGCTGGAAGAGTAAGGTTGCTGGAAATTACAAGGATGGCGCGGTTAAGTGGCAACCGGTGTCAGCAGGTGACCGTGGTCGATTCTTCGGGCAACCTAGTTTTAAACAAAAAATCACATATCTGAAGAATTAATAAGATGCATGGAATGTATCTTGGTTGTTGAAATGTCCCTGGTTCTTGGAGGCACAAACATGTTGGTTAGATTGCAAATCTAATTATTGAGGTATGGTTTTATCTTGGTATTTCAGTGGTTATATTTATTTTGGTTGCACATGCATGTTTTGATTGCTGATCTAGATCTAAGAATGAGAGAAAAGGAGAAATTATGCATCCTTTGGTGTAGTTAGATGCATGGGATTCTTAGAGAGGCAGAATATAGTAGCATAGAACAAAGACGGGGTTTCCATTAGAGAAACATGTTCTTCAGTTGAACATACGGTTGAGTATCTTGGTACTGGTAAGGTGATGTATTTCATCTTGGTGTAATTTTTATTACATGTACTTATTGTTGTTAAGTTTTTGTGCAAGATTTGCGTACTTCTTGAAATGACTGGCTCAACACAACTATCGGATTTGGTTGAAGTAGGCACCTAGTTTGGTGACCTATGCTGATTTTTGGTGTTGTGTTAGTTCCAACAAGACTGATGATGTCGGTCAGGGAATTGACATTAGTCATAGAGGGTAACTTGATCGGTCATCGAACCATAGTCGGTCTCTGTGACAACTAGTTTACACATGGTTTCTTACAATAGAAGAGGACATGGATGGTTCAGTGTCCTGATTTGGAGGATCATTTTTCTTACACAGTGTGTATAGGCAAAAATGGTGTAGATCACTTCAATGTTTGGATCAAAAAGAGGACGGAGTTGGCTTGGTTAGTCTAGTGAGACTTTGGGTCAAGTATCTCTATATGTTTCATGTTTTATTTATTTCTTTTGGAGCAACTGATATTATGTTTGGATAGTGTGCACATATTTATACCATGTTTTTGGTGTTATTTGAATTTTATTTCTGGTTGTGTGGAATCTTGAGGACAAGGATATCTAGTCTAAGGATGAGATCCTCACCGAAAAGTCATGGTTAGACACATATTATTGCAGTAACGAAAGATGTTGAGTAAACACAATGAAAAGACGTTGATTCACCTACTTCACAAGAAGTCCAAACTTATGTGATTTAAGAGTATTCTTTGATAATAAGGGAATCGTTTTATATTTTCTTTCATCCGGTTTTATTTCTCACTGACATATTATCTTTTGAGCTTTGTGTTAGAGGCAGTGCGGGGAATTTTGTGTTTAGTTGGAGCAAGCCATGATTATTGGCATTGCAGGATTGGATACATGATGCACATGTAAAGTGAGGGGATATTGTTACTATTCAGAGTGGTAGAGGCACTAGTTGGTTTTGGAGGGAAGTCACGGCTTTGCAGGTATTTTGAGTTTATTGCTTTGTGATGTCACTTTTGGTTTATTTTGTGGTGCCTAGATATTCCTTAGGGATGGCAGTTGATGGTTGATTCAGCTGGTTTTAGATGATAGAAATTTTTAGAGTTTTAAGGGTTAAATGAGAAAATCATAATTCTGAATCACTGGTGTCGATTAGGATGAATCGTGATCGGTCGTCAGTGGTAACCATGGTCGATCAAGAAAATACCGGTGTCGGTTAGGGGAAACCGTGGTCGGTTTGGTCATAGGTTTGACATCAATGTTTATTTACAATTTTTAGATGGTGCCCTTATTTTTATTTCATCTTTGTTGGTTTGTGCAGTATGTTGATGACATGTTTGCTGGTATTTGCACTTGGTATTAGTTACATGGTTTAACATGGTTGTTTGATATTAACATTGATGAGCACATGATTCATATATGGCTTTGGAGTTAGTCGGTGAGAGACTTGGCATTTTCGAAGAGCCTGATGATATGGATGGATGTATAGGTGAGTTTATACATGTGGATAGATTCATTTTTGTGAGTCTATGATGATGTAGATGTTTGATTTGCACATGGATTCCTATGAGCACAGGTTTAGATGCCTTGAGCATGAGTAGGGGATGTTTGTATTTCCTCTTGATTATTATGTTACTCCTTGATAGGTATGTTATCTACAGATGAATGTCTTGGACATGCTAGTTGTTTATGCAGGGTTGGATTTGCAGATTGTAGTGTTTGGATTTCTTTGAGTTATGCAGGTGTTTGTGGATTGATCACCCACTGTTGCATGTAGAACTCATTCAGGGCTATTTTTACCCGGGATCTTGTTTTTCTTTCACATATTCCAGTTTGACTTGTCTTTGGACAGTTGCATTGGTGGTTGCATGGAGACATGGATAGATGGATGGAGAACATGGTTGGTTTTACAGGTATGGCTATGGTTACAGTTGAAGCTCAATACTTCAGTTTGAGTGGGAGCTCTTGTAGGTGTGTTAGTCATGATGGCTTGGTTGCATGAGAGGCTTGGTGTTATGATTTAGTGGGAGCTTGATGTATGGATAGCTTGGTTATCACATATCAGTTGTAGCTTTGTGGTGGTTTGGTAAGTCGGTTTTTATCTTCTTTGTTTGAGAAGATGGTTTGATCTTCCTGGTTTTTTATTTTTGAGAGAATTGTTGAAGGAAAGAATAGATGGTCTTCATAGTGTGTAGAGGATGGTGATGTACAGGTACAGGTACAGAGATTTAGCAATTTATCTCCAAGTGGGAGATTGTTAGGATTGTGGAGTTGAATTGCTTCACAAATAGCTTGCTTTTACATGTTATTGGTTATGATACGAACTGGGGTCGGTCGGGGAGTGTAAGCTGTCTTCGATCAACATAACAACTACCATCGATCAACATAAGAACCACCATCGGTTAGCTTAAGAACCACCGTTAGTTAGGGTGAACCGACATCGGTTACCTATGCGGGAGTGTTTTAATTAACTCTTGGGAATTAAATATATTTTTAGCATTAAAGTATATCTATTGATTGTAATTGCATGGCTAAGTTCCCTAAGTTTATATATGCCTATATAAGCATGAAAGCTAGGGTTTATAAGTATAATTAAGAGAAGGATTGAATTAGATCCTTGATTCTCCTAGATTGAGAGGATGAAGAAGAAGAAGAGAAAGAAAGAACAAGTTACATGAAGACAGAGTCTCCATGGAAAGGAGCCTGACGAAGGAAATATCGGGTACATCGAGAATGGGGAGAAGAGGGTAACATCTTCTATTGTATTTAGATATTATAGAGGAGGTTTTCTTCATGTTTGCACATGAGTTATGCGACGCAGTGATGGAGAGAGACAGACTTACTTCTTGGTGCACAATCATAATTGCACATATAGTAACCCATGTGAGAGGTCTTGTTTGCAGATCCATAGAGAACTTGGTAGCAGTTTAGAGATGCAGTAGTTCCTGGTTATGTGAGATGTGTTGGTGGTGTTTAGAGGCACAATTGTATTGTAATCATGGATATCCGTTTATAGATCTAGAGGAGAGGAGATACTCTTGGAGAGATGCATTATACTCTTTTATTGAAGAGTTGGTTTTTACTCTTATTATATTATATATATGAAATCTCTATCTTTGGTGGGTGTAGCTCACATTGGGTGAACCACGGTACATGTTGTGTTATGTGTGTGTACTTTGTCTTGATTTAGATTATTCTAGTTTATACTTCCACTACTGTAGATTTTGGGGAATTGTTTAGATCCTGTGTGCATGATTTTGTTTGTTATTAAATCATAGCACTATTTCATAGTCCCAAATTCCCAACAACTGGTATCGAACCAAATTTGTTATCTTATCTTATACCAATAAGCTCGTATCGAGCAAGGTTATCTTGGTTATTTCAGAGCAAGGGTTTGCTTCATGTTTTTGTTAGTGGTTTGACTTACATGTATGAGAGTAGGGTTTGTTTTTCTTGATGAGAAGATCGTAGAAGAGATTAAATCTCAAGTGGGAGTTGGAAGAGTAAGGTTGCTTGGAAATTATAGTGATCAACATTGGTTCGAAGGGAAACCGACGCGTCGGTAGGGTGACCGTGGTTGGTTACAGGGTAACCATGGTCGGTTATAGGAAACCTAGTTTTAAACAGAAAATCACATATCTGAAGAATTAAGAAGATGCATGGAATGTATCTTGGTTGTTGAGGTGTCCCTAGTTCTTGGAGGCACAAACATGTTGGTTAGATTGCAGATCTGGTTATTGAGGTATGGTTTTATCTTGGTATTGCAGTGCTTATATTATTTTGGTTGCATATGTATGTTTGGTGTAGTTATGCATCCTTTGGTGTAGTTAGATGCATGGGATTCTTAGAGAGGCAGAATATAGTAGCACAGAATGAAGACGAGGTTTCCATCAGAGAAACATGTTCTTTAGTTGAAGATGCGGTTGAGTATCTTGGTGTTGGTAAGGTGATGTATTTAATCTATGTGCACTTTTTATTGCATGTAATTATTGTTGTTAAGTTTTTGTGCAAGATTTGGGTACTTCTTGAAATGACCGGTTCAACACAACTATTGGATTTGGTCACATTAGGGACCTAGTTTGGTGACCTATGTCAATTTTTGGCGTTGTGTTAGTTCCAAGAATGATCGATGTTAGTCGGGAACCGACATCGGTCACAGAGGGTAACCGATACTGGTCAACGAACCATAGTCGGTCTCTGTGACAACGAGTTTGCACATGGTTTCTTACAATAGAAGAGGGCATGAATGGTTCAATGTCCTATTTTGGAGGATCATGTTTCTTGCACAGTGTGTATAAGTAGAAACAGTGTAGATCACTTCAACGTTTGGAACAGAAAAGGGATTGAGTTGGCTTGGTTAGTCTAGTGAGACTTTGGGTCAGGTATCTCTATATGGTTCATGTTTTATTTATTTCTTTTGGAGCAATTGATATTATGTTTGGATAGTGTGCACATATTTACACCATGTTTTTGGTGTTATTTGAATTTTATTTCCGGTTGTGTGGAATCTTGAGGACAAGGATATCTAGTCTAAGGATGAGATCCTCAATGAAAATTCATGGTTAGACACAATTGCAAGTAATGAAAGATGTTGAGTACACAGGATGAAAAGAAGTTGATTCACCTACTTCACAAGAAGTCCAAACTTATGTGATGTAGGAGTATTATTTGATAAGAAGGGAATCATTTTATATTTTCTTTCATCTAGTTTTATTTCTCACTAACATATTATCTTTTGAGCTTGGTGTTAGAGGCAGTGTAGGGAATTTTGTGTTTAGTGGGAGCAAGCCATGGTTATTGGCATTGCAGGATTGGATACATGATGCACATGCAGAGTGAGGGAGATTGTTACTATTCGAGTGGCAAAGAGGGCACTAGTTTGTTTTAGAGGGTAGTCACGGCTTGTAGGTATTTTGAGTTTATTTCTTTGTGATGTCACTTCTCGTTTATTTTGTTGTGCCTCAATATTCCTTAGTGATGGCAATTTGATGGTTGATTCACTAGTTTTAGATGATAGAGAAAAATTTTAGAGTTTTAAGGGTTAAATGAGAAAATCATTAGTTACTGAATCTTTGGTGTCAATTAGGATGAATCGTGGTCGGTCATCCGTAACCGTGGTTAGTCAAGAAAATACCGGTGTTGGTTAGGGGAAACCGTGGTTGGTTTGGTCATAGGTTTGACATCAATGTTTATTTACAATTTTTAGATGGTGCCCTTGTTTTTATTTCATCTTGGTTGGTTTGTGCAGTATGTTGATGACATGTTTGCTAGTATTTGCACTTGGTATTAGTTATATGGTTTAACTTGGTTGTTTGTTATTAACATTGATGAGCACATGATTCATATATGGCTTTGGAGTTAGTCGGTGAGAGACTTGGCATTTTCGAAGAGCCTAATGATATGGATGGATGTATAGATGAGTTTATACATGTGGATAGATTCATTTTTGTGAGTCTATGATGATGTAGATGTTTGATTTGCACATGGATTCCTATGAGCACAGTTTAGATGCCTTGAGCATGAGTAGGGGATGTTTGTATTTCCTCTTGATTACTATGTTACTCCTTGATAGGTATGTTATCTACAGATGAATGTATTGGACATTCTAGTTGTTTATACGATGTTGGATTTACAAGTTGCATGTTGTTTGGATTTCTTTGAGTTATGTAGGTGTTTGTGGATTGATCACCCATTGTTGCATGTAGAACTCATTCAGGGTTGTTTTTACCTCGAGATCTTGTTTTTCTTTCACATATTCCAGTTTGACTTGTCTTTGGACAGTTGCATTGGTGGTTGCATGGAGACATGGATAGATGGATGGAGAACATGGTTGGTTTTATAGGTATGGCTATGGTTACAATTGAAGCTCAGTACTTCAGTTTGAGTGGGAGCTCTTGTAGGTGTGTTAGTCATGATGGCTTGGTTGCATGAGAGGCTTGGTGTTATGATTTAGTGGGAGCTTGATGTATGGATAGCTCGGTTATCACGGATCAGTTGTAGCTTCATGGTGGTTTGGTAAGTCATGTTTTTATCTTCTTGGTTTGAGAAGATGGTTTGATCTTCCTAGTTTTTATTTTTTGAGAGAATTGTTGAAGGAAAGAATAGATGGTCTTCACGGTGTGTAGAGGACAGGTGATGTACATGTACAAGTACAAAGATTCAGCAATTTATCTCCAAGTGGGAGATTGTTAGGATTGTGGAGTTGAATTGCTTCACAAATAGCTTGCTTTTACATGTTATTGGTTATAGTAACCATCGGTCGGCCGCTATAGCTGCCAAGTCAAGCATCTGAACTGCCATTGATCGATAAGAACCGCCATTGGTTAACATAAAAACCATCGTTAGTTAACCGCCGCGGGAGTGGTAATTAAATCATTTTTAGCATTAAAGTATATCTATTGAACCAGCCATTGATCACACCTATATAAGCATAAGAACCGCCATGTGATGAGTTAACATAAAAACCATCGTTAGTTAGGGGATGAACCGAAGCAACTGAGTTGGTTACCAAAATGTAACAAGAGATGAAAGGAGGTGTTTTAATTAACTCTATGGTAATTAAATCTATTTTTAGCATTAAAGTATATCTATTGATTGTAATTACATGGCTAAGTGCCCTAAGTTTATATACACTAATATTCTATATATGCATGAAAGCTAGGGAAATGTGATGAGATACACATAGTGGTGAAAGGGGACAAAAAGGTGAAAAGGATGATGTGGGGATAAGTGCTTGATGAGTGTAAATCGGGAGCAAAGAGCAATAGATCAAAAACATTGTTGATCATGGTGGGGATAACAAGCTACACGATAGTGAACTCACATTGAGAAGGATCCTCAAGTAGGATTCACAAACTACAACGGAGATCAAGAAGAATCCCCAAAATGAAAATTGTATTAGCAAGAATATGCATAGATATCATGGATAGATATATATTTCATGGTGTGAAATTTGATGTGATTTTGTTAAAAGATGAATTTGATGAGATAAATGACACATAATCATAGCAAGGGGCACATAGGGAAACCATGCTTTGAACCAGATTGGAGGTAAACAAGATAGGAGACCACTCAAGGCATTGCACTTGCAGCCAATAACAGTGTTAACACATAACCAATGATAGTTAGTTATATCAAAAGACCATGAGGGATGAAAATGGATGAAATATGCTCATAAACCTAATGTCGACATGAAAAAGGGGATTCTAGATGTAACGTGCATGCGGGAAGAGGATTATCCATGGCGGTTGTTCCTAGGACTATGCCCTAGTGTTGGGAAGGGGAAAGATGCAAACTAATCAATGTTAGAAGTCCAGTAATGCATATGAGAAAGCTGATCTATGTGGGAAGCAATCTCAGGATGCTATGATATATAGAAGGCTGATCAATGCAGGAAGCCTTCGCTACCATGATATAATAGAGTAGCCATCCTTCAAGGGTATGGTCTACTTTTTTATTTTTCTTTTGGATTTTTGAATTTTTATTTGAGATGGCAGGATAATATATGCATGATAGTTGTCCTTCGAGGGATCTGTCTATTTTTATTATATGCTTTTAATAAACAATTGTCCTTAAAGGGATTAGTTTTTTGGATAAGATAGCAGGAGATAGGAGCATCCATAATTTTGAATTTCCTTGTTTGTTTTCTTTTTTATAGGGAAGATCTAGGTATAGTTAGGTAGACCACTTAGGAGGGGATGATGATTGTACAAGTGACACCCTTGGACCCTTAGCATGTCTTCAAAAGGCAATAAGAAGGTGATGGGTGTAATGATCATGGAGTTCTCACCTAAAAGGGATAACCTATCCATAAGAACAATGTTATGGATAGAGTCGTGGTGCCCATATTTAAGGTCATGTCTAGGAAGTGATGGTAGACCACATAGTTCCATATCATTACAATGATAGATGGAAGGGGATAATGATGGAGGAATGATCTAAATATATGTCTAAGTGCTCATTGGTAGGTATGCTAACAATAGAATGTTCGCAAGTGCAATGCATTAAGAGGTTTTGATTCCAGTTTACCATCAAGGGAAGCCAAACTTTCCATTTAATGTCCTGATTAAAGTCATGTTCAAAATAGGATGAAAGCTTGATAGGATGACGAGATAGATGAGAAAAGATTAAAAATATGCACTACCCTTAAGGAAGTGAAAATATGCGTCCCTAATGAGATGAGTAGATGGTCCCCAAGAGAGGGAAAAATATGACCACAACGGTGGATTTTGGATGGGATAAAAGATTGGATAAGACGTCGTGAGATAGATAAGATAGAAACCATGCGTTGCCTTTTGAAAGTGAGGAAGAAAACAAAATGTGTCCTGGTAAGATGAAAAATGGCCACAAAAGTGGGCTTATGATGAAAATATGGTGCCCCAAGGGAGGCATAAATATGGCCACAAAGGTGAACTTAAAATGAAAAATAAGGTCCCTCAAGGGAGAGACGAATATGGCCACAAGAGTGGGCTTTAAAAAGAGATTAATATTTGGACAAGATTAATTTGGATTTAAGATGGGATGAGAAAATATGCGTAAGATCTCAAAAAATGAGGAAGCAAAATAAATATGGCACCCCACAAGAGGAGACACGTATGGCCACAATGGTGGACTTAAAATGAAAAGTAAATTCTCTAAAGGGAGATACGAATTGGCCAAAAAGTGGGCTTAAGATGAAAATAAATGGTCCCCCAAGAGAGGGATGAGTAGGGCCACAAAAGTGGACGTTAAAATAAGATGAAGATGCAGACAAGTTCAATTTGGATTTAATATTGGATGAGATGGATTGGATGAGATTAAATAAGGTGATGTCAAAAGTGAAGTCCCCCAACATCAAGGGAGTTGTATGGATGGATAAGAGATGAATTGATGCGGAAGGGATGCTAAGGATGAGGGGAGGATGTCCCCCTAGTGAGGGAGATTATATTAGATGTGGATGAGTTAGTGGATGTCGAAGGAGTTTAGATAGGATTGTTTTGGATTTGGATTGGATAAACGGTTGGAGACCACAAGGGTGATTGGCAAGATAAAAAGTATTGATGAACAATGAAGGACCTTTCGTAGGAGGAATGTCATGTACATGAGAGATGTTAAGGGATGATGTGGATGGAGGAATCGTGGGAAACCCGATGGATGGGATACAAATTGGATTAGATGTAGGTGTAGAATGATGTTTCCCATGAATGAGAAAAGTGTCTTTCTCAATAAGGTCATGAATGATTATCCGAAAGGCCTTACAATGTTCAATGTCATGGCACGGTGTACGATGATAAGTGAAAATGCAATTGGGATTGAACCACGATGGATTTGTACTATAGGGATTGAAATCTCTAATGAGAGGAAGCGTGATGGCATATATTCAAATTACATGTTAGAAAATGCTTGCATAGAACCCAATCAAAGTATCATGGGGAGTAAACTCTTGTGGGTTTGGATAGAATATATTTGGCTTGGAGTTAGGGGAAGGAGTAGACATAAATCGAGATGGAAGAATTAGATGTTTTAAAAGATGAATCAATTTTTAGAGGAGGGTTAGATTTTTGGATTGGGATTTAGTATTACGATGTGTATTAGATGAAGGGACTGACCCTAAAATAGATGTTGTAACATTGGATTGTTGAAAAGAGGGAAGACCTGACTTCTTATGAGGATGCACAGGAGACAGTTGGGGATTTTTACCGTGAGCCTTAGATTTTGATCGAGAATATTTACCTTTGGCGGGATGATAAAAATATCAACTGGAAGATCCGAAGGTAGTGGTATAGGAATTGATATTGATGAAGAAATAGGTGTTTGTATGATGTGCTTAATAAGGTATGTGCGAGACTCGAATTTTATAGGCTTTGGTTTGGTCTCAAGCGTGGAAATAGTTGATTTGGTAGAGAGAGAAATAATCCCCCTTGTGTTTGTCTCGGGTGGAGGCGTTTGCTCAGTAAATGTTGCGAGGGGTATCTTTGATATTTTTATAATAGAGGGGATTTAGTCGGTGTGATAGAAGGATTAATTAAATAATATTGGGATAAAATGAGTGATATGGCCATGGACAAGGATATATGTATAGGTGATGAAGATGTCAAGGTAGGGATAAGTGGATTTGTTGATATGACAGACTTAGGGTTAGTTGGGATTGATAGGGAGGTGGGAATAATTGGTATATTTGGATATGTAAGTGATGTGATGATGGGTATGTTTGATGTAGATGTGGTTAAGGGGTTGGATATGACAGGTTGGGGCACGATAGATGTGGATGAGATGGAAGATGATGTGGATGTGGTAAAGATAGGTTGTGTGGTCGATATGGAAAAAAGCGTGGAAGGATGAACTGATGGAATCTAAGGATGATATAATGGGTAAAGTTGGAATGGATGTAGGTAAGGTAGCTAAACCCAATGAAGTGGATGTGGTAACCGATGGAGTAGGTATGGCGGGGTGATACAAGTAAATGTAGGAGTAATATCGGGTGTAGAAGTAGATGAGAATGGTTTATTCATATATGTTTCGAGGGGAAAGAATGATATGTTTGCGAATGGGGTTTATGTTGTAGGTGTGGATGTATGGATAGGTTCGATTAATGTAGATGTGGGTGAAGGAACAAATGTAAGGGATGTAGGGATAGGTGTGTATATCAATGGGGCTGAAATAGGTGCTAAGGATGAATTTGATGTGATGATTGGGGCATGACCTAAGTGGATGAAGTAGATAGTATGGTCAAAGTTGATGTGGATATGGTAAGGGGAGGAGCAGGTATAGGTGCGGGATGAGTAGTAAAATTTGATACAAGTGTGATAGTTGTGGATACGACAGGGTTCCAAACAAGGAGTGGGAATAATGTCTAAGGTAGGAACATGTGGATTTATCGAGGAGATGGGATCTTGATTGATGGTGTCATTGGCGTAAGCATTTTATAGTTGAGATGTAAAACGGGTGGCTTGATTTGTTAATGGTTGATTAGGAAAAGGTTGCATAATTTTGTCGAGGGGTTGGCTAGATGAAGTGGTGGAGTTGTCTATTTGGATATCCCCTTGATTTATAAGTTGTTGGATATGATCTTTGAAGGAATGACATTTCTCAATGTTGTGACCTTTTACTCGATGATATTTACAATAGTGGGCTTCATGATACCAAATAGGCTTGGGTTGCGAGTTGTCCACGTCATATAGGAGGAAGTTGGATGGAGTTTACGACCATCAACTTTTCGATACAAAACTATAGGATTCTGAAAAGGGGTATAGTTGGTTGTTGATTGAGGGGCTCATTGTTAAGGCCATGTACTAGATGTAGATGTGGATGAGGGCTTAACAACCACGACATTGGCGCACCCTTAAATATGTCATTATGTGTGGATGGTTTAGTAGATTCAATTTTAGAGTTAGTCAATCTTAGTTTAAGATGACCTTGCTTAATGGCATGGGTTTTGAGTTTGCGAGCCATGGTGAAGGATTTGTCAAAGGTTTGGAATGATTGGATTTGCAAGGTAGATGATATATGCTTCACACATGAATGTGAGAAGAGCTCGATGAGTTTGGTTTACGGAAGAGAGAAGGATAGTTGGTTTATAATGCCACGCCATCGTGTGAAAAATTCTCATGCGATGGACTCGTCGTCAAAATTTCGGGTGGTGAATAGGTCAGTGATAGTGATTTTGTGCACAATATTAATCGAAAAGTGTTCTAAAAACAATTGCACAAGTTAGAAGAAGGAGAATATAGAATATTGTAGGATATTATCATACCCGAGTCTAATGTGGGACCGACGAAGGACATGGGAAATTATAAAGCAAGGGGTCTTTATTATGCGTAATAAGACAACATGCATGTTTAAATGGGTAAAGATGTTATTGGGTATCTTCCTTGCTTTGTTGAACTTAAGAAACTCGAGAAGTTTCTAATGAGGGTAAGGTTTGATAGGAACCAACGGATGAATTGGTTCGTTAAAAATTTGTTCGTAGGATAAGGTATCCTTGGGTGCCAAGGTAGTAGCTTTTGGACTAGCCATCTTATTCATCAAAGCGTGAATAGGATCATTTGATGTGATGTTAGGTTGGAATTGGATTGGTTTCGTGGTAGGAAAAGTATCTTGATAAGGCGATTGATAAGCTTGTGGATGTGAGGGTGTTTGGGGAATCGTTTGATAAGGTGATTGATAAATTTATGGATGTGTGGGTGTTTGGGGAATTGTTGGATAAGGATTAACATGTGTCATGGGTTGAGATTGGATATGTTGCTGCAATGATTGGTGTTGAGAAATAGGGACGTGATGTGATCATTGAAGTTGGGTAGGTTGTTGTGGTAAATGAGAAGTGGGGATATGAGTGTTACGAGATTGAGATGGTTAGAACATATAGTGGGTAGGAATGTAAGTGCTAAGAGGTTTAGATGGTTGGATAGGCATATTAGTAGTGGATGGAATAGGGTTGACATGAACTGCCATGGGTGGAATAGGATTCACCAATTAAGGAGATTGAGAGATTATGGGGGATTTACGAAGTATGAAATCGTATATGGGGTTAGGAGGAGGCCCGAGAGTTTCTAAAGGATCCGGATATGTAGTTGGTCTAGGAAGGTTAGATTGATGAGGGACATGGGGATTGGTTTCAAGGTGGGGATAATTTTGGATGACATGGTCCTCATGAGGCAAGACCATGGAGATTGGAGGTTGGGTAACGGAAGGTATGGTCTCAAGTGTAGAATCTTGTTGGGAGAGATCATTAGGGGAAGTGACATCATTTGATGGAGTGGATTGTTGTTTTGTTTCATCTTGAGTAAGAGTGACCACAGGCATGAAATAGAGAAACATTTGTTTATGAAGCTTGTTAACAAACAAATCAAGCAACAAGTTTTTTATCATCATGATTAATTATGAGATGTGAAAAGAAAAGAAAAGTGGATAATGAAGGTGCCTAGAGAATGAAAGTCTAAGGCTGGTTTCAGGTAGTTTTGGCTAGGGAAATGTCTGAAATGGTTTCTGTTGGGTGTTCAAATCCCAATCAGTGAACCAGTGAAAGGAATGTTTTGATGTGTTGATTTTGTTTGTGAAGTTTCAAGCAATGTGTGGTAAAATGTGTGATACGAGAGAGTTAAACCCTTATTTAAGCTATGTGATCGGGCATGATTCGAAAAAAAAGGTTTTTTAAAGCTGAAAATGAAGTGTGAACTTTCGATGAGGACCCACGCAGGAAAGGGAAATTACAATGCAGTAAGGAGAACAATAGGGAAAAACAAGGAATACTTGTATATCGATTTCCCCCGTTATTTGATTGTACATGATAATGGCATATTTGAAAGTGATAATCAGTGTCCGGGAATGTCTAAGTACCTTAGATTACACCTTTTACGACTGTAGGAGGGGTCTGGTGAAAGAGATTTTAGGTGTGTTTTTGTTTCAATGATTGGGTTTGATAGTGACGTAAAGTGGACACAATTGCAGAATGTTCACTTACAAAATAATTTAAGATAATTAACTATTATTATTATAAAACGTCGAGAGATAAAAAAATAGTTGTTCGAATGCCATGATGTGAAATAAGCTATGAAAGTTATGCAAGTGTAAATAATATTAACAATACAAATATTGAAAATATTAATAATAATACAAAATATAAACAATTTTAAAATTAATCAAAGGTTATATAAATAGACAATGTTAATAATACAAGAAAGAAAAAAATGATGAAATAGAAGCGATCCCGAATTTCTAATTTTCTACGTGCTTGTCAAATCAAAATTAAGCTAACTGACTTAGCTCTTTCAAAATTGTGGTCAGTAAAATTTCATTAATTTTTATAGATATATCTATATTTTTTCATGTATTATGTTTTTATATAAATCACTTATAAAAATTGATGGTTTTAACATTTGCGGTGTGTCATTATATCATGTTTTAAATAAAAATAAAAATTCACCCATAGTATATGGTTAAAATCACACAAAACAACCTATAGCCATCAATTTCTAGGCACGAATAGAAGCTAAGTGTTAAATTATTTTTGGATGAAAATGTGGTGTTGTTTAATTAAGAAGTGTTTCCCAAAAACTACATTGTGTGGGGTTGAGCTACGTGGAAGTCACATGGAGGGATCCTCATGGTCGGGGAAAGTGTGCATGGAGAGGGACAAAGGCCATGTGGGTCTCATATGTCGGGTGAAAGAGAATGTGTTGATGGATCATACCGCATATGGACATGGCTTTTCACATGTACAATGACATAATGAGAATCACAAGAAATATAAACGAGAAATATATAATTGGCTATGGTGCTACGAGCATTGTTTATAACTATATTGTAAAGAATTGTAACTCAATTGCTATGAAGAAACTTTACTGATCACTACCCACAAAGCTTTGCGTGAATTTGAAACTGAGCTGGAAATAGGTGGATGCATGAAGTATAAGAATCTTGTTAGGTTGCATAGATATTCACTTCATGATATTTTGATATTTGTAACATTGTTTCATTGGCGCTTGGATATGTGAATGATGAAAGCAACGATGATCAAGGCCCAAGCTAGTGACACAAAGGAAAGTTTTCATTTTGATCATCTTAATGGATGAGAAGAACTATGGTTTGACTTCATGGCATGATAATCGGGATGGTGGGGATTCTACATACGGTTTAGCTCGATTGCTTTCTCAACCTTGCCTGCTCCGTGTAAGCTATAAGGACTATGCTAAAGAAATTCCACATGGAAGAGTGCTTCTTATTGGAGGAGATCTTTCCTATCTTAATCCTTCACCATTTACATATGAGCACCACCTTTTTCATCCATTTGAATATGATCGAAAACCTCAAACTTGTTACAATCCTAAAATCATAGTTGTATATAAACTTGAATTGCATCTGGTGTAGATTCATTAAAATCATATGAAGGACCTCAAGCCTTTGCTATTCTAGGAAATTATGATTGGTTTGATGGACTGGATATATTTATGAGGTATGTAAGTCATTAGATCTGGATGAGAAATGAGATAAGGTGTTGGGATTTGATAGATACGGTGGCTCTAGGGATCGGGTTACGGCATGGGAATGCGGTGAATGGAGAGCCCAACAAGGGGAGTTAAGTGGTGTGGAGTTGTGGTGATGTCGGGTGGGAGATGTGTAGTAGCTCTGGTAGATGGGAGATAGCTCGAGGAGAGGAGAGCTATGTGGAGAGAGGTGTGGGTAGGTAATCGAGTTGGAGTGTGGGGATTGGGAGGTGGCCGAGTGAGCCATGTAAGGATGGGTTATCGAGACGGAGTGGGAGCTCGATCATAGGGGATCGAGAATGGAGTTGGGGAGAGATATGTGGAGGGGTAGATTGAGAATGGTGACAGGGACATGGAGATCTCGGGTGGTAGGGACCTTGGTTGAGGGGTTAGAAAGAGTTGTGTGGAAGGGGAAAGGAGGTTTTTTGAAAGGAAGGGATATGGGTGTGGGATTGTGAATCGATTTGGTGGGAGATTGGCTATTAGCGCAGCTCATGTGGAGTTAGCGAGGATGTGAGGTGGGCCGGGAAAGATGTTGTGGAGCTCGATCGAGGCTCATGGAGGAGGTGTTAAGTGGTGTTAAGTAGAGATAACTCGGTGGAAGGGGACGATGGAAGGGGACAAGTAGCTCGGTGAGGGGTGAGATGAGGATGGGAGTGATTTTTTTATTTAAATCAATAGATATAGATTCATATATTTTGAAGAATAAGATTGATATACGAGATGGAAATTAAGTTGTAAATAAATATAGATATATATATTTTGTTTAGTTTAAACAAAGGTCGAAAAGTATGTTTTATGAACAAGAAAAAAATGATTGTAAATATAAGATGGAGAACAAAAGCTAAACAATAAGATCATTTTCTGATTTGTGTCCCATTCGCCAAGAGCTCAAAATAAATTTTTATTTATTTATTTATTTGATTTTTTTCATAATCTATCTATTTATGTAATAAAAGTAAACATTATACTAACTATGAATGATTAAAATAAAAATCTGTTGAAAACAACCAAATCACTTACCGTGATGATGACATAAATGACTGACCACACCGAAGCTGGAGGAGACAATACTAAAAACCCCGCAAATGAGTGTGTCTAAAAACAAAATATTCACAAGAAATATCTAAATTGACAAGATCTATGAAACACAATAACTGTTATACTTACAACACCAGAAGATGAGAAAAAAGTAACAAACGAAACAACTAGATCTTCATTTTGGTCCCACCAGCGTGCGAGAATGTTGGACAAGAAACCTTGTTCTCGTGCAAGTGAGTGCACCGATACTGAAATCCATCAAAAACTTCAAAATATGGAGGGATTAAGGAGCCTCTAATGTGAATGTAGATCTAGGGGTACTAAGAAGATAGATGTGATTTGCAATACTACACAAAATTGAATTAGATAACCATATATGGGGGCTACCCGAAAAATTTCGGTTCCAAGAGGCTATTAACTCCCTTTGAGGATGTCAACTCCCATGTCTAGAAAGATGGAAATAAATGATGAACAGTAGATAGCATGTAGAAGTAGAGAAATACAATATGCCAAATAAAATAAGCAGAGAAATACATCATGTGGGAGAGATTGATAATATCCTTAGCCATAGTGTCAGAGCTTTTCCATGACTTCAAAACTTTCTTCAAACTTACTTCCAAAAACCTCAATAAAATTGTTTCAAAAATTCCAACTTGCTTATTTTCTTCTTTAAAAACTTCAACTTGTTTGAAAAAGGGGAGGCTGTATTTATAGCTTGAAGATGAGGTTAGATCGGGGTTACTTAGGTAACCGGGGTTTGACAAAGTAGCCTTGGTCGGAGTGAGTGGGGGGACATGATTTGACTGATTAGGTGAGATAATAGATTTGATTTGATTGAGTGGGGTTCATGATTTGGATGGTGGGGGACACAATTTGAGTGATTAGGTGAGATAATATATTTGATTGGATTTGATTTGATTTGATTGAGTGGGGTTCATGTGGGGTTCATGATTTGGATGATTGGATTTGATTTGATTGAGTGGGGTGATGTGACTTAATTGGAATATCTAGATATTATTAGCACATAATATGGATTAATAAATTAAGATTGATTAAATATGTAGTGTTGGTGGGAAATGGGATTCGAATGAGTAAGCTTGTTGAAGGAGAGAAAATAGGAAGGAATGATACCAAAATTGGTGTCTACAACGTTGTTAGCCGAGGGACCCTAAAGCCCTTTTCACATGATCATAACAATTCCAAAACTAATTAAAAAAAAGTTTGTCCCTAATAGGAAAAAAACATTGTCGGTGATGGAATAGTAGACTCTAAATGAGTACAAGCCATTCAAAATCACGCTCCTTTGAAGCTTTCAAAGGGATCTCTTCCTACGGAGTATAAACTTCATACTTTCACTCCTCTATCTGACTCAATATTGTCAATACTAAAGCAGTTAGAGGTCGTCAATATGGTTCGATACCTTGAATCACAACCCTATGGGGATGACGCACCTAAGCCATCATGGTTTAGGGAAAATGAATTTTGCGGATTTCACCACGTTAAAGGTCAAAAAACTGACAAGTGCTTGAAATTAAAGCATTACATTCAAGACTTGATTGACAGTGGCGATGTAGAAATAGATTCTACCGCCCTACTAAATCTCCAAACACAAATATGGGTATTTTCAAATAACCTTTCCCCAAGCATGAAGGAAATAAAAATTAGGATTAGGGACAGTTGTCTCAAAATAAGAGTACCAACTACGTATCAAATACAGACCATTTTGATGTCTTAATAGGTTGTGTGGATTCACATGTTGAGTATATCAACACAATCAAAATCAAAGCAAGAGAGTTTGTTGTGGCAATGTGATGAGCTCACCTTGTTATCTCAAAACCTCCTCCCCCTCCTCCTCAAGAGATTCACTATGATGTGTTAGATCAATTAGAGAATAAATATGCGCAACGAATATTTCAATCTTAGACCGTATAAATATTTCTAATGTCCATAAGGATATCCTTTGCAAAACCTTACAGGGATCAAGAGTATCTGTTGATATTGACCCAACGCACTTACAAGCCATGGTAGCATAAATATCTCCTTTAGAACACATAACCTTCATCCGATGAAAGTATTAGCAGAAAATCCCTCCCATAATGGCTCTTACACATTAAAATAATAATCAAACGTAAGAAGGTCAAGAGAGTGCTCATGGACAACGGATCGGGTCTATACATTTGTACTCTTAAGCTAGTTTGACAACTAGGGTGCAAAAAAGTCGCGATCGGAGACAAATTTCATCACCATAAAGGCATATGACAATGAAGAATGAAAATCGGTGGGAATATCACTTTGTAAGTGGGTCCTATAAATCATGATACAAAGTTCTATGTGTTATACTTGGAGCTTCCTTATAAAATTTTACTAGATCGCACATGGATTCATGCCATGCAAGTTATACCTTCAACATATCATCAGTGTTTAAATTTTCACCATGAAGGATAGACACTTACATACAAGGAGATCCTCAACCATTTTCTCATTGCAGACTATTGTCAAGCTATTTTCCTACCATCTACGGGTGTCCCTCTATGGAGATCGATGTTCCTGTTCATTTGAAAGCCCTCACTTCACGAGCGGGTCCAAATACGTGGTCTACCAATGACAAAGGTGATTGAACCTCAAAATGCCTTTCGCTACATGGGAGATGAAGGTTAGACCAAGCGGTTGCAAAAAATATGATCTATAGCAAGCACTTCTAGTTCACAACATTCCCTTATCTACCAAAGCATATGATAGGTTATGTTACAAAATTCAAAGATCCAGGGAAATACTCTTTTGACAATTTTACCCCTGGTGGGTTATCATTAGATGAAAGGATACTCAACAATATTATTTTTTTGTCACGAAGATTGTTAGGAATTATTATTAGTGCTCTCATTATTATAAAAGTTAGATTATAATTATGTTGAGTTGATATTACAATTGTTATAATATATTGTTTTAACAATATATTATTATAAGAGTTTTGTTGTACCGTAAAGTTATAAACGGGTAAGTTGTTTGTTGACTTCCTATTTTCTAGGAAGTAGTTCTTCTATTATATTGGCTATATATTAGCCAAATATGTTGTGCGAAAAAATATGGTGAATATATTATTTTAATGTCTTTTTGTATTATTTCTGTGTATTCATTGTATAAACTGGTGTTATGCTTTTCATTTGGTTTCAGAGCGGTTTCGATTAATCTGTGAAGAGATTTTTTCTTCGATGTTGTTAATTGTGATGGAAGGATATTAAGAATTTAAGGGGCAATGTATGTCTGCATATTGCCCTCTTTTATGCACGAGAAGATTTGAGTGTCGTATGAAGATATTAGTTTAGTTTCATATCTGTATTGATTACTTTCGCATGCGAGAAGTCTGCATTTCTTTGTGAATTACAAAGTGCAATTTTAGATTGAAACGACCTGATTCGGAGCTTGTGTGAAAGGTGGTTTTGATGCCCTCATAAAATAATATTTGTTGAAGTTTTGATCAAATCGCTGGCAGAATTTGTGTTGATCTAGCATCAATTGACGGATCTTCTACAATGATTATTATTAGATCTATGCCCAACTACATACGTCTTCATCATCTCTGATTTGATAGACCATTGTGCATCGCCGTCTATTCTGTTCTGCAATTTTGAGCCTCCATTGACGCGCTTGGGTCCATACAGTTGTAACAACATCGTGGAAATCTCTGGCCATTGCAAGTCTGCGACCTGCTTCTTTTCATTGTGTTTTGCATTAATCAAAGTGCAAGATTCCAAGGCAATCTAAACGGATTGGCACGACCCGATCCCATTTGAAGCAACTGATCTTGAACTACCAATGGCATCTACAAAATTAATACAGACAAGTGACATCCATGCAAAGAGATAAAGCGGCAGAGGAGAGCCTCAATCAATATCAATTCACAACTCAAGAACCTGGCGAACAAGAGATATCACCAGCTGACAAGGAAACGGTTAGAGAAAATTTCATTCAATTCATAGTTGGCGTTCCTCCTTTGCTGACTGTGCAGTTTGTTGAATGCCTCAAACATAACCTGCAAGATCAACAAGTGTATGCGGCTTTATATGTACTGAAGATTCTTTCAAAAAAGTATGAGTTCAAGTATGAGGATGAGCAAATTATGGTTTATCTAATCATTGAATATTCTGTAGCGGTTCACCCCCATCTCACCGTATTTCTCCACATCTCTCCTCCTTGATATGTTGCGTTTATTCCGTCATACAAGCATTACCACATCGACTGTCCATAGACCAGGTCAATATTTCAATTCCATTTTCTTTAGCACCGTTCATGAGTCTAGTATGACTTTATTTCCCATAGGTTGTTTAGCTTGTGTCTAAATGTATTTAGTTTCTTTATTGTAAATGGTATGTGTTTGGCATTTAGTAAAAATTGTCCAATAATAAATCGTCTATCTCTTATTGTTATTATCAAAATGCATTGTGTCTAGTGTCAAAATATTGTAAATATAGTCATTTTCAAGTCAAATTAGATTGTTGAGTCTTTGTTGCGTTTTCTATGTTAATAGGTAAGTTCTTATCATGAGTCCAAGTCAAAAGTTCATTATGGGTCAATACTATTGTAAAAAGTGTCGTCTTCCAAAGTTCAAAAAAAAAAAAAATTGCCCGCATTTCAATTTTGGACGCATTTTCACTTGTACGCGACGTCCAAATTATTGAAGGTATTTTTGGAGCTTCATGATCACATCCGGCTGAGTTAAGCACCCATATAAAGGAGGCAGGAGGCAACGGAGGTTGGAGGTCATTCAGCGACCTCTCGTCAGTCACCAATGACGGGGCCGCACAGATGGTTTGGTGACATTTTTGTGGTGTACTTGCTTTCAGCTTGTGTCGTGTGCTTCTTGTCATAGTTCTAGTATCAGTGTTCCTGTTTGCAGTGTTCGTGATTGAATAAGTGGAAATTTCACATTGAGGGGGGGAACATGATCCAATGTTCCATTTCCATTATGTCAGTTTTTCCTATGTATGTATGAGCAACAGATGTCAGCAGAATTTCCTATGTTATTCCCTGCAGTGAGATGTGACGAGGGCTGAGAATAGTACTTTGCATATCATGATGTGGTTGTAGGTAAACCACTTGAAAACCTTCATTTGTGGTTTGTGGTAAACCAATAGCAAAACCACCATTCTTGGTTGTTGGTAATCCATTTGCAAAACCATCACTTTGTGGTTTGTGGTAAACCAATTGCAAAACCACCATTCTCGGTTTGTGGTCAACCGTTTGCAAAACCATCCCTGAGGTTTGTGATCATCTTGTGAAAATCACCAAATCATGAGCAGGTGCAAGTACAAAGGTAGGTTTTCCCCATGTTCGCACTAAGGGGGAATGTTAGGAATTATTATTAGTGCTCTCATTATTATAAAAGTTAGATTATAATTATGTTGAGTTGATATTACAATTGTTATAATATATTGTTTTAACAATATATTATTATAAGAGTTTTGTTGTACCCGTAAAGTTATAAATGGGTAAGTTGTTTGTTGACTTCCTATTTTCTAGGAAGTAGTTCTTCTATTATATTGGCTATATATTAGCCGAATATGTTGTGCAGAAAAATATGGTGAATATATTATTTTAATGTTTGTATTATTTCTGTGTATTCATTGTATAAACTGGTGTTATGCTTTTCAAAGATGATGAAATGGATTTATGTTACCATTCATCCAAGTATGTTATTCCTAGTTACGAATAATGCTTACTATGGGATATAAAGGATGTGATTGTGGCCATCAAGAATAAGGTTCATTAGAATCTCTTCCAATACCTCTTCATATAATGGGTAAGTCTGGTATTGGCATCCATCTGTATGAGTCTCACCCTTTAGATGACGAGGATGCCTCTTCTAAATGCGAAGATAGTCCATCCGAAAATGAAAGTGAAATAGATTCCCGGTGTAGTATTTACGAAGACCTTGCCTCCACAAACTTGTTCTTTGACATGGCTATCCTAACCATAACACCTGTTGTATCCCCTATAACTCAAACACTAAAAATCATCTACCCATCACTCGTGAATTGGGACCAATAACAACATGTACCTATCGATGTCTTTCAAAACAACGAAGCTATTGGTGAGTTCCTTGGTATCTGTGACAATGTTACCATAAATGACCACAAGAAAGGCTTCTCCATTTTGCTCAATGCATGCATGTACTTCAAAAATGAGGTAGATTTGTTTGCTCACTTAAGTAAAAAATTAAGCAAGGGAAAAATTCCTACGAAAAGCCTTGCGGAAAGAAAAATTCCAAGTCCTATAATGAAAACCTCTTTGAGACACTTGTGGACAAACAAACAAAGAAACCTATGGACAAGATAGTGTACCCACCTAAAGATGAGGATCTCCTTGAACCACCTTTGGTAGAAGAGGATCTCAATATCCCTCTTAATCCTACATGCATGGAAGACGAATCCAAGTTACTAGTAGAGCAAACAATAGATGTTAACATCAACACGGAGGAGCTACCTATAATGTTAAATTTGGGAGTTTCACTCTCTGCTCAAGAAAATAACACTTGGTATTACACAGACATGCCAAAACTTGATCATGCATTAGTGGTGCACAATCTTGTTATACATTTGGATGCCAAGCCAATAAAGCAAAATCTCTGGAAGATGCATCCTTGTGTCGCCTTGCTTTGGTTAAGGCAGAGCTAGAAAGGTTATTAGAAGTAGGCTTCATCATGCCTATCAACTACTCATAGTGGATTTCTAATGTGGTCCCAGTTCAGAAAAATCCTATCGGTATCAGAGTGTGTACCGATTTTTGAGATATTAATAAAGCTTTTCCTAAGGATGACTCTCCTCTTCCCAACATTGACATTTTCGATTCGACAATTGGTTATGAGATATTATCACTCATGGATGGCTTCTCAGGATATAACCAAATAAAGATTGCTAAGGAATACCAACACAAGATAAATTTTACTACCCCATGGGGACATTCTCTTATCAATTCATGCCCTTCGACCTCAAGAATGTAGGAGCTACCTACTAATAGGAAATAACAGTTATTTTTCATGATATGATTAGTGACATCATGGAAGATGACGTAGATGAAATATTGGAAAAGTGCGGGACTGGGAAGAGCACCCAGAGATTTTCTCGACATATTTTTAGCATCCAAGGGAATACAAGGTCTGACTAAACCTAAAGAAATGTGTCTTCGGCATGTTATCTAGAAAATTACTAGGATTCATTGTTTCAAGGAGAGGAATAGAAGTAGATCTAGAAAAGGTTTCCGCTATAACAAAAATGCCTCCTCCTACCAATATTAGAAAAATGTGAAGTGAAAAGGAAATATTTAGGCCATTAGAAGGTTTATCTCTCAGCTTGCAGATAAAGTGTCATACATTCATGCATCTTCTCAAGAAATATGTTAGTTTTCACTGGGGACTAGAGCAACAACAAGTATTTTCTTTGCTCAAAATCTATTTAGCTAAACCCCATGTTCTAATGTCGCACATTGAAGGTGAACCCTTGTTACTTTACATCTCTTCCATGCACTCTACAATTGGGGCACTGTTGGCCCAGTATGATAAGGAGTAGAGAGAAAAAATGTGTACTACTTAAGCAGAACGTTGATAGCTTACGAGCTCAACTATCCACAGATTGAAAAGGCTTTCTTGGCCATAGTTTTTACCTTCCAGAAACTATGTCATTATTTTCTCAACAATAAGGTCAAGCTTATTTAAAAGTTAGATCCCTTAAAAATTTATTGTCAAAGCCCGCAATCATAGGAAATATGGCTAATTGGATCATTGAGTATGTACATCAAAAGTCGGTAAAAAGGAAAGGTTATAGCAAATCAACAAGCTAAACCTTTGCTACTAGGTACTGAACTATTGAGTCTTGAACCCTAGATGCATCCACAATGTACCTCGAGGAATCAATTATATGGCAATAATACTTTGATGGCTCCTTTACCTTTCATGGTTCAGGTGCCAGAGTTGTGTTGATAACTCCTACAGGGGAATTGATCACCTGGGCATTTTCACTTGGATTCCCATGCACAAATAATAGAGTGGAGTATGAGGCCCTTATTGTGGGGATGAAGCCATATATTAAGTGGGATATCAGGTGAATAAATATAGTCGGTGATTCCATGCCGATTATAAAACATGTGACAAATGAATATAAAGTAAAAGATGAGAAACTTCTTCCATACAAGAGAATGGTCAATTTTTGAAGGGTTTCTTTGAGCGGAGAAAAATACCAAGAGCCTAAAACAGAGCAATAAATGATATGGATACAAAGTAGGGTCCATGTTGAGTATTCCACCTAAAAATAATGATATGTCATTTTTTGTGGATCACTTATGAACACCAAAGATATGACATGCTAGAGTCTTGTTTGATGTGCGAAGTTGTTGGTCCATTTTCTTCATGGTACTTGTGAAATATTTAATTACCTCAATGATGAAACTTTTCTTTAAAAAATTTCCCATGCTTTGATAAATGTAACCTCATCCAATGTATATCCCATTATACCCTACTTGGGGGCACCCTCTTCCGTCGAGGCTATGACGAGAATCTGTTGCGTTGTTTAAATTTAGATGAATCTATCCTAGCAATCAAAGAGGTGTATGAAGGCATCTGTGGGGTTCATACTAATGGGATCGTATTGGCAAAGAAAATACTCATAGTAGGATACTATTGTCCTACCATGGAAAATTACTGCTGCAAACATGTGAAGAAATGCTTAGATTGTCAAAAGTACGGAAATCTGATACATGCATTGACACAATCCTTAAAACCTATCACGACACCTTTGTTGTTCTTAAAGTGGGGTCTTAATCTTATAGGTAAGCTTAAACATGTCTCCTTAGATGGCCATAATTTCATTATCACTGCTATTGAATACTTTACAAAATGGGTAGAGGTTGTTCCTCTTACCTATGTTGAAGGCCCTCAAATATCTAAATTTATAATGAACCATATCATCTATCGATACGGTATCCCTTCTTCCATTATCACTGACAATGGTAAGCCATTTAAAAATAAAATTGTGAAAGCATTATGCAAATGTTTTCAAATATCTCTCAAGTTCTCAACCCCTATTACCCTCAAGGTAACGGGAAAGCCAAAGCTTCTAATAAAACTCTCATATATATTATGGAGAAGATGGTGAATACAACAGTCGTGACTGCATTTACATATTCACCCTACCATCTGGGCATTCATAATGTCTATCTACACCCCTACAGGTGTCACTCCATACTCTTTAGTATTTGGCACAGAAGTCATGCTACCCCTAGAGATTGAGATCCCCTCTTTGCGTATTGAGCTAAGGGACTACCTAAATGAAGAAGAGGACTATAGATTAGCTTGACTAGAAGAATTGGAGATATTAGATGAGAAATTAATTCACGCCCTCAATCACCTTAAAGTGTATTAGGATTGAGTGCGGTGAAGCTACAATAAAAGAGTAATACCTTGTCAATTTGAGGTAGGAGACTTGGTGTTAAAAGAAATCAATTCAACACTACAAAGGACCAAGAAAAGAAGGAAATTTTTGAGCCTAATTAGCTAGGGCCATATGTTATGGTTACCAAGTTTGGTTTAGTTTCCTATAATCTTAGCTATTCGGATGGCCAAGAGCTTCAGGAACCCATGAAATCAATACATCTTAAGCATTTCTACGCTTAGGTGCGGGGTCCCTAAAATATTAGAAAATAACAAAAATGTATAAAAATAGAAAAAGAGAGAAATAAATAGGTGCATCCAATAGTGAAAACCACGTAATGGTGGCACTTTAGACAAGTCCTTTGGTGAAAACTAGTTTCCAATGCCATTGGAGGGTACGTTATTCACAAGCATTTTAGGTCTAGGATTATGGTTGTTGTGTCTTAAGTTGATCCTTACCTTGATTATCTTAAGTTGTCCCTCTTTGCCTTGATCCGACTGATCCTACTTTTGAATGTGAAAAGTTTGACTTTGAATATTCCCATCTCACGCTAGGGGAAACTTTGCATCATCACATTCTTGCACATAACATGTGGCATTCTACCCTTGTACATCCCATCTAATGTTGGGGGCAATCCACATTTCTCTATTTTCTTTGACATTCACTTTGGAAAAATTCTTAGAAATTATGAAAAACATTCGTACAACTATTTGAAAATATCAAAACATATAGATATGTTGCTTGAAAAACTAAAAACATTCAAATACGTTTCGTAGAAAAATCCAAAACAATAGAAAATTGTCTCGAGATAATACCCAAAACAATAGAAAAACATCCTAAAACTGTCCCACAAAAACAAAGTAGTAGTTTTCTTACTTTTAGTTGTTGGTTTGTATGGTTTTAGTTGCATTGATTTTTCATATTGTGTGCTTTAAATTGGATTCATTTTCTTACTTAGATTGAGTGTTACTTTAATCTGTGGTGCATTGCATTGAGTTCATTCTATCTTGCATACTTGTAAATATTTGTGTTGTGTTGATTAGATTTGTTTAACTTATGATTGTTATTTTACTTATACATTTTGTTATCATTTCAACATCATATCAAATAAACCATCACATTTATACATCATATATCAATAAAAAAATAATTCTACATCACACATGTATGCTAGAGCTAATCATCAGTAATGTATCATCAATGGGGCAAGAGGGGTTGCGCATGATAAAAATCTATCCCCCCACACCAATATCAAAAATAAAAACATGTTTTACTCAAAGTATCTCATCAACATGCAATATGACATCAGCTAAGGTTATCTCATAAATCTGAACAAAATGTGATACAAACATAAACATACATATTAAGCATGATATCTAATAAAAAAGTATGATATGTCAATAATCCATCAATCATCATATATCCATAAATGTCAAATGTTTGTGTACAAAATAAATGTGTCTTGATACATATCAGATACAAAAATCCATCATGGACATGGATAAAAATGTGTCTTCATCACGAGGTATAATAAAAAAATACATAATGTACATCTCGTATTAAAATGTTCCTTCATCACGAGGCATAATAAAAATAATACATATACATCCGTAAAAAGTATGCCTTCATGTTGAGGCAATACAAAAAAATATACATCTAATACATCAATAACAAAGTCAACCATGACTCTCACCCACTTCTAGAATTCTGTCGGGACTACCACTAGGTGGGGGCATCTGAGGTGATGGATGTGTAGAAGGAATTGCACCATGTTGTGTTGACCCATGTTGTGCTCGACCCATGTTGCTCAAGCCTACTATCCCGAAGAACCCTATACAGATCATGTTGAGCGCAACAAAAAAATTTTCCTCTAGATTGTGACATATTGGCCGCTATCTCTGGATGAACTCAAGAGCTCTCTACTCAACTGGGATGGTCATATGATACTTCATCCTATGATATGTAGCCTTAGTTGCTAGGGAGGCACTCTAGTCAATCAAAACTTGTACTCATGAAGTAGTACTGCTAGCCGGAGCATGTCACAAGCTACCCTCACACTGGCTAGCTCTATCCATAGTTGGGCTTTGTCTAATACATCCTAGTCCCTTTCTACCTGCTTATACCCTCTTTGTTATCACCTTATCCCACTCTATCCTAGCCTGATCTCACTCTGTCATGAGTTGATCTCTCTCTACCCTAAGATGGTCTCACTCTGTAGTAATTTGATCCCACTCTGTAGCAATCTGATCTCTCTTTGTAATCACCAGTTGTAGGCCTATCACCTATTGTAGTTGTTGTTGCAAGGCAGCCACCTGCCCACCAACTTGTACATCCTCCTCCATATCCTCTCCACCCCCACCATCTCCTCCGCCTCCTAGTAGACTCACATGAGGGAGTGATGGAGGTTCTTGCAATGGTGCCCATAATGAAACTCGAAGGGGCATCCATGGTGCCAATATCTCGTGGTTGTACCACTAATCGATGTTGCATTAAAACATGTTGTTGAACCAACACTTGCTATAATGGCACCCCTATCCGCAGCCCTACCTATGGACATGTCTATGTCTCGTGCTCATGCCTTAGGATATGGGCCTGTAACCCCCGCACTTTTATCTCGTAATACCTCATGTGGAATGGTCAAATGGTGAGGTAGCGCTATCACATACCACCATGCATAATCCGGGTCATCACGGAATCCACTATTTGCGCTAGCTACACCCAAGACTATAGAACCACCTGTAGAAGAAGCTGGTATGAGCTCGGCCTAGCCTGATCTGGGGCCCCATATGAAAGGTCTCTCTATATCTACGCCCCGTACCACACCTCATCACTAGGAATCCCTGGATGAGACCAAATTGTCACCGGACGATGTCCACTCTGTACCACTCCATGATATGAATCTTGCTCCCAAGGATATAATGATCTACTGCAATGATGCTCAACTTAATCGCATCCCGAGGCCACTTTGGTATAACTCGTATGGCCCATACGTAATCATATGGGGTTATATCTTGTCAAAGGCACATCTATAATAATTTGTATCCCCCATGTGACCACGTATATCATCTCCATCTGAAACCCATCCCATGATAGATGGCTCTCCAAGAACCCAAGCTCTCAATGCTCCCGTGAGCGTCTAATGGAATGTGGTCCCATGCCCATATATGTAACAAAGTGGCGGGACCCACGGACTGTATTCGTGGTAGGCTATCAAATGTAAATTTGCATATAAGTGGGCTAAAATACACTATCCCCACTATAAACCTCTCCCTGGAGGAGGCCATGAATCACCCCAATAAGGGCTAGAGGAAATTGAGCACCAGTCTTGTCAAGAAACAATATACCGCTAACAAAAATATAGGAACCCGTCCCAACCATTGATCAACCATATACTTGCTAATATTAGTTTTCATACCCTCGGTAAGGTAAATCTACCACTCTAAACATCTCAGTTATGCATCGTTGAATATGCTCCTGGTGACCATTGTAGGTAATAAGTCGACCCTAGATGAGAACTCGAAGAATCCGCAACACAGCCTCTAAAGTGATGTTCATCTCTCCGGTAGGAAGATAAAATTTCTAACTCTCACTGCGCTATATCTCAGCTAAGGCTGTGAGCAGGCTATGATCTAGGATAATCTATGGCATGTGAGCCACGTATGATAAACTGGTCACCTCTATTGTAATCTCTAGAAAAATTTGGTCTCGTCACCTGAACGACGCCTCATAGGCCCGAGCCACCCATGTCACTCCCACATCTCTAATCGCTCTAAATCCATTTGCAGGGTTAATCAGGTCATTTATTATGATCTTATTCTTCTATTCTATCATCTAATTCATCTATTATACCATCTAGGTTTTCATAGAAACCTCTTTTGCCTTCTTATGTCCCTCTCAAAATGACTTCTACAAAGGTGCCAACGCCCCTCCTGCGCAAAGTACCAACGTACCCCCATAGCGTGAGCACCCTCGAGTGCTAGCGCCCCCTTCTCTTGTCATCATCACCAATCCGGCACTATGACAATTCTTCATCGGGAACTCCTCGTGCTATGATTATTTACTAATGCACACCTTTAGTTTGGTGGATGTAACTGAAACAAAACAACAACATAACAAAAGAATACCATCGACTATGATAAGACGGAATGATGACAAATCTAAAATATCAAAGTAAATTATAATATTAACATGAAATTGTTACAATCTCACCCATGAGGTACTTCAAGTGTTATTGACTTCACTTGCCTTTCACCAAGACTATGGGAGAAACTTTACAATTACACCTCTTAATGGCTTCTTCAACACACCTTTAAACTGATGACTTCCTTTGCACACTTCCTACAATATTTCTCACTACTTCCTTCTATGCTAAATGAGGGGGGTGGCCTCTCTATTTATATAACTTCCAGGCTTATCCATCTCATCTCTAAGATAGGATAAGAAATCCACTCTGACAAATCATATTCCATACCTTAACTCTTATCTGTACATGTAAGCTTATCATTTTACATGGGTTCCACATTTTTAGACTTTTTACAAATAAAATACACAAAATATTTATGACCTCACTCCTTGTCCTTATTACCAATATAATATTTCTAATTCCTAATCATGTAGACCCTACTTCTCTAATTACCCAAACTTTGACATTTTAACATTACCGGACCACTTACGACAAATATTTACTTTTTACAACATTCCTATTGTACTTTGACTGTTACCGTACTCCACATTATTGGTGGCGTCGTACTGGCAGCGCCGTTATCTTCTATCGGATGCTACTACTAATTATACTTAACAACATCCTATACATTAATGAAATATAAATTACGGAGGAAAATTTTAGTGTTGACATCTTCCCCCTTCCTAGCTTCTACTCCGTCCTTGGAGTAGACTCTTCTGGTGCTTGGAAAATCTTCAACTTGTCGTGGTTGACCCATTTCGTAATGGGAGTGCCATCCAATTCCTCCAGTCGGTACATGTACCATTTTCATGCATAGCTGCTATTTTGTAGGGTCCCATCCATTTTGGAAGAAATTTTCTCTGTCTTCTTTTTTTGTATCTGGAATCATATACTAGAACCAAGTCATTCACATGAAATGGAGACCACCGGATCTTTTGATCAAAGTATTCCTTCTGCTTCATTTTCTTCTTATAGTTTGTATCCTTAGCTATTTCCCTCATTTCCTCCAACAAATGAAGATGTACCAACCTTTCTTTTATTGAATCACTTTCATCCATTCTTTCATTTTTCATTACTCGACTGTGAGAATATCAAACTCAATAGAAGAACTGGATCAATGCCATAGGCCAACCGAAATGGAGAGTATCATGTTGCTGACTTTGATGTTGCCCTATATGCCCACAATGCTACATGAATCCTTTTATCCCATTTATGTACCTGCAAGGCTGCATCTTTTGCTAGAATTTGACACAACACAAAAAAATTTCGTTCCACCTGTCCATTTGTGCTTGGCTTGTATGTTGTTGCCTTCCTATGCTTAATAGAAAATTTATTGACTAGGGCTTCTACTACCTCATTAATGAAGTGGCTTCCTTGATCTGTTACAATTTCTAATGGACAACCAAATCTGGTGACAATGCGTTCATATATGAACCTTCCCACCTCATCTATGGAAGTTGTTTTCAATGGCCTAGCTTTAACCCACTTGGTTAAATAATATGTGGAAACTACAATATACTTATTTTGGCGTGAGGTAGTTGGAAGTGGACCTCACAATGTCTATTCCCCACTTTTTAAGGGACCAAGTGGAAGAATAGAGCATAATGGAGTGATGAAGTCTTACGGTTACCATGTGTTTGACAAATATCACATGTCTTACAATAATTATAACAATCTTTAAAAAGAGTGGGCCAGTGATAACTCGCATCCAAGATCCTTCTTCTTGTAAGTTGTCCGAGAAGTGCCCTCCACATGTACCATTATGGAATTCTTCTAGTAGTTCCTTCCCTTGATCACGTCCAATCGCCCTCTTGATCGCCCATCGTGTCCTATTCGAAATAATACTCTATGCGAATAGAATATGGACGATCGGCTTGAGTAATCTTTCTCTTAGTCTTTGCATTGGCACCATCAGGAAACTTGAATTCATTCAGATAATTCCAAATATCTATGTATTCACTAGGGATTGTGTCAAGGGATAAAAAGGTTGCATCGGGAAATCATCATCATCACAAGATGATCCTAAACCATCATAGGCTCGAGAGAGTGCATCTGCATTGACATGCTTCTTTCCTAGCCTATCTATAATATCAAATTCAAATTCTTGTAGCAAAATTATCCATCTTGCTATCCTCCTTGATGGGTTAGGCTTATTTACAATATATTTTAGAGCCTGATGATCTGTTACAACTAGAAATTTTTTCCCTAGCAAGTAATTTCTAAACTTCTTTACAACAAAAATGATAGCGAGCCTCTTTTTCAAAGATTCTGATAATTTACCTCAGCACTTTGCTCATTTGTCTTCTCCCAAAGTAAATTGGATGTTCATTCCCATTTTCATCCTTTTGGCTCAAAGTACTTCCTAGTGTTGCATCCGAGCATCGTGTACACAATGAATGGCTTGCTCCAACTGGATTCTTCAAAACAGGTGAAGACACCAGGGCTTCCTTCAGTTGTCCAAAAGCTTCATGCACCTTATTTCCTTTGAAATGTTGTCTCCATTTGATGCAGGTGGTCCAACTTGCTCCCATAGATGCAAAAATCATCCAGAAATACTCTGATGAAGGTCCCAATGTAGGGTTCGAACACCCTATTCATCAAACGCCGGAATGTTCTTTGGAGCATTACACAACCCAAAAGGCATAACTCTATAAGCAAACGTTCCCAAGGAGTGGTGAACGTGGTCTTCACTGATCTTTCTCTGCTATACGAACTTGGTTGTAGCCGTTATATCCATCAGCAAAACTATAGCACTCCTGGCCAGCTACTTCATCCAAGATCTGATCTAAAAATGGAAGAGGGTAATGATCCTTCTTTGTTGCCTTATTGAGCTTCCTGTAATCAACACAAATGCGTAGCTTCCCATTTTTTTATTGAGATCACAATGGGAGAAACCCATTCTGAATTCTCCACAGCAAATATGAATCCTACATCAAGCAACTTATCTATTTCTTCTTTTACAGTCTTGGAAAAATTAGGATTCATTATATATGGCATTTTCTTTATAGGCTTAGCACCATCTACCAGCTCAATAGAATGTTCTACCCAACTTACTTGACGGAGTTCCTTGTAATCAAAAGTGAATATGTGTATGTACCTTCGAAAGAGCTAGAGGTAGGATTCCTTCTCACTCTCCATCACAACATCACCAATCTTTATTTGTTGGAGACGATCATCAACTTCTTCTTCAGATAATTTTATGGGGTCATGAGTTGGTGTGACTGGAAGGATATCCATGACCAAAACATCAACCTCACTTTCTTCATCTTCGGTGTCCACTTCACTAGTACTAGAGTAATAAGAGGATGTCCAATCATCAGTTTCATCACTTGAATCCACAGTTCTGCCTTATGATGTCAAGGGATCATGTTTATCTTCACCCTCTCTCTACCATGTCCAAGTGTCATAAAGCCTTCATTCCAGTAGTTTCTTGCATGAACTCTCCTTAGCCATGGTCTTCCCAAGCAGCATTGGGTACGCAAAAGAACCATTTTTCATCACCTGAAAGTCTACCACACATACAACACCCATAACAGATATTGCCACATTTGAAACTACACCTTCTGGTTTAGTTTTTCCTTTATTTAATGACCTTAACATAAGTGTTGAAGGGCGATCAATTTTTAAACCCAACATATTCATTACAGACTCGGTCATTACATTAACTGCAGCACCTCCATCAACTAAGACATCATGAATTGAAATACCATTACATAATACCTCAGCTTGTGGAGCATAGGGATCCGCCTCTGCCTCCAAAACAGGGACCTCAACCTCCTTCCTTTGTCGAGCATTGAGTCCACTTTGCAGCTCCCACCTCTTCTCAGAAGACATAGCCAAGAGTTGACCATATGTAATATTTGCATAGCCTTTGGACGATCTTCCAAGATGGAGTATGGTCCTTGTGAAATCGAAAATCTCCCGCACACCCAACTTTCTTCTCCTATGTTTCTTACTAGTTTCTCCTTTCATCTTCTTAGGATCATTTCCATCTTGATTATCTTTTTCTTTCTTTCTTTTTGTTACAAACACATCTACTTCATTATTTCTGCTCTTATCTACTACATCAAAAGAATTCACAAGTGCTTTTCCTTTATCATTATCTCCTTTACTAGATGTAGAAGCTCTATTTGGACAATTATACTTATAATGACCCTTTTTATAACAACCATAACAAACAACTTCAGAAATATTTCTTTTGGACCTCTATCTCCTCCCCGAGAACTAAATTATTTTCCTCAAGAAGATTAATAGTTAACTGACCCATCTTTTTGAGTAGATCTTCATACTCAGTAGATGTACTAGGAGAAATATTTGTGCTCACCGGGAGTGGTTGTGGATTCTAGACCAAAGGTGCTGGTGTAGGCTCTACTTTAGCAACAATTTCTTTGGGCTCCTCTTCCATGCTTTCTTCTTACCTTCTTACAATCTCCTTTTCTTGTTCAATGGTAGCTGGGCGGTCATACTTCACTCGTTGTCGATTTCTCGGCTTCATCCCAAGAATGAAGTGCTTACAGAGGAGATTATCCATGCCATTCATCAACCCATCTGCTAATCCTTCCTTCTGGATCTGGGCATCGAGCTTCCTCCTTAGCTCTAGAACACGAGCATGATAATCCCTTATCTTCTCCTTCTCTCCTTGGGATAGCTTTGTGATCTCGATCATGAGATCTGCATATTTCTATTGTTCACCAAATTCTTCAAGAAAACTTTCAGTTAATAAATCCCATGAATTTTTCACATTATCACCTAGTGTTTCAAACCACCTAAGTGCTGAACCATCCAAAAAGGTAGGAAAAAATTCAGTCCATTGTTCCCTTCTTATAAGGCCATTACAAATACAAGATCGTTTAAACTCTTGAATGAAAGAAGAAGCATCTTCATTAGATTGAGCTGAAAAAACAGGAATCTTTCCCATTTTCAAAAGTAACCACCGTGAAATACCAACCCACAAGTACAATCAACAAGACTTATGTGCGAAATAATTGGAATCACTATACTAGAAAGTGACTTTACACCTTTCTACAAAAAATAGAAATGACCACGGTAAACTATGGTAAAACTTGACTTATCATGCGTAAAAACCGACTTTACTTGTGGTAAACACTATTCACGGTAAAAAGTGAAATTACTATGGTAAATACTATTCACGGTAAAAGTGACTTTACTTGTGATAAATACTATTCACAAAGAAAAATGACTTTATCATGGTAATCGCTATTCACGGTAAAAATGACTTTACCATGGTAACTACTATGCACGCGATAAAAAAAAGGTTACCCTCCAATTGATTTTTGACTAAGTAGGAATATCTCTCCGTAAAAATCCACCAACGAGGAATGGTCCTGCAATGGAACCAAAATGTCATCACCAATCCGTTACTATGATAATTCTTCACCGGGAACTCCTCGTCTTTATGATTATTTACTAATGCATGACCTTTAGTTTGGTGGATGTAATCTGGAAACAAAACAACATAACACAAGAATACCATCGACTATGATAAGACGGAATGATGACAAATCTGAAATATCAAAGTAAATTATAATATTAACATGAAATTGTTACAATCTCACCCATGAGGTACTTCAAGTGTTATTGACTTCACTTGCCTTTCACCAAGACTATGGGAGAAACTTTACAATTACACCTCTTAATGGCTTCTTCAACACACCTTTAAACTGATGGCTTCCTTTGCACACTTCCTACAATATTTCTCACTACTTCCTTCTATGCTAAATGAGGGGGTGGCCTCTCTATTTATAGAACTTCCAGGGCTTATCCATCTCATCTCTAAGATAGGATAAGAAATCCACTCGACGAATCATATTCCATACCTTAACTCTTATCTCACATGTAACCTTATCATTTTACATGGGTTCCACATTTTTAGACTTTTACAAATAAAATACACAAAATATTTATGACCTCACTCCTTGTCCTTATTACCAATATAATATTTCTAATTCCTAATCATGTAGACCCTACTTCTCTAATTACCCAAACTTTGACATTTTAACATTACCTGACGACTTACGACAAATATTTACTTTTTACAACATTCCTATTGTACTTTGATTTATGCTACCGTACTCCACATTATTGCTTTTTACAACATTCCTATTGTACTTTGATCAATACCGTACTCCACATTATTGGCGGCGTCAGATCGGCAAATAGTGCCGTTATCTTCTATCGGATGCTACTACTAATTATACTTAACAACATCCTATACATTAATGAAATATAAATTACGGAGGAAAATTTTAGTGTTGACAAGACATCAAAGGTGCCCCCATCCGCACATTTGCATGCCTTATTTTCCCCAAACCTTGACATGCATAAGCGTGCCTTTCATGGCGCTAGCGCACCCCTTTTTCATTTACGTGCAAGCGCCCATGACTTTTGGAAAATTTGTATGAGCACACATATTAATGCACTGGCGCATATGTGCCTATGCATACTTAGCACAAGCACAAACATGTGAATGAAGGTGTGCCCAATGGGCCATGCTGGCACATTCATGTGTAAAACCTATCATAATAAATGCGATTTTAACCAAAATTAAATGCTAAAAATTGAAAAAAGTAAAGAGTTAGGTCAGTGTGTACATGGGCCATCTACTATAAGTCTCATGTAATCTCTCACATGATCCGCATGGCATTTCTCAGTTCTGCGCACCCTCGTCATCCTCTCTCATAGGTCGGAGCTCAATCAATAGTAAAAAGGTAAGTGTGTGTGGTAAATAAACTTACCGTGATGGTTTATATACCCATTTTTACCCCTCACAATGTGTTTCTCACCCCAAGGCACCTCGAAACCGTATGGTTCTTCTAAATTCTTCTATCACTCGTCGTGATGATTACTTTTAATAAATAATTATTTTGTGCCTATTTTTGCTACGCTAGGGCATGTTTTTACTTCCCGACGGTCTTTTCTACCACCTGGGGCATATTCTTGCTTCACGATGACTTTTGGCGATGTCTCACGACTTCATTATTTAGTCTATAATATTTTCTTCCTAAAAAATTAAAAATTCAAAACAAAAGATAAATTTTTTCAAAACTTCCAATAAATTAATAAAATCATTAAAAATCGAACAAATGTAAAAATTCATTTTTTTTTCAAAAATTGGTAAACGATATGCATGCAGATTGAATCATGTATTGAATTCCTTATCCTTGAACATCAAAATTTTTTCTACACAAACATATTTCTTAGGTTCTTGCTTGTTCTTGTCTCAAACGACTTGCGGATCATTGTGATCTACCTCCATTAACAAAGTTGTCTTGCTTACTATGTCGGTACTCCCGTGCATCAGTGAGTTATTAGAGACTATGTCATAGTGTACGAATGTTTTCCATGGGACTACTTGTGTCCTCCGTTATTCCCCTCACATATATCCTTACTCGGGCACCATTTTTAACCCTTGACTTTACAACACGAACATTAGGGAACTGCAATTTGATAACAAAAACATTGGTACAATTGTCTTGAACATTGTTTGTTTGATTATGTGTGATTTTACTTGTTTCTCTATTAGGTTGGTTGGTTTAATTTCTCGTATTGCATTGCATTATGTATGTTGCATGGATTTAAGCATCATTTTACTTTCTCGTATAACATTGCATTATGTATGTTGCATGGAGTTACGTATTTTTAATAATAAAAAAATGTTAGTAATATTTTCATGTTAGTTTAAACTTTTGTTTATTTTAATAAAGGTCAATGATGTAGATCATAGGGGCAACATGATAAAATAAAAGTTGCTTATTGAAGATTGATGCAAAGAGCTATTCCTATTCTCCACTTTCATTCCTTATCACTATTATTTTTTCTTCCAAAACACTCCGGGACAATAAACAATCATGTTTATCTCTCTCATATCTTATTTCTTCTAGTCATTTCAATCATATTTTCGATCGTCAATTGACTTCTTCTATCACCCCATCGACACTCGAGGGGGCATCCTTTATTCCACTAATTTTTCTTCAAAAATTTACTTATTTATGTTTGTCTACTATATTTGAAGTGAATTCACTTACTTCACCTCAAATAGGGGAAAATGTAGACACCTAAGTTCCGCTTTTGCAATCTTATAGCTAAAAGCGCACAAATCACACTCATTCTTACCATTTACATTATAATTAGTGATTTTCGCTAATTAACTAGTGTTTTGTATCATTTTGGTCGCTTAACATCACTTTATTGATTACCTAACCTCTTTCATATTCAAGATGCCAATTTACGACAAATTATAAATCAAAACCCTCTTCTAAGTAGACAATTAGTGATTATTAGCTAATTAAGCCTATTTTACCCTTGTTTTGGTCAATATACCCTATTATTGGCTCAAACCCCTCTTCCAAACCACTCAAAATCACCCCACTTCCTTCCACAACATCTCGAAAGCTTCAAAATCTTATCCTATCCTCCTAATTGACCCTAAGTGGTTAATTAATGCTCCTCACATCCTAATCACTTGTTAATTCACTAATCATAATTAGAAAGACTTAATCGGGATTAACAAACCTTAATCTAATTTGTTCTCTTAGTCCCACACGCACCAAGATGCTAGTTTTCCTCAAAGGAAAAACTATAAAAAGGACTAACCACATACCTTTAAACTTTACACCATGCTTTTTGCATAACATATAAGAAATATGATTAATAGCCAAGCTCAATCCTTGCCTCAAGTCTTTAATGGGGTTAGTAGATGGGTATCCAATATGATCTCATAGTCATTGTTAAAGAAACCATATCACCTTCCTTGGAATAGAAACAAACCCCCAATTTGATTGCTTATAGATCTATTTAGGTCTAAGTTAGTTAGCAATTGAATGTTAAGTAGGCATGCTTTAGCTAAGATAGATTGATATATCATGTTAGTTCTTTCAAGCATTCCATTAAACTTTAATCATTGATGTAACTATTGTTAGATTCAATAAACATTTGTTAATTAGACTATGTGGTGTTAGTCTTGTTAGTTTAGCTTTGCTTTGAACTTTTAGTAGTCTTCACTTACATCTTGTTTTCTTAAACTTGACATACGTGTCCAAATTGTATTGTTATAGTGCTCGCATTGTGTCAACTCATTGTTATACTTAGACCTTATTTTTGTTCAAACATTGACTTAAGTTTTGAAGGTGTTGTAGTTACGTTGCTCACATTGTATCAATCCCTTTTTGATACTAACATCTTGTTTTTCTTAAAAATTGATTAAATTGTCCAAATTGTATTGTTATGTTGCTCGCATTTGTAGCCTTCATTTTTCAGAACTTGGACCTTGTTTGTATTAAAATTTTTTAAGTGTATACCTTGTATTGTTACGCTGTTAAAATCACTTCAACCCCTTTTAATACTTAAATCTTGTTTGTCCAAAACTTGATTTAAATATTGAAATTGTGTTGTCATCTTATCAAAAACAATCTTTGAGACAAAATTCAGACATAGGGAGTAATTTATTTTACGGTTGATCCCTTGTTCGGAACTTGTTTTGATTTTCCTTGTTACCTTTTGTCGTAAATTTTTCATCCCTTTGTAAAATTCTTTGTGAAATTTACAGTTGTTACACTGCTTGATTTTTCCTAGGTTCATTGTAGTACTTGTACACATTTTTCAAACCTTAGCGAAACATTTCCTATCATGCCTCCTATTACGAGAATGGGACATAGAATATTAGGATCAAATACTTTCATCGGTAAAAATTTGGAACCATTACTTGAAGATGAAAACTTGATTGACCATAGTGGAGACAAGGTGACAACTCCTCGGATAACTTTGAGTTTGATCCAACACGTATAAACAACTTCCTTTTCCAAAATAGAGATCAAGTTATAGCACAAGTTGTAGAATTAGGGGCTAGATTGCCACCTGAATTTGACCATACTATTCTTACAAACATGGTTCATGAAGAAGAAGAAGTAGAATAACGTCCCTCTTGATCTGATTGATGACATATTAAATCCAAGACATGCTTCTACTTCTGGTCAAAGAAATAATAATGAAGAAGAATCAGCTCCTAAAAACACAAGTGGTTATCGTATACCACCCATTCAAATTAATCATGAAGATAGAGTTGAGAGTGAATATCATGAACAACCCCTCCATGTGAAACTCAAGAAGAACCCCAAAATGATGAGGTCATTATTCAACAAAAATTACAAGCCCTTAGTCGTCAATTGGAAAACTTAGCTTCCCATGTCCACATAGACACATGTAGAGCTGCACATAATGAGAAACCTAAGGTCACATATAATGAAATTTACACTAAAAACGTGGGGTGAAACATCTAAGTCTAACCATGTGTGTATACCTACCACACCTTTTTGTGGCCAAATTTTTGACCAAGAGTGGCAATCCATGAAAAATTCCCTTACAAGTCTTCAAGAAAATAACGTTGGACACAATAAGAAATATCAATTTGAATAATTGTGTCCATATCCTTTCGATCGGAAATGTTACGTCATGTAGAAACAAAATCACGCACTTACTACTATTTACTATACCACCAAGTATGTTTTTTTATATATGGATCTTGCCTAAGAAAATTATTCACTAATAACACATTGCCTTATCAATATTCTTTTTTGAGTGCCTTTGTGTTTTTATATTTCATGTCTCTCTCTTCTACACCCATTTCTCGTCAGGTCATAAAGATCCATGTCTCTCAATCTTCACACATTTGTCGCGATTGTCTTAGGACAGTATTTCCTCGAAATGGAAACTAGTGCCCATGCGCTCCTGTCCATCCTAGGCGCACGTGTCCTCTTTATTTTTATCTTATTTTTGACATTTGAGGTCATTCTTTTTGGTTTTCCCACTCATATCCCGAGGTACTAGTCGGCATGTCGGGTCATTAGTATTGAAATTCAAGCAATAGATACCTATATAAACACAACATACATACCATTATAACGGCAAGAAATTTTTATCAAGGGATATCTATCAATATATCACAAGGGACTGCATTTGGGAACATTTTTCTACATACACACTGCATAGGAAGGGGAATTTTTGAATTCCATCCCACACATTTGCATTTTATCTAGAAACTTCCTATTATCTTAGCATCATCAGTGTGAGGGCAACCTAGGAGCACTATTACACACACAATAACATAGAACTACAATGGGTGTGAGATGTAGTGCAACACTCAATCGTAAGTTCACTCATTTGTGAGCTTGAGGATAGTTTGACCCCTCATGGTGCATCTTTTTTTTCAATATTTGATGTGGTTTTGAGGGTTTTGTAGTAGGATATTTGTGTTGTAGATTTACAGTTACTCCACTAGTCAAAGTGTGAATTTCAGGAGATTAGTGGCAAACAAGTGTGAAACCAAAGTGACAATTTTGGAACCAGATCCCAAGCTTTTTCATAGTCTACATTTCCCACCAGAGGTCTAGGGCACCCGCAGACCCCTTCCCCATCCAGTCGCTCGTGTCTAGGTGTTTCGAGAACGTCTCGCATTTTGTTGAGTGGGATTGTGATGGTATGTGCTTCTATTCCATCACATTCTTCAATCTTGACTTCAAGATAAGTAAAATCAAGGTAAGTGCCCTATCTCTTATATTTACTTTCATAATCAAATCAAATAAATTTCCTAACATCTATATTTCATTGTATATCAGTTGTAGTAGCCATTGCTTTCAGATTTAATGAAATAAATGTAGATTTTATTAAATCATTTTGGTGAACCCAAAGCTTAGAACTCCTTGCCCTAGGATCCACTAAAACCCTAATGGCTAAGAATAGCTCTTCTCCTCCTAGGAAATCCATGCCTCATGTGAGTGTTAATCCTATTTATGATGAAGAAACTATAGCTGAACTTAGCGATCTCTCTCGCAACACTATTCTTCCGAGATGATACTCAAAGAAAATTTTTTGGCTAATAAATGCAATGTTCCTACTAGCTTTGATCATTCTACTATTATCATTGTTTTTATCCCTAAGCTTTTTAGGTTGTAGACCTTGCTATGTAGTAATCCATACTCCACCCTCTTTTATTTCTGTTGAGACTCTAGATGATGCTATTATCCATTTTATGCTTAGTCTTGATGATGATACTTCAGATAAAAAAACATGATGAAAATATATATGTGCATGATGTTGTTTCTAATACTAGTTTGTATGATTCTATAGTTGCATCTCATACTCCTTGCATTTCTGAAAATGTCTCCAATGACTGTAATGATACATGTCATACTATTTATCCTCATACTTCATTGTATGTTGATGATATGCTTAATGAAATCCTTGCATCTAAATATCTGTTGTATATTGATGATACACATGCTAGTAACGATTCTACTTCTTTGCATATTGTTGAATGTGAATTCTCTACTCCACTTTCATCTCCTTATGAGATTGTATCTAGTCATATGCATGTTGATTCATCTCCTTCCATTACTTCATCTCCTAATAAATCTTTTGATGATATTCCTACGACATGTTCTTCACCACCTATTACATCTTTGCACCTACATCTAGTGTGCCCATAGCTTCAAACATCTTCCACTTCTTCTTCTAACATTCCTATGATCACTCATAATGGCAAGCTTCAACCACTCAATACACCATTCACATATTCTACCATTCCTTCACATGATATTTATCACTCATGCATGTTGTTGGCCAATTACAATCTCAAGTCCAATCTCTCACTCTTGAAAGCAAGGCCTATTATGTTTCTATTGATAATAATTATTTACATGGAAACCCTATTCCAAAAATATTCACAATTTAGAATTCCTAAGGATTTCATTATGCCTAAATTTTCATGTTTCGATGGTACTGGCAATCCATATCTACATCTCAAGCATTATCGTCTAGCTATGGATTCTTACTCCAATGATCAATTATTACTTAAAGATTTTCTTCATAGTCTTACTGATGATGCTCTCCAATGGTACACACATCTACCTTTTGGATCTATTAGTACCTATTGTGAGATGGAAGAGGCCTTTCTTCGATAATTTATACTTAATAATGGTCCTAGAGTCACACATGACCGCTTACTTGGCTTACATTAAAGCAAGACAAAACCTATTCTTGATTACACTTTGTGTTTCAATTCTTTCATGCATATTTAGTCTTTCAACCCATTGATTTAGAAAAGTAATTCATCTTTTTCATGGCTTGATTCCTGCTTTAAAACAGCACTTGTAATATGATACATGTGAATCATTCACACTCTTATGTTATAAATTCATTTATTTAGAACAAGATCTCATTGTTACACATGTCATAGATCCCTCCTAGTTTATATACTATTGCATCATCTAGTTATTATTCACTTCTATATGTTTAGCATCCTCCTAGGTCTCCATCTCTTCCACCTCACAAGCAAGTTCAGTCTTCTCCATCACATAAGTGTCCTTCATCTCCTCCACGGGAACCATTACACTTTTCTCATTACGTTAGGACTCGTGACTTGTTGTGTTCCTTGCTTGAAAAGATCTTATTCACTTACCTTATAGTCATCACCATCCACCTCATCGCTTATAAAGGCAACGTGATAAACCTTATTGGAACTATCATTGCATCAATGACCATCATGTTAATGATTGTTGTGCCCTTTATGATTGATTGTGACAATTAGAAGACAAGGGTGTCATTGCCTTTGGCCCTTGTTCTCGTGAGCATTCTATGTCTCCAATTCCACACAAGTGTGCTTCTATTTTAGTTCACTTATGTCCTCTACTTGTCTCCTAAGATTACTATTCATTCACCGCCATAGGTTAGTATTCATGTGTGCTCTCCATCTCATACATCCACCGCTACACCATCTCATCCGCCACACAATGCTCCTACTACACATTGGTTTCCTAAGCTGTTGGTATCTATGTATCCCACCTCTATATCACCCTTTATCGACACACCATCTTTCGGGCTTTCAATTTGGTTCATACACTTATGTTGCTTCGACTCCACATGTTGTCATTGTTACACACCCGTTTGGTCTCTAGTAGGTGATCTTCTCACCTTTCCCCCGATGACGCACTCATGTTATCTTGGTTCTTACATGATTGTTGAGGGATTTTTATAAGAACAACCCCACTCCATCTCCATGATATATGCTTATTGATAGATCTATCTAGTGCACACTATTGAATCGCTTCTCAATGACACACTCTTGCTTTTGGTTCATTCTTGGCATTTCTTTGAGGGTATTATATCAATGAACCTTATCATTCACACACTAGGGGAATTGTTATTCTCTTCCTCCCTCTTCATCATACTAACGTGTGCTTGAATACACTTTTACAATCATCTCATTCACATACTCTTTTACATCATTCATTTTATACATAATTTACCATCCATCACATCTCTATTCATACATACAATATACTTTTTCATCATTTATCTATCACATGGCGCAATCACACTATATATTTCATAAAATATCTATTTTCACATACACTATCTATGATCACATTAAACATCATTATCCATTAGTCAACATCAACAACTACGCAATGTAAATCAAATCAACAAATACGAACAATGCTCAACACATCACATATCAATACAACACATCAACACAATACAATGATGAAAATCATCCATCTCTATATATCATCAAAATATCATGGTTACATAGTAAAATCACTAGGGGGCAAGCCCCTACATACATATACATCATATCTCATCATAATTATCACTATCTACAACTGCGGAGCTCTAGAACTAAAAGCTTCACTGCTCACTCTTTGCCACTTGTCATGGCCCCTATACCTCTCTACCTTCCTATGTAATAAAGTAAGCTCGATCGATTGCTTTGAAAAATGACCTTATAGCTCCACAAACCTTGCAAATATGTCATGTGCTAGGGACCTCCATCCATAGCCTCTCTATCTCATTGTTTCTCCTCTCATGCCTCATCTCTCTCGCTCAATAACATGGTACATGTAGTTGCCACTATTTCCACTAGATCAAATAGATGAGCATGTTCACCCGCAATAGCATCCACCCACTCTAACATCCCACCTCCAATAAGCACATCGATGGGAACATTTTGTGTCAAGGTACATATTGATGTGTCAACAATCGCTGATTAGTAAGCATCCCCGCAATAATACAAAACATCACATTAGTTCATATATACAAGATGACAAATTCAAACAAACAAATAACAATATACAACTATCAATACACATATACTCACGCCGCTTATTGCCCCTGCTACAACATCAACACCAGGGGTAGGTTCCTCCCCCTCTACTCCTCCTACTAGCGGTGCTCCCACCGTATCCACAACTATTGGATATAGTAGCACCCATCGGTACATCACGCCACCATGAACTATAGGCCTCTCAGTGCACTCCGCGTCATCCACCTATATTAGACCTATGGTTATATCGGACTCATCCGGCCCATGGGTACTAGTTGCACCCATGTGGGCCTTGATCTAGCTTTGGCCCTCGTCTATGTCCTTGCAGATTTCACCCATAAATAAGGATTTAGGGGCACATCTTGAGCCATGCCAAACTGTCGTGATACACACTCTCCCTGAAATAGCTCCACCACCCCAAGAAATTTTTCCTCTAACCACATAGTGTGATGAATACATCGAAGCTCCACTGCATCCTCGGGCCATCCACCATAGTCATGATATGGCCTCTAGATAATGGCCCCTGGCCCCATGTGATCCAACATAGATCTATATGTATCATTGTCCATCCTCCTATCCCAAATTCCTACCCATCGCTCATAAAATATACGCAGTCTCTCCCACTTTGCATGTGGCCCACGAAGCGGCCTTAGTATCATAATATGCTCGTAATCTCATACATGTAACAAAGTGGTGGCTCCTAGTCCACCCCCATGCTCCTCCTATGTGAACCTGTATAAATCCCTATAAAAATTGGTTATACACATTGTTCCCAAGCATATCTAGTCCCATCCTCCTCTATACGACGGAAAATATCATGCATCTTATACAACATGCCTACACCACCACCCTTCATTGCAAAAGAAGAAGTAATCACCATAGCAAATAACTTCCACAATCACATAACCCCCGATTATAGCATCCAGACTAATATAGAGTTTAGTATGAACTCAGATCCATGTAAAATACCACCTAACGGTCCTCATCTATCTTTGTGCATCATTTATGGTCATCACCTACACCCTCTTACCAATTATAGGCAATCGCATGATGTGATATACATCCTTTAGAGTCATGGTCATCTCGTCGGTAGGCAACCAAAATGTGCAAGTATCTACAGAACACCTCTCACATAAAGTTGTGATCATCGGCATATTATGGGGCACATACCCCATCCTCGCTATGTGCCACAGTGGCACGATCTAATACATCCCACTCATCATTTGACAACCCCAATCCAAGCAAAGTACTCAACTAGTGACCTACATGGAAGTCTCTCGAATGAATATCTCTCTACATAACGCAAAACAAAAACAAACACGACATCAATACATCATATACATGTAAAAACACCTACCAATAACATCAACAAACATATAATTTCGCATTTACAACACTTTGGGCTCAACCCAAGTCTTCTGGGTCGTTAACACACACGGAGTAGGATGCAGTGCCCTAAGCTATTGTTAGCCTCCATGCATGGGCGCTAGTGTCTTAAAGGTCATTAGCGCCTTTGTCACTCTTGCCCAGGATCAAAATGTCGAGAAAATTATAAACATAAATTTTGCAATAATTCATGAAAAACAACTAATTTCAACACAATTTTTGAAAAAAATCACAATTACTAGCTCAGTTGTCGTACGTGATGCCACAACTCCCACTACCATCTTAAATCAACTCAATCACATTTCTCTCACTTACGACATATTCACACACTCAGAGCTCAAAATCAAACTCGTGCAATGATCAAATGACATACCTATTCACTTTTTCCTATTACTATTTATAGTAACTTTTAATTTCTTTTCTTGTTATGGTCATTATTTCTTTTAACTAATACACATCATACAATTTCACTCATATCTTGAACATTACTACTCTTTTTATTGTATCGTTTGCATCATTCTCTTGAAATCTTCATGTTATCATATCGAAAACATTCCATCAACACTATATTCCTCCTTGACACAATTCTAACTCAATATTTACACTATTTTACGACATCTACTAACACATCGATTATGATCACATCATCACACATCTACTTTCAGCTCATTTTTCATTCTTATCATTACTCCCCTTTCACCGAAAGGGGGAATACAATCGGGATTCCTATAATCCCCCTCACACCATTACATGACCATTTCTCACTTGATTCATCATTATTAAAAAAATTCTCATACATCATGCAAAATTTCACACCACTTTCTAGAAATTCTCCCTAATGACCTAATCTGGGGAAACAAACATAAAAAATCTATAGGAGTAATCAACCAAACACATTCAAATCTTAAAAAAATCTTCCACTATTTGAAATCACATCAATCAATTGACACAATACAACATATTTGTCCTCCCAGATGACCTAACTTGGGAGTTACATCACCACTTTCCCAGATGACCTAACATGGGAAGTTATCTCTACATTTTCTACCACTTCTAGATGACCTAACATGGAATCCATCTCACACATATTATGACACTTTGTTGGAGTGGGGGTAATGAGACATTATTTCCTTCCTTATATTGCTCCTATATGGGTTATTCACATTTGATTGAGAAGTATCGAAATGAACAAAATTTTGTCTTTGTTCATCTACAATGGCTAGACCTTTTGAGGATATAGTTAAAGTTGGAGGGTAAAACTAGACCTCTCTTCCTAAACTCTTCCTTTGGCTACAGGATGCCCAAATCCTTAGTTTTTCACACACAAAATTGGGTTGGGAAATGATCACTCCCTTCCCCATCTAAATATCCATTAGCAACAAAATCAAAATATCCAATCACTCAAAATTGAAATCATCAATCTCGTTAATTTTGTTCCTCACAATGGTTCACCATCTCCATTTATGCCACATGGATCGACATGTTGATCCATGGTCCATTACGTTAAATACTATTATTCAAGCACATACTTTTGTAATAGGGCTTATCTAGACTTATCATAGGTATGATCGTTACTTCCTTTACACTACTTGAATTTAATTCAAGTAACATAAAGGGGGAAAAATATAGACAAAAAATCACACACTTACTACTATTTACTATACCGCCAAGTATGTTGTTTTATATATGAATATTGCGTAAGAAAAGTATTCATTGATGACACACTACCTAGTTAGTATTCTTGTTTTGAGTGTCTTTATTGTTTTATCTTTCACCTCTCTCTCTCTCTTGCACCCATTTATGGTCAGGTCACAAGGATCCTTGTCTCTCATACTTTGCTCATTTTTCATCGGTTGTCTCTAGACAATATCACTCGAGAATGGACACTTTACTTCTTGCTCCAAGGTGGTTTCTTGAGGATTGATGGGTGGCGGATATAAGTTTGGTTGGGAATGTTGGGATCCATGATCATTAGATGGTTGTGGGCTGAGTTGAGAAGCTAACTGAGAAATTTGGTTACTCATTTGTTGTAGTTGGGATAACATGGCTTCTTTGGATATATGTGGGTTGTTCTCTCTACTATCTCATCCATATGCAACGCGATGGTTGTTTATATTATAGCGGTCTTTAGATGGTGGTTGTTGGCCAATGTCATCAATTTCATCATGGATAAGACTTTGGAGTTGGTCAAGGGTGTAATCAAGAGGAAGCTTTTCCCCATATCATATAGTTGGAGTAAAAGGGCGTCTTTATTTTTTTCAACGAAATGGTTAAGCATTTCATGTCTTCTTCCCTCTGTAAATTATGTACTTGAATCATCATCGATCTTGGTATTAACCATGGTCTCCTCGTCTTCTCATGAATATGGTTTTCTTCAGCATTGGTGTCATAGTAGTTATGGTTAAATAAATTGTGCCCTATGTTTTCCTCTTCGTTTCTTGATTGGGATTGAGTTGGAATTCTCCTAGGTGTCATTATAATCTAGTGATTTTAAGATGTACTGATCAAAATGAGGGTGTGTTGAATTGATAAAGAATGTGTGGATGAAGGAAGATTCGATTTCTTAGTCGAATTAATGTATAATCTTAGTAAGTGATATTTCTAGTAGGATGGAAGAAATTTAAAGGAGATAGAAGAAGGATTTTCCTCGGTAATAGAGGGATTAGGGTGTGCCTTATTATAAGAGCTTAGAAGAATAGGATAGGTGATAAGGATTTTTTTCATTCCCAAGGTGTCTCTTAACATGATTAGATTGTCTTGTTTATAAGAAATCGTAGATAAAGTGTTTAGGGATTAAATTGTTTGTGTATAGGTGTGAGCGAATATGTAAGGTTATGGTGATTGTTGTGATAAGGTTTAGAGTCTTATAGGCCTAGGTTAGTGTTGAGATACCAATGGGAAACAATAAATGATTAGGACATAAGTTGTGTGATAATAAGGGAGGGGTGATTATCTAGATTGTATAAAGTGGTATGAAATAACATACGTGGATTAGGTGGGGGATGTGTAATATGGAAAGGGATGTTTATGGCTTATCATTAGTGAGATGGAAGTGTGTTGTTATTTATGTGATTTTTATTAAAAGGGTGATAATGAGTGAAGGGTGAACAATGGAAGGCCAAATTTTTGGTTATTATGAAATTTATTAGATGTAAAGGTTGGTTCATTATTTTTATTTTGGATTTTTATGGTAACGTGGGAAGTGTAAACGATAGTAAGTGTGGGATGGGTGGTATGTGGTTAAGGTTTTGTTATGGTAAAATGTGTTGATTTTACAAAAATGTGTGTATAATGGTAAGGGGACGACGTGTAGCCAAAATTTATAGATTAGGAGGGAAAATATGGTTATTTAGATTTTATGTACAAAATTATCATGGAAGGTATGATCAATGGTGAATATGTGATGGGGAAGTTATGGTCAAAGGTTGAAAATGTATAGTAAAAAATTGAGTTCATAAGGTTGTGGTCAAAATCGATGAATTGTGATTGTATTGGTTTAATTATAAGGATTAGTGTGAGGTTTATTTACTAATTTCATCAAGAACACTCAAACAATTACAATCATGCAAGAACAATCCTAGCTAGTCAGGTGGGATTGCAACCAAACTCTAGCTCTCTTTTAATAACACATATCGACAACGGCGCCCACGGTGACGCTCTTCACCTATGTTCCAATGTGTGTTCGGCTAGCGAGTAATCTTGGGAAGTGTGGCCTCCTTGCACTATAGTTTGATATGTAGTCAAAAGGAATATCTAATCTAGGATAACAAGCTCTCTAAGGCGTCCCCTGATATACCTTTTGCACGTGGTGGGGCCCAATTTCATGTTGCGAGGATGTTGTTTGAAGCCTGGGTGTTTGGACATGAAATCCCCTCACTTCATGTTGTTCTTAAAACAAGCAAACACTTAGCCAATAACAGCAGTTGTCCTTGAATTTATATAACCCGCTAGAAAATGAAGTGTGTCTTCATGTGTGTGGAAGTGAAGCCCATGGTCACGAGACCCTAGGACTACGATAAGTGCATGGATGTCACTTCCATGTCACATTACCCCCTAAAAATGAAAAAGGGAAGGAAGACTAGCCACTTTTGATCCTCAAGATCATCCTAGGACGTGAGAGGAGAGCATACACAGTGTCATCTTCGAGGTTAAAACAAGTAACAACATGAATTACAAAAGGACAATAAACACACACATAACAATGAAAATTAATGATACATTTTTTAAGATGGGGGTCTTCGATAATGGGATAGTAAAACAAAAGGATTAGTAGTTTTTTTATACCCCAATGTTCTTGGACCATTCGGGCTACAAAACAAAGGGTTAGTAGTCTTGATTAATCAATATCCTGCAACCATAAGCATTAGGCAAATACTAATCGAATATTAAAACTGACAGAGTTTCCCCTTATTCCTGTGATATTCCTACAAAAATAGAATGTAAAAGTTGCAAAACACCACTAAAACACCAAAAGTGTGATTAGATTGGTTAGAATTAATGCAAATCTATTATCGAGCAAAAGTGATGCTTTATAGACAAAAGTGTTATTTGAGGTTAGATGTGGTGAAGTATGAATAAAAGAGCTACTATATGGATAAATGCACCAAACATGCACAAAGTGAGCGGTTAATAGATACAAAAGCATTGAAAATGATGCAAAAGCATTGAAGTTGATGCAAAAGTGTTGAAGTTGATGCAAAGGCACCGATCACAGTCACAAATGCGCTAAAATATGACCAAAAACATTATTGTATGATCAAAAGAGTTGATCCTACACAGCATCAAGTTAGTAGACACAAAAGTGCTAATACATACACAAAAGCACTAATTTAAGAACAAATGCACCACGAGGTTGAAAAACACGCTAAATTAAATCCCTGCACCCATAGAAGTCAGTAACACATCCAAAACCATTGTTTTAGGCCCAAAACTATTGTTTTATATACATAAGCATTGTTTGATAGGTCAAAAGCGTTGAAATGGATGAGTCTTGTGAAAATTCAAAATTTCAGTGTGCAAATCTCAACGAAAAATTTCCAAATTTGAATAGATTGTTTATGACATGAAATGGTACTACAAGTAATTAAATTTTTGGGGGTAAGCCCCACGGTGGGTGCCAAAATGTAAGCAAAAAGTGGTGTTAGTGTGCAACTTATAAACTAGGAAATAAAATTATTCAAATCCTATGCTAACACAACTATCTACCTACCTCAGATTGAGCAAGATAGAAAGAGGGAGAAGATCATATACTTGCACTTACCTACAAGTGGAAATCATCCTTCTGTGATAGCTTGGATGTTCTCTTGGATGGAATGCTTGAGTGCTTAAAATTTCATGGATTTAATTGGGCAGCACTTTCCCTTCTCAAGATGATGAATTCTTGCTTGACAAATTGCTTAGTGATTGATAGTTTGCTTGGATATTTTGATAGCATATACTTGTAATTATTCTAAGGTGGTGTGCATGGAGGGTGGCACCACTATTTATAGCTAAATGGAGGGTTGAGATTGATCCATGTAGGATATGGATCAATGGTGCAAAATGCATGAGAATGAAGAATTCTCTAGAATTAGAAAATTATAGAGTTTGGAAGAACTCTCCATTGAATTAAAAATTCAATGGAGGGAGGTAAGTATTTGAATATAGAGGAGGGAAATTAGTAGAGGCTTCTAGAAATAGAAGCCTCTAGATTTAGAGGATCATTTAGCTTAGGATTAGGTGATCATTAATTGTGTTTAGTGGGGTGATTAGATGGAGAGGCTAGGTGTAGAGTAGGCATAGAGTAGGTGGTAGGTGGGTGGTAATTTTAAATTCCTAGAAATAGTTAATAGAGATTAGTTAGTGGGATTTTGATATATTAATGAAGTATTAATATGACTAAGGGTAGGATGGGATTTGAAATGGATAATAGAAATAATTGGATTATAATAATTAATGTAATGATAGGAAAAGGATTAATAATGTAAAATGGATGTGATTATTTTCTAAATGATCATGTTGACACTTTACATGTCTACATGGCAACATGACACACTCATCTTATCATCCCAGAACCTCTTTTCCTACCCCTCTAGATAGTCATTATGATCTCCTCGAGTAACTTGAGAAGACTACTACCAAGATTTCCATCTTGGATATTCTTAAGATATCTAATGTTCATAAAGACATCCTTTATAAAAATCTTTAGGGGTCAAGAGTTTCAACAGATATTGATCCATCATGCTTCCAAGCCTTGGTTACGCAACTTGCTCCATATGAACATATTACCGTTAGCTAGTATGAGATTCCAATGGATGATCATATGTGTAATCTCCTTTTGTACACGAAAGTGATTGTTACTCGTAAAAAAATTAAAAGGGTGCTCATGGACAATGGATCAAGATTGAACATTTGTAACTTGAAGCTCATCGAGGCGGTTGGGGCCTTGCGACACGAAAAATGGAGCCTAATATTATTACCATTAAGATTTATGATAATACAAAGTGGTAGTCAGCTGGAATAATAAATTAGCTTATGGAATTTGGTCCCATTATCAATGATACCTGGTTTCATGTCCTGGACTTGAAACTACCCTATAATATGCTCCTCGGTCACCCATGGATTCATGTCATGCAAGCCGTGCCCTCAACTTTCTATCAATGTATTAAAATGTACCATAAAGGGAAAATACTCACCATTCTTAGGGACCCACAACCCTTTGCACATTGCAGAGATTTATCTAGTTATTTCCCAAATGCATATGAATGTTCTTCTATTGAAATAGTTGTTCAGATTCAATCAGAGGCCCTCACCTCTCACATTGATGTTGATACACTGCGCCCACGTGAAAGTGGTGTTTCTACATTTGTATCTCCATTTTATACATGGGAGATGAAATTCCTTTCTACCGCTGCGAAGAATACAACCTTCAATAGGCCCTCCTCATTTCCAATCTCCCTCTATCACCTAAGACACATGGTAGATCCATTTATCAGCCACAAAGGTCTCAAGAACTCTACAATATTGACACCTTCTTTCCTAGTGGGCTTTTGGCGAGATGAGAAAATGCTTGACACTTCTACATCCCAGCTTCCTAATGACATGGTCTCCTCGCTATCAAGCTCCTGAATTTCATCCCTAACAAGATGATGTATGCCATGGGTTACCAAGGATATGGATGTGGCGTAGATGAATAGGGTGTGTGGGAACCTCTTCCAACACCACATGAAAATATGGAAAGATATGGTATTGGTATTCGACCGTATGGGTCCCATCCTCTAGAAGTCAAAGCCACCTCTTCTGAACATGACGATAGTTCTTTTGGTTATGATAGTGAAACATATTCCCTATGTAGTCTTTACGAAGACCTTGCCTCCACGAACCTATTTCTTGACATGGCTATTTTAACCTTATCCCCTTCTACTCCTAAATTAAATCTTGTTCACCCATCCCTTGTAAACTAGGACCAACAATAACACATACCAATTGATTTCTTTCGAATGATGAATCAATTGGTGAATTCATGGGTCTACGTGATGACATTCCTATCGGTGATCACAAAAATGGCTTCTCTATCAACCTTGATGCATACACGTATTTTAGGGAGGAGGTTGAGTTATGTGGTTAGAAAAATAAAAAAGAAAACGAGGAAAAATAACTTCTAAAAATCCTCGTCAAAAGAAGAAATCCAAGTCCCATAGTGAAAACCTCTTTGAGGCACTATCAGACAAACAAATTGAAAAATCAAAGGATATAAAAAGTGACCAGTCTATGGGTGAAAATCTCGTTGAGACGCCCTTAGAGAAAGATCTCAATCTCCCCCTAATCCTATGCATATGGAGGATGAATCCAAATTGTTGGTGGAGGAGACTATTGATGTTAACATTGGAACCGAAGATGAACCTAAAATGGTTAAATTAGGAGCTTCTCTCTTAGCGTAAGAACAAAAAATGTTTGTTATGATCTTTCGAGAATTCTCATATGTATTTGCTTAGTCATATGTAGACATGCCTGGATTGAATCCTTCTCTAGTAGTGCATAACTTGCTTATGCATGAATCTACTAAGCCAATCAAACAAAACAATAGAAAATGTATCCTCATGCAGCTCTTTTGGTCAAAGAAGAACTAGAAAAGTTGTTGGCAGTAGGATTCATCAGACCTATTGACTACTCGAATGGATTTCCAACATAGTTCATGTTCAAAAGAAGCCCATTGGTATCATAATTTGCATAGATTTCAGGGACATTAATAAAGCATGTCCAAAGGATGACTTTCCTCTTCCAAACATCAACATGATTGTTGATTCAACTGCAGGATATGAAATGTTATCTCTTATGGATGGGTTTTCAAGCTATAATCAAATAAATATTGCAGAAGAGGATCAACATAAGACTGCTTTCACTACCCCTTGGGGTACATTCTATTACCAAGTCATGCCTTTCGGCCTCAAGAATGTAGGCACAACTTATCAAAGAGCCATGAATGTCATCTTCCATGACATGTTGCATGATATTATGGAAGACTATGTTGATGATATCTTAGGTAAGTCCAAGACTAGAGCATAACATCCGAAATCCTACATCGTATCTTTTAGTGAATAAGATATTATAAGGTCAGACTCAACCCAAAGAAGTATGTATTTGGTGTGCTTTCAGGAAGTTACTAGGCTTCATTGTTTCTAGAAGAGGAATTGAAGTGGACCCAACAAAGGTCATGGCTATTACAGAAATGCCTCCTCCCAAGAACCTCAAATAGTTGTGCAACTTATAAGGTAAAATCCAAGGCATCTGCATATTCATCTCCCAACTTGCAGATAAATGTCATTCATTCACACATCTTCTCAAGAAAGATGTTTATTTTCACTGGGTCCTGAATGCCAACAAGTGTTCTCCTTACTCAAGGAGTATTTGGTAAGCTCCACTGTTCTTGTACCACCTACCTCAGTGAACCCCTTCATTATATATATTAGATACTCAATTTTCTATCGGTGCTCTTTTAGCTCAATATGATTTAAATCAAAAAGAGAAATTTGTCTATTATCTTAGTTGTACATTGATCTCCTATGAGCTCAATTATCCATAAATTGAAAAAGCTTTCTTGGTCATTGTTTTTGCCTTCCAAAAACTTCGTCACTACCTTCCGAATAATGTCTATCGACACACCTACAGGTGTGACTCCATATTCCCTTGTTTTTAGTAGTGAATCCATTTTACTCCTTGAGATCAAGTTTTCTTATTTGTGGATATCCCTAAGAGATTATCTGGATAAAGATGAAGATTATAGAGTGGTTAGGCTAGCCGAGCTAGAATTACTTGATGAAAGGCACCTCCATGCATTGGATCACCTCAAAGTGTATTAGAACCGAGTGCATAGGAGCTACAACAAACACATCATACCTCATGAATTTGAGGTAGGAGACCTTGTTCTTAAAGAGAATCAGTTCAACACTACAAAAGAGTGTGAGAAGAAAGGCAAGTTTGAACCTAATTGGTTAGGGCCATACATTGTGGTGGCTAAATTTGGTTCAGGTGCTTATAAGCTTGCCTATCCTAATGGTGATGAACTTTGAGAACCCATGAATGTCATGCATCTCAAGTGTTTCTACGCGTAAAAATGGGGACCTATAAAAAAAAAATAAAAAGTAAAAATTCAACAAAAAAGTAAAGAGAAATAAATTCGTTTAAATGTGAAAACCATGCAATTGTGGCACTATCAAAAAGTTCTATGGTGAAAACCGGTTTCTGGTGCCATAGGAGGGTTCTTTATTCACAAGCATCTCACACCAAGGGGCATGATCACTTCTTCCTAAGCTGGTCCTTTGCCTGTGTCTGAGATCCTTTTGAGCCTATCCTTTGTGGCATTGATCTGGCTAAACCTACTCTTATACATATGTGTGGAGTTTACCCTTATACATTCTCGTATATCGATGGGGGTATCCGTACATCTTCGTTTTCTTGTGCAAAGCTTTGGAAAGATTTCGAAAACAGAAAAAAATTCAAATAGGTCTTACCAATAAAACCCAAAAACAATATGACATTGTCTCGTGAAAATACAAGAACAATACAAAATATTCAAAATGTTCTACAAAAACAAAGTAGTGTTTTCTTGGTTGTTTGTTTGTTTGTTTGTACATAGTCTTGTTGTGTTTCCTTGTTTGTATATAGTGTGTTGTCTTGCATGCTTTTTTAGATTAGTTTGTTCTTTACTTGATTAGATTAATTTTTTCTTTAGATTGTGTGTTGATTAGCATGTGTATATATTAGATTTGTTAATTGTTCTTTGTACTTGTGTTATTTGCTTGTACATTGTGTGTTATCATTTCATCATCACATTCATATCATCACATATATCTATAATATCTTCATAGCTAACATAACATCATCACATATCATCAATAAATGATAAGCTACATCATCATAAAGTAAAATCAACATGTATGCTAAGCTAACATCACATCACATCATATCATCAATGGGGAAATAGGGATTATTTTTATCCCCCCATCATAAACCATAATAAAAACATGGGATAACACAATATCTCATAAATCAAAATGTGATATACATCAATGTCCATCATCATACATGTCAAAAATCATCAATTTCCATATACCAAATGTATCTCAACAAAATCATATACATATGGGTATGTCATCATGGCATCGATCAAAAATATGTGCCTTCATCTCAAGGCATATACAAAAAAGTACATGTACATAATGCATCATCTAATAAATGAGTCAACCCTGACTCTCTCCAATGCTAGGAGTACTTGACTTGTGACTAGGCGGGGGCATCTGTGCGATCTCACGAGATCTGGAGGGTCTATGTGACCACGATAAGGTTGCGAGATCTAAGGTGGATTTTGATAAGGGAAGGATTTGCATTGATGGACAAATTGTAACAAAATGATAATTAGATAAGTATACGAGGCCGTATAAATATGTGTTTAATAAAGAGTAAATCGTTAGCGATTACTTAGATCGTTAACGATTGAAGAAAAATCATCGGCGATTATAGGGATCGTTGCCTATTGGGGAGGTGGGAAAAATTGGATATATAAGGTTCGTAGGAGATTCATTTGAATCATTGTGCATTTGCGAGATTATGATTTTGAGAGCATTGATTGTGTGATTTTGAGTTTGATGAGTGAGTGGGAGGTAGGCTGGAGCTAGACATGTACTTCTATTTCAGGAGCTGAGCTATAGGCGGTAAGGGCTTAGGCTAGTGTCGATGGGACCTCTTGGTAGTGTGACTTTGACCAACTACCAATCATTATGTGAGGAGCTCATATACTATGAGGAGATAGTACAAAAAGGTTACTGATGAGCCTCACTATGCAAAGATATCAGTGCGAGAGGTAGGCGGTACCGTCGTGGAAGTGCTACGAGGTTGGTCAAGAGTCAAGAGGTCCAAATAGAGGATTGGATAGAGGTCTTGGTGGAGATGATGGGAGAAATGCTTGAGGGAGTATCCGGTTGATCGATATTCAGTTCACTTAGTAGATATGGATGTGATGATTTTTTGATGTATGAGGCTCTCTCAAAGCCTTATGTTGATGTATATTTTTGATATAAGGGGTTTTTTAGGCCCATGATGATGTCTATGTATTTCCATATATATAATATTATGATTTTGATTCATTTGGTGTTGATTAATTTTGATGTTGATTTGTATATGAGTTGTGTCGATGAGATGTTTTTAGATTATGATGTTATATGTGTAGATGTGTAAATTTGATTTGTAGATGTGTAAATTTGATTTGATATGTTGATATGATGTGACTCCAAATATAGTGATTTTGATATATATATTTCAAAATGTACTTCAATCATGGTTAAGAATAAAATGTGAATTTATTTTTTTTAGAATGGATTTGGTACATATGTAATGTGATGGTGAATATGACAATGCACTTGAGGCCTTGTAACAAATGTTAACATATAAATAACAATAATTAGTCACATGTGGGGTCTTGGATATAATTGTAAATGAGTTTATATACCTTCTTATGACACGAGAAAGGTTGATATGTAGCTTGTATTGGAAATTAGGTTTCCTTTTGATGGCTTGTAGGCTTATACCCCAACTATTTTCTTATTGCGCAAATCTAATCGATGTAGGAAGTTTACTTATGACGGAAAGTTAGTCAATGCAGGAAGCTTTCCTATGATGGTTTTGATAGTTGACTTTGATATGAAGGTTAATCAATGTGGGAAGCCTTTCTCTAATGATATGGTGGTGCAATGACCATCCTGCTAAAACTCAAATTTTGGTGATTTTTAATAATTTATTTCTCTTAGAATATCTTCTCGGGTTTTCTTGAAAATTTGAAAATTTGACAACTTGCATATGAAGTATACGACTACAAACCCATTAAATTTAATCACAAGCCGAATGTAAATATAAAAATACATCATGTTCTTTAGAGGGGTTTATTGGATTTTCAAATCAAACAATTATTATGCATCCTAAAAATCCATTGTGCTTTCTTACTAAACTGTTAACAATTTATTTCTATGATTCATATAGTCGGGTCTATTGAAATCTCCCATACGTTGACTACAAAAATCAAGACATTTGAATTTATTGCATATATTGATAGGAATAATAATAAATTACCGATCTGCACTTTGTATTGGCCTACATGGCTATGGAAAATTCAATCATCCTTTTCCTCCTCTATACACGACCTCAAACTCTAAAATTTGGAAAACTTACTCCTTTTTTATTCAACAAAGATCGAGTTTCATTGAAGAAATTTAAAATTGTCACTGGCCTAGTTTTGTCAAAACATATGCTCCAAACTGCTCATAGAAAAACTTAATTCAACTTTACTAAGGCCCAAATAAATTCAACACACTTGTCTAAGATATCTTCGTTCAATATTATTTACGGTTTGGTGAAAAATATCATTCACACGTGTGTCAAAATCATAGGTCACTGCAAGATTCGAGAGAGTTTCATTGAACAAGGAACATACAAAAACAAAGTTTATAAAAAATAATATGCAAACTTAAGAATATCTCGAAAAACAACAATCTTCCACACCAATTTTTATTCCCCATCCTTTTCCAATCTTGTTGAATCACTAATTGCACACAGAAAAGAATGATGAAAATAATCCATCATTTAGAAAAACCTTGTTCACTTCTTTATTGATTTTTAACTATTACATGATTTTTGTTTGAAGACTGCCGGGTTTTACCCTTCCCATAGGGGATTAAGCCTTAGGCAAACTAAGCGATTGCTAGGGCGCCAACAATGAGGGGGCACACGAATCTAAATTTTTCCTTTTTGTCAATTAATTTTAGAACCTAATTTTAAAATAATTTATCTAATGACTTAATATTGATCAACCCATTTATAGATAGTATTGTATAGTAATATAAATTTCACACATACACATAAAAAATGTAATATTTTTGCATGTAAAGGAAAATATCACATATTTATAAGCACATATGATTTTTTTGGTATTGTTACCCATTCTCGATGTAGCTCCAGATTATGTAGGTGTGTAATTTGTTCTAGAAAAAGGTTAATGTATTTTTTATAATGTTGCTGGTGTATCTAGTAAAGGTGAGTATAATTAAAGGAAAAAAGTATTTAATTTTCTATTCTTAATTTTTTGGGGAAAATTTCTATTATTTTGTTATGGAGGAATCCGTAGGCCTAGTCTAAATACGACTCTTCACAAAACCATGGGAGCTACATAAACGTTTTTGTTTCTTTGCAAAAAAATGGTGCTTTATTTCAGGATAGAGTTCATGTCACCTACTTGATAAGGCTAAATCAAACTTGTAAGAAGCCTTGTATAAAATATTGTATTTTTTGCATTCTGAGCATCTCCTACGATTAATTTTTTCCATCCACAGAATATTTTTCATCCTTTTGTGATAATTTAATAATATATTTTTATTATTATTTGATTATGACCATGATGTAAATTTTAAAATACAAAAATATAGACATTTTATTTATTTAATTTATGGAAAAAAATATTAAATAATTTTTTTAGAAGGGTGCCCACTCAAACTATTGTCTAGGGCACTCCAGGACCTTTAATTTGTCCACAGGGCCCCTTCCACACCTAACTCCACTTTCACACTTTGTTACTGTTGTATATTCCTATGAAGAGGCTCGACCCACTCATTATGCATAGATGGATATTATTCCTAATTACCTAATCTTCACACTAATTTAGGACTTATTCTCACTCCTAGTTGAGATATTCACTCAACTAACAGTCTAAAACAAGGAAATGGTTTTTACACCCATGCATAACTATGACAACTTGGCTCTTGCTCGAAGTTGAGGATGGCAAAGGGAAGTGGCAAGCACCGTGGACCAGAACGGTCATTTTTTTCAAAACTAAGCCTTTGCAATGGTCATACGGCCTCACCTCCCCGTGATGCTTGTGTTGGAGCCCCCTACGGGCCAGGGCCTGTCGGAAGCCTTGCGAAGCGTCTGGGACCCGGATGACCCGCCGGGCGGTGAGCTTAAAGGTAATGGCAAAAATAGTCCAGTCGAAATGCCTTCACTCAGTTGATCGCCTTTGTCTCCATGTCCTTAGAGGATTCAGTAGATCTAGCCGCCCAAACAAACCTTCTCGCAAATAGAGCAATCTTTGCAAAATTTGTTGGTTGTCGGCTGATTGTGGAGGGCATTCAAAACTGGTGTGAGGTGCAGTGGGGTAGCGGCCTGAGTATCCGCTTCTTGGAAAGAGGTTTTTTTCTGGTTATCTTTCGTAGTGCCACTCAAAAGAATGATACCATGGTGAGAAAAGACTTTCTTTTGGCAGACTCAGGCCTGGAGATACGTGATTGGGAGACTCATTTCGACATGGCTAAAGCGGAAATGGAAGGACTACAAGTTTGGGTAAGACTCTATTCGCTACCCAGTGAGTTTTGGTCCGCCCCCATTCTCAACAAAATTTTCTCCAGTCTGGGACGCGTTGTCCGCATCGACCCTGTCACCTTGGAAGGTACCCTTTCATCCTTTGCTAGGATTTGTATTTCTATCGATTATAAACAGAAGCTTCAAGATCTTATAATAATCTCCACCCAGTCCGAGGCTCTGGGAGCAAAAGGTTGAATATGAAGGCGTCTCCAACAACTGCTTTAAATGCAAACAACCTGGCCATTTCAAAAATCTGCAAAAATCCCCTGCTTGCTTGAGTAAAATGGAATGGAGGAAGAAATCCTCTCCCCTTCCTACCTTCACTCCCATCGTTCCTTCCCACGTAAATAAGACACAACCCTCAGGAGAGGATATTAATGACTCCACCCCTGCTTTTGAGTCCATGTCTTTAGATCAGTACCATTTCTTTGGTTAAAGAAATGACCACAGTGGTAAAGGACTCAACAAGGATTTTATCCCTTTTTCATGATGGTATTTCTCTCATGGGAGGGAACACCATTTCTTTGGAAAAATGGGTGAATGAGAAGGATGAACTAATCCAGTCTAATGATGGTGACTCCAGTGGTTCTCTGGAGATTTTCCCTGAGGAACAATCTTTAGATAACATGCAGATGTGCCCGATTCTTCTGACACCAGCACTTCTAAACATGGATCTAGGACCGAAAGGCATTCTGGGTCATCCTTCTAAGAGTAAAATTTCCCTCAAAGAGGTTGCAGCAGGGAAGCAACTTCAACTATTTCTTCCTTTTTCCCTCTATGAGTAGGAGAGGCGAGTCCTCTCTGAAGCTCAAATGATTCTCTTTTCATGGAACATTAGGGGCCTAAATGCCCCTAACAAACAACATCTTTTAAGATGTTATGCTACCGATGCTTACTGTTGATATTTTCCTTCTTCAGAAACTAAGATGTCTGTGGAAGGTTGCAAGAAAGGTTGGTTTTGAAAATGGAAAGGTTGGGAAGGATGCTTTTTGATTCATTTGGTGCCTCGGGAGGCCTAGGAATTATGTGGAAATCTAGCTGTTGCATTCTTGAACCTCTCCTCGTTGATTAAATTTCATCTAGTGTAAGGTTTTTATCAAACACTCTGATGAGTCCTTCTTATGCAATGTTTATGGTCCTTCTAATCCGATCAAAAAAAGAGATCTATGGTCTAAACTTCATCTGGTCCTTGATTCGGCTGTCAACTCCAAGATTGTAGTTGTAGGTGATTTCAATGCAACTCTTTCTGACCTTGATAAATAAGGAGGTATTCAATGGCAGCCACATTCTCAAGTGGACTTCACCTCCTTTGTGTCTTCCACCATTTGGTTGACGTGGAGCCGAGTTTGGGTTGGTTCACATGGAATAATCGGAGGCCTGGGTTTAGTTCAATGGCAGTGCGTCTAGATAGATTTCTTGTCTCTGAAATCTGGCTGCAAAACAATTTTCTTCTCAAATGCTTTGTTCTTCCCCTTTCCGGCTCCGATCATTTCCCAATTTCTCTTAACATTTCCTTTGATCTTCCCCCTCGCCGCTCACCTTTCAAATTTGAAAACATGTGGTTGTAGGATCCTTCACTCAGGCCCCTGATTAAATCATGGTGGGACTCCTTCAAAGTCAAAGGGACCTGGATGTTCAAACTCTCCAAAAAGTTATCTTTGCTGAAAGATAATCTACGTAGCTTGGAATATCTCTTGCTTTAAAAATATCTTTCTTGAAAAATTGAGAGTTGAGAAGGAGCTTCGTATTCTGAACGAATCTATTCTCTCACAAGGGATGCTTCAGGTTGATTTCCTCAAGGAAAAATTACTTCTCAGGGAACTTGGCGATCTTCTTCTTAAAGAGGAAATTTATTGGTGACAAAAATCCAGGGAAGTCTGGCTGGCCGACGGTGATAAAAATACTAAGTTCTTTCATGCTTCAGTCAAATCCAGAAGAAATTTCAATTACATTTCATCCCTCCAATTTGGATGATAATTTTGTGGCATCCACTCAATCATAGATCAAATCTGAAGTAGTGTCTTTCTTCAATAAGCTTTTGAATGGTGATTCGGCCACCCCCTTGAGATCAGTCTTCTTTCTTTAATCAGATCCCAGCCTCGGTAACTGTTGCTGATAACGACATGCTTCTTTCCCCATTCACCAAGGAGGAGGTTCAAAAATTGTTTTCTCAATGAAGAGAGATAAAGCGCCCGACCCTGATGGTTTCCCTGCCTCTTTCTTTTAGGACTTCTGGGATGTCATTGGGGATACAGTTTGGAATGTAGTGGAGGAATCACGGCATACGGGCAAAAGCTATTAGGTGCTCTCAATCACACCCTCATCTGTATGTTCCCCAAAAAATCCCCAGCCGAGTCTCTGGATGATTTCAGACCGATTTCCCTTTGTAATACGTCATATAAAATCATCTCGAAAGCTATTGCAAATAGAATGAGTCCTCTCTTGTCTAAACTGGTGGCTCATGAACAAAGCGGTTTCATTCTTGGGAGGTCTATTTCAGACGGGATCATCATCTCCCACGAATTGATTCACACTCTTCACTCCACTTCTCAAGCTGGCATGATGCTAAAACTGGACTTTAGCAAATCCTATGACCGCGTCAACTGGAGATTCCTCATTAAATCTCTTCAAGCCATGGGTTTTTGTTGGCAATTTTGCAATTGGATTTTCAACTGCATTGCCACCCCTCGATTCTCAATCCTGGTTAATGGTTCGGCTGAAGGCTTCTTCTATAGTAGTAGGGGATTGAGACAAGGTGATCCCCTCTCATCTTTTTTTTATTTTGGTCGCTTGAGGCTCTTAGCCGAAGCATCAAATCTGCTATTTTGGATGGATCCCTTAAAGGTATTCAAATTACCTCCAATCTTCCTACCCTCACGCACCAACAATTTACGGATGACACTTTCCTTTTTGGTCAAGGTTCTATTCCAGAAGCAAGGTGCCTCTCTTCTATTCTAGATTCTTATTCTTCAGCGGCGGGACAAGTTATTAACTTTCATAAATCTATCATTTTCTTCTTTAATGTTGCCCCAAGATTACAATGCAGGATCAAAGCAATTCTCGGCTTCACAGTGGGTGTTCTCCCCCACAAATATCTGGGTATCCCACTTTTTCATGGGAATGGCAAAGTGCATCTTTGGGATGGGCTTATAAACTCCATTTCTTCTAGATTACTCTCATGGAAAGGAAAATGGCTATCCTGGTGGGACGAGCCCTATTAATTAATTTAGTTCTCCTGGCCATTCCGATTTACATGATGTCTATCATGCAAATCCCTAAATATGTTTTGCTCAAAATTGAAAAGATTGTCAGATCCTTCTTATGGCAAGGAAACAATGAAGAGTGCAAATTTCACCTTGCAAACTGGGACACGGTCAAAACCTAAACACCTTGGTGGGTTGGGAATTCTGGATCTTGCTCTTCAGAATTCAGCCCTCGGAGAAAAACTTGTCTGGAACTTCATCTCAGATGCCAAACGGCTCACATTTCAAGTTCTTTCCCACAAGTATCTCGGGGTCACCCCGAGCTATTGTTATCCAACACTGAGCTCCCCAAAGGATCACATATCTGGAATTTCTTCTGCAAGTCCAAATCCTTGATTGTTGAGTCGGTCTCTTGGAACATCAATAATGGTCAGCTCACCACCTTCTGGGAGGAAAGTTGGAATGGATCCCTCCCTTAATCTCATGCCTGAACTCAACAGAGTAATGAACATGACCAAGATTACTTGGGGATCTTTGGTTGCAGATTATGGTAGTCAGAATCCCGATGGCTCACCATCTTGGCTTTGGAAAGATATCTCCAATATTGGGGCTAATGCATAGGAATCCAATCTCCTCAAGGGTGCCTTATAGGATAGAAATGCACACTTCCTTAATAATGATGATCGTATGATTTGGCTAGGGGATGCAAGTTCTTTCTCCATGAAAGTTGGTTATAATATTCTCATCTCACGGTTTGGCCAAGGTCTTCCTGTTCCTACGGCTGTTGGCATCCTAGTATCTCTCCCAAGGTGGCAATTTTCAGGTTGGTTGGTTATGAAAAAGAAAGTTCGACTCAAGTTAGGCGGAGATCATGGGGTTATATTGGTCCATCCATGTGTGTGCTCTGTGGTGCCATGGAGGAAGATCTTGATCATCTCTTTCTATCTTTCCCATTCGCATCTAGTTGCTGGGGTTGGCTCCTTAGCAAATTAAATCTAGCTTGGGTGCCATGCAATAATATTGGAGAGAAGCTTCTCTCTTGGCTGAGATTTAACAACAACAGCTCCCTCAGTTCTATTTGGTACATAGCCCCCTTCTTCCTCCTGTGGCATATTTGGTGGGAACACAATCTTCGTCTCTTCAGGGAACAAACTGCCGAGTTGCACACTTTTCTCAACAAGCTGGAAGTGGCCATCTCAGAGAAAGTCAGTGTTAATTGTTTGTCACAATCCACTTTCTCCTCTAGGGATTTCGATATCATGAATTCATGGCCCCTCATAAAGCAACCTAGCCCCGGCTCTATTGTTAAAAAAGGCCTCACTCAAGTTGAAAAATTAATTCGTAGAAAAAGGGCAAGATGGCGACCCCTCTCAAAGGGCTCATGGAAACTTAACTTTGACGGTGCTTCTAGAGGGAACCCAGGTAAATCAGGTGCAGGTTGTATTCTTAGGGATGAATATGGTAATCTCATCAAGGCTGGTTCCTACCCACTCGGGATGGTTCGTGCAACGTTGTTTGAAGCCCAAGCGCTTCTGGAAGGGGTCAAGATGGCTGCCCAGTTAGGTTGTTCTCATCTATTTATCGAAGGGGACTCCCAAATTATCATATGTGTAGTCTCTAGAGGCACATCCCCATCATGGAAAATCAATACCTTTATCCCTCAAATTCTATTTTGGTTGAACAAAATCAGCTCCTGGTACATTACCCATAACTACAGAGAAACTAACCAAGCGGCTGATTTTTGGCAAACTATGCAATTGATTACCCCGCCACCATCGTCACTTTAGGTACCGATAAATATTGGCATGGGCTGACAAGCCTAATCTCCCACAATTAGGCCAGCTCGGATGTGGCCTCACGCGTGTGCAACGCTCCATTTAAGAGAGATGGTTGCCAACTCTTTGCTTTGTGTCTTTTGGTCTTTGTTTCCACTTTGCTTGTTCTCCTGCATCTTACTATGGTGTTTCTTAGATTCCCCTTTATTACCCTTCATAGCTCGGTGCTTTGGATGTCACCTCAACACTAGAGATTGATCGTTCCCATCTGTCAGAAGTCTTCCATTATTCTTCAATCTAGGAAGCCGAAGCAATAGAGTCTATTTTGGGTGACTCATACCATTTTCACTCTCACCAGGCATGCACAAATGCAGACATTGTCACTTGCCTTTGTATCCTTTACCTACTTCTGGAGGAGGATTTGGTCATCATGGAATTCCTCGCCAATTCTGTTATCCTTCCCATGCACCATGTCAGCCTCCGTGATGAACTGGCCGACTTCTCCCTACCGGATCCACTCCTCTGGGTTGAGGAGGTTGATGATCTTGCTATCGGATCGGGGGTGTGGCATCAAATGGATCTGCGGCCAGTATAGGGACCTTCTCAACCATGCACAAAGTGTCAACACACTCTTCATGTCGGAAGGCTCGATCACCATCTACTACCTGAAGTAGATATTGAGGCCACTGGCTTCCCTGTTTACTCTGTTATCGATCAGTGGAATGCTCTAAAGGATCGGGCTCGGAGTGCATACAGGCTCCTTTTGCAAGAGTCCAACCGCCAAGATGGCACCTACTTCGGTTGATGCAGAGGCTCCCCGTGCTTCTCCCTTTTTGTGTTGTTTGGTTTTGGTCCCATTCGGGTTTTTATTATCGATTTCTCGCCACGTCGTTGGTGTTGACCCCCCTCTCTCCTTCTTTCTTCTTCTTTCCTCATGTCCCCTCCCCTTTCTTCCCTCATTCCTCTCATTCTGCTTATATTGGTGGGGTCCATCCCCTCGGTTCATATCTCCAGTCAAAATCATTTAAATAAAAAAAAAAACTATGACACTTGATATTTACCTTATCAATATCTTTAGCACACATCCTCCTATGTATGCACTTGCCCAAACAACCATAATTATCTATTTTTACACTTTTAAACAGTAAATGAATTTAAAATTCTACAAAGTACAAATAGAAATAAAAATAACTTTTATGGATGTTCTTGATGCTCCTACATCATATGGGTATCCATCCTTCGAGGGAGTGGTCCACAATTTTTTTGGATAGATAGTCATCCTTCGCGGGATTGGTCTATATTTTGATTGATAGATTTCTTTCGAGAGATCAATCTACTTTAAATAATATGATTAATAGTTGTCCTTTGAGGGATCAATTTATATTTTTGATAATGTGCATCCGTAGATATTCTTTGAATTTTTATTTTTATGCTAAGGGCAGGCCTAGTAGGTCATTTTGAGGAGAGGAATTGATGTGTGTACAAACTACACATGTGATCCCTTAAAGTTTTTTCATTTGGTAGATAAAGGGCTAGATGAGAGTAATGATTGCGGGGTTCCTATTGAGGAGGAAATTTTCCATGTGAAAGATGTGATGAACAAAGTTGTGGTGCTCATCTTTAAGGTCATGATTTATAGGATACTAATAGTGGACCACATACTTCCAAATCATTACTATAGTGAATGATAGGCTAGTGGTGGAATAAGATCTTTGACGTGACTAATTTCATAACGGTAGACATGTTAACAATAGAAAGGCTGCAAGTGTAAGGCATTCAAAGGTTCTTTTTCGGTTTACCATCGAGGGAAGATAAATGATAGGCTCCCAACCCATACTTGTGAGTGATGACATATGGACCGATCCAGTTAGGGGAAAACTTTCCACATTTACTCCTTTCCAAAGTAGTGACATTTTGATTCTCTTTAAGGACAAGATCACCAATGTTGAATTCATGCTCTTTGAAATGTTTGTTATAGGCTAGTTTGTTGCATTCTTGATAGACATGATGATGTTTGAGGGATGTTAAGAGGCATATATCTAACAATTCAAGTTGTGCTAGACATTCTTGATGATAATCCTCACATAGATAAAATCTCCGAGGACACACGGAGTGATGGAATTTGAACTTCAAGGGGTAAAACCACCTCGGAGCCATAGACTAAAGAGAAGGGCATAACACCTGTAGGAGTATGGATGTTAGTTTGATAAGCCCATAAAGCAAATGGGATTTGGAGATGAAAATTCCTACCCGATTGGTTGTTAGTTTTTATGAGAATTTTTTTGAGTATTTTTTAGAAACTTATGCTTGACCATTTTCTTGTGGATAATAGGGTGATGAAAATCTTAGTTTGATGTTGAATGTGTCACACAATTTCTTCATTTCTTTATTTTTGAAAGATTTTCCATTGTCAATGATAATTTTGTGAGGGATTCCAAAGTGACATATGATGTGTTGATAGATGAAATCAACAATTTTATTTGCTTTAGTAGAGACTAGTGGAATAACCTCTACCCATTTAGTGAAATATTCATGAATTGGTAATGATTGAGTGATGTCGTTGTGATGAGTGAAAGTTCATAAGGCCAATAATATCCAAACCCATTATGAGAAGCATCATAAATCCCGAGGGGATTGTAAGGCTCGACTTGGGATGTGAGTGATTGGAATGTTGTTAACACTTAACGTGCTTCTTAACGTATGCGCACCAATATTGATTAAGGGTAGGCCAATAATAACACATCCATAAGACGGCGTGTTTAGCAACGGCCATACCATTGAATTTTCCATCATATATGTTGTTATGGACTTCTTGGATGGCTTTAGTATACTCATGAGATTTGATGCATCATAATAAAAGACCGTCAAACTTGCGTTTATAGAGAACACCACATACGATGACGTATTGGGTAGCGCATTAAAGAAAATATTGTTTAGCATTTTTAGATAAGTCGGATGGTATTTTTGATTGAACAAGGCAGTCATAAATTTGAGTGTACTAGAGGTCTATTTGATTGTATTCGATGAGGTTGATATAGGGGAGTTCATTGTTGTGAGATGGTTGATTGAGTCTATGCACAATAAAAAACAATTTGGAATCGTTGGTTGATAGTGGGATGAGTGATGCTAGAGAATCCATGGTGTCTCGCAAACTTATTAAAAGATTGTGAAACTATTTGGATGGTGTATTGATCAAAGGATTCTAAGAGGAATTCAACAATGATATTAATTTTTTATAAGTTCCATTCTTGCATTGATAAATTCCTTTAATTTGATTAATGACAAGTTGAGAGTCTTTGTAGATGTCTAGAATTTGACCACTAAACATGACTAGTGTTTAGATACCCATGATAATAGCTTCATATTCGTCTATGTTATTAGTGCATTCAAAGTTGAATTTGAAAGAGATAGGGATATGAGTTCCCCTAGAGAGGTATGATGATGATACCGACACCTCCCCTTGCTGAAACTTAGATCCATTAAATAAAAGTGTCATTCTAATAGGAGTATATTCTTGATTGATGGTGTTGATGGATTCATTCCAAAATTATTCATGAGGTAGATGATTATCAAGAAGGGAAGCTTCTGTGATTTGGTCGGCGATGGCTTTCCCCTTGATGGATTTCTATGACATGAATTCTAGATCAAACTCAATCATGAGCATGAGCCATCGAGTGATACGGTCACTATGATATGGTTTTGAATGCATAACTTTGAGAGGATTAAAACTAGTGATAATGTATGTTTTATGATTAAGTGGATAGTGGAAAAGTTTGGGAGTCACAAAGTATCAGGCACAACACCTATTTTCTGCTTCGGTGTAACGGGTTTCATATTCATAAAGAGTATGGCTTATGTAGTAGACAACCTGTTGTCTACCATTCTCATCTCGATGAGCAAACATACCACCCAGGGCATGATAAATAGTGGATATGTATAGGTAAAATAGCTCCCCCTTGCATGGAGGTGTGAGCACGGGTGGTGATAGAAGGTGATGTTTGAGGTCATTAAATGCCTTTTCACAATTGTGATCCCATTTGAAATGTACATCCTTTCGAAGGATATGGTGAAAAGGTTGACAATGATATGAAAGTTGTGAGATGAAACATAAAACTGATTGAAGTCTACCGTGAAGGCTACAAAATAATTTAAGGTTAAAAGGGGGAGGCATCTCGATGATGGCTATGATTTTATTGAGGTCTGCTCCAATTCCCTTGATAGAAATGATGAACCCTAAAATATTTCCGGTGAGGACACCGAATACACACTTATCAAGGTTAAGATAGAGGAAGTATTGTATAATTCAATAAAAATTATGTCAAGGAAAATGAGATGGTCTTTGCGTTGTTTAGATTTTGCTAAGAGGTCATCAACGTAGTCTTCCATGGTTTTATTAATAAGGTCATAGAAGATGTATTTCATAGCATGTTGATGTGTGGGTTTTAAGTCTCAAGGGCATGATGTAGTAGACAAACGTCCCCTAAAGAGTAATGAAAGAAGTTTTATGTTGGTCGTTTGTTACAATAAGGATTTGATTGTAGCTAGAGAATCCATCCATAAGAGATAACATTTCATGGCCGGTTGTGAGGTCAATGAGATGATCAATTTTAGGGAGTGGGAAGCCATCTTTAGGACATACGAGATTGAGATCTTAGAAGTTTATGCAGATATGTAGTTTACCAGAGGCTTTGGTCATGGGTATGATATTAGACACCCATTGTGGATAGTCAATGGGTAATATGAAGTTAGTAGAAAGAAGACGTTGTAATTCTTCTTTGATGAGGAGGGCTATGTGAGGGTGCATCCTATGTAGTTTTTTTAATAGATTTAGTGTTAGGGATCGTGATGATGTTGTGAATGATTATGTTAGGGTCAATACCTGGCATGTCACTATATGACCATGTGAAGGCCTAATTGTGTTTTGAAAGGAAAGTGGTAAATTCCTTCAATTCTTTTGAATCTAAAGATTGGCCAACTTTCACTATGTGAGGGTCTTGTGAAGTCCCTATGTTAATATCGATGGTAGATTCATTGAGGAGCGTAGATGTGTCTGCAGTGGTAGAGTCTTTTAAAGGTAATGATCCTTTTCCCCTATATAAGATAGGATGGATTGATCATCATGGCATTGAAGAATGTCGATGGTAGGGGATTCTTCCTCTACCATTTCTGTAATACTAGCAAAATGGTCCTATTATAGGCACTAAATCATGTACTTTGGGTAATTATCTAGTCCTGATTGCATACTATTGTTCATATGATTCCTAAGTAAGAAAATTTTGAATTAACCTATTTCTTTTGCCATCTTTATTTTCTTTCTACTTTTGCCACTTTTGAGCTTACACACCTTCTTGCCCTATCTCGACCTCTCGACCCTTTCATTTATCTAATTCTAGACACCAACACCAGCCCCTTCGTCCCCTCTAGGTGCTCCCCGACCTCTTTGTACTTTAATCACCTCTTTTGGGTAATTTCTAGTTGTTTGAGCATATTATCTTTTTGGTAGTCTGAATTTTCGGAAGTTGATTAAAAAATTCAAGCAAGGGAATCATATAAATATAAAGTTATGTGATCATAATAAAGGACCAAGAACTAAGCATTAGCTATCACCACCTAAGGTTGCATCCATCAAGCATCTAAGATCTTAATTGCATCCATCTAGCACCATCAAAGGGACACAATGGCTAGTTATTATAAATACACTTAATAGGAGGGAGGTTCATTATATTCTATGCACACATCTTCTAAATTTCTTTACATCTAGCTTACTTGCTCGTTATCAAGTGTGAAAAGCACAAGAGCCACCTAGGGCACAATTATGCACCTGAGAGAGAGCTACATTGGGTCTAAGATGTAGTGCAACGCTCAATCGTAAGTTCATTATTATGACAGTTGAGGAAAGTCGGCCCCTCATTCTCGCATCTTTCTTTTTGGGATTTGATGTCTATTTGATGGTTTTATAGGTTCATACTTCATTGTAGGTTTCGGTGAGATCAACGATCATTGTGTGACCCCATAGTGACCAAAAGAAAACAACAATGAACAACTTGCACACTTCTGAAAAGTTGAGTTTATGAGAATTTTAGTAGACATGGGCACTTATTTAATTTGTGTAGTGCTCATGGGTGCTCCCGCCTCGTCTATCGACTGCTCCTCCGGATCTATATTTTTCTCGGGTCTATGTGTGATGCTCTTTCCTTTTAGTTCACCTGGTCAACACTTCAGTACACTCCAAATTTTATTGTGAATCAACTAAGTACCTCTTTATTTTCTTTTCAGCAACTAGGGTTTCATACTTTATTTTTAGTCATGCTTGGGTTTATTTCTTTACTTAATTATTGTTTATTTACTACTACAACAACATTCAAATTACGCATATAAATTCACATTTAGTTTAATAATTTTGGTGAACCCGTCACTCGAATCCTCCTCCTCTCTAGGGATTTTAGTTTCTTACCACTATAGCTTGATCTTACGGTGATTTTTACCGAGGCCCACCTCAAATACCTTACCAATCATATTTTTGAGAATCCATAGGATTTAGATTTTCTTTTATTCGTTGCTCACGAGAAAACCACCAATCTCGCATGAAAGCTTAATGCTTTCACCACTATCCCCACCTCCATTTCTACTCAACCACCTACCTCTACTCTTTTGCCTACTTCTTATGTTCCCATTTCAATTCCTACTCCCACTAATAATTTTACTCCACCTCTTGTTTCCCATGCACATCAAGTGTAGTCACAAAATCATGCACTTTAGACATTATTTATCTTGGTTTCATACTACTATTTAGAAGGTTCTTGAGTGAAGAAAGTACTAATCAACCCCCATCTTTTGGCCATCTTTTTTTATTTTATTTCATCATTACTAACCTCTTACACCCATATGCCTAGTCAACTTCTGTCATCCTACATTATTTTAGCCTTGACTAGAGCATCCATAGGTGCCTGGTCCCACCAGGGGCACCTCGATCCTTTTTACTTTCTCTCCATCTTTTGGGCTCTTTCTAGCCATTTTATATCTTTATATTTTTGGTGGTCATCCATTTCAAGGTTAATTATGAAATTAGATCAAGAAAACCCTATAAATATAAAGTTATGAGACTATAATGAGGGATCTAGCATCATTCACTACTATCATCCATCTAGAGTTACATCCATCTATTGCATTGAGATCACTTGCATCCACATAGCTCCATCATCAAGGCACAAGGCTAGGACATATGCATCACATTATAGGGGAAGGATTCTATTTTATTCCATGCACACATTCTATTACATTTTCTACATCTAGTTATTGCTCACTACTTCATAAAGTGTGACTGGCATAAGAACACCTAGGGCACATTATGCACACACTCACCAAAACTACATTTGGGTCCAAAATATAGTGCAACGCTTAGTTATTAAGCCCACTATTGTGGTAGCTGAGGTCAGTCTGACCCATTCATTTGCATCTTTCTTTTTAGGGTTTTGATACTTCTTCGTGGTCTTTTGCAGGTCTTTACATCATCTTGGATTATTGGCAACATTTGGTATGGGGAAGGGATTCTAATACGAAAAACAACAAGGGTTTCGTACCACCTCTCAACCTTGTGAGATTTAGTTTTAGAGCTTTTTCACAGACCAAGGCACCTAGTTTTCAAACTAGAGTGCCCATGGGTGTCCCAGTCTGTCTCCGACACTCCAGTCCTGACTAGATACTCTAAGTCTATCATTTTTGGAGCTTCTACAAGATTGTTCCTGCTTCTAGATTCTTTAGTCAGCTCACGTGACACACCCCCATGAGCATCTTCTATTCAGTTGAGTTCTTTCCTCTTCTCTCTTGCACATTAGGGTTAGCATTTCCTTTTGCATAGTTGTTTATCTCATTTACATACTTCTTTATTGCATTTATTTACATTATTACAGCTATTCATAGCTTAGATTAACTATCCCCACATACTACATATTAGTTAATTTTAGTTAATCATTTTGGTGAACTCGACTCGATCATTCACACTTCTAGATTCTCCATTCATTACTTGTCACCCTAGGGTTTGATCATCATGAGTATCTCAATCAACAATTATTTTCTTACCAATCTTGATTTACTCCATAAAGTCCAACATTTTCTTTTACTACTCATACTCACGTTGACATGCATCCAAACTTGGTTTATCAAGCCTTTGTGGATGCATTCTCTCCACATTTAGTATTTAAGCCCAACCTTCCCTCTAATGTTCACAATTTTGATAATGACCCACCTCTAGATATCATCTTTCATATTTATAATGTTGTTTTTAAGCGTACTTTGATTGATAATGGACCCAAGCTTAACTTGTGTCCTATGAAATTCCTTGAATTTTAAGGCCTTTCATCTCATGATGTCAGTCCATCTAGTATTTCACTTTGCATTCTTATAACGGTTATATTTGTCCTTGTCGCAGCTGATCACGTTGTATTACCTATTACTGTTGGTCCAAAGATAATCCACGTTGTCTTTTTGTTGTTGATTTCCCAGTCTCCTACAACTATCTTTTGGGAAGGTCATGGCTTCATGTCATGCAATTTGTTGCCTCTAATGTACATAATTGTGTTAAATTATTACATGAGATCATGGAGTATACCATTTTCATGACCATGATCCATTTTAGTATTTTGATTGGGCTCCTAATACTAATCTTCCTATCCCATGCATAGATATTACAAATGAGCCCCAACCTAGGGAAGAACCACCTCACTTACCACCACTTTACGGTACCATTTTGTAGACACCAAAATTGGGTCACACTCCCCTTGGTCCCTCGATAAATAAATACCTTGAACACATCCACCTAGCCATGGCCCCCTTCACCTCACTATAATATTAATTTAATTATTAAAATTAAATTAATTCATTATCCTCACTATATTTATTATTTAAATATCCTAATTGAGATAATGCCCACATACCCACCTCACCTAGACACCTCATCAAGCCACCTCACCCTAAGACCTATTCTTAGTAAGTTGCCATAACTAACTAAGACCTACCCAAACCCTAAAAATCAATGCCTACATTCCCTCTAGCCACATTCTTGCATGCTTAAAAGAAGCCTCCATCCTAATCCATAGGGCCAACACACGAGATTTCAAAAAATCAAGGGGATCTCGCCTGATTTAGTAAACCTATAAAATCCCGCCCTAACGATGTTGATTACCCTTAACCACCCGGTTAAGCGGAACCACCATCGGTCACCTTTCACCCCCAAAACAACCTTATTTTCGAGGTTGGTAGATTCTGAGAGATATCACATCTTTTGAGAACAAGTTTCAAGGAGAACATGTATGCAAAGGAGGAGATCAAGTATTTTTTCTTACATAGACATCCAACATTCACCCAGCAACCATCCAACACTCACCCCAACATATTTGATCCAATCAGGCAAGAAGGAGAGCACATGCATCCCATGCAAGAGCTCCCCAACATTTGGTGACCCTCTGCAGCATTCAACCTCTTATCAACACCTTCATTCATCACTCACAGACGTCCAGAACTTGATTCCAAGTAAGTAGAACATTTTACTCCTCTAGTTCACTTATTTCATCATTGTAGTTCCATCCTTGCTTCTCTAGCCACCCACCGACCTCCATTAATATCCCTATTAAAACCTCACCAAATCCCATCCAAAAACTTAATACCCCATTCTCGACTAGCCTAGTCCTTGGTGCTATCATAAGGGAGATCTAAAGCTCATTCTGTGACATTCCTAGTACCCCACAGTAACCGGCACTAGTTCTCCCAAACCGGCGTCGGTCACCCTTAACCGGCATCGGTCTCTATATTTACCAATACAACCTAGAACAATAACCTACCTACCTATTCCCACATCACCCATACTCACATGTGGCCTACCTAAGACCTCTATCAAACCTGCAGAGACCCAGAACTGTTACTTGACCTTCGGATCTTATCTTAACCTATCCTATTAGATTAGATCTTTCTTATTGTGTTTTAAATGAGATACCTAAATCATTTTAACTACAATAGGATTTACTTTATTATCAGCATTAAATTGTTTTAAACAGTGGATTGACAGCTTGTCTAGGAAGTATCACACTTCCCGATCTAGCACATGTTAGGCGATCATCGCATATGTTGTTTAACTCTTTACTGGTGGTCTTGCTTTCCATTTCGTAGTTCCTCCTGACCAAAAAGAAGCTCTCACGATCAACTTTGGATCAAGGATTCAACACGCTCACAACAACCTATCAACCAACATTTCAATAGGTATTCCTCCTACACTCATTACCCTATCTATTTCATCATTTTCAAAGAAACATCTAAGAATCAGGTGAAATATTTTGGCACTCCTAGCTTGCTTTGCATTGTCGAGTCATACTTCGAGTGAAGACCGCCCGCCATAACATACCAAACCTAACCTTTTAAATCTCCTTCTTCATAGGAAGCCATCCTCACCAAAAAAATCTATTCTACAGCTTCATGAGTGAGTCAGGCCTTAAATAGCATAAGCTAAACAAACATAATAGAAAAGGCACTCTTAGGATCACATTTTTCTTAGTGTTTCGCTTAGCTTACGTTTTGAGGTGGGAGGTCACGTTCTTTATTTTTTTGGTTTCTCCTTACACGCTCCTCGTCACAATTGGTGTATTCCACTTCATCCGAGTGTTCCCGGACCATATTCTCATCATTATCATAATTTTAGGTTTGATTCCACATCGATTTTAATTCACAACCACTTTTCTTTCATCACGGTTTTAATTTCACGGTGATCGGTGTCCTTCAAGCGACCGTCGTTTGCTACCATATGATTGTCATTGGTTATACCCAACCAAAGTGTCGGTTCTAGTTCTTTTGGTTGACCTACCCAAAAGGACACATATTCACCTTCTTTGACTATTTAGAGTCCTCCGTAACTCTCATCATATTCATTTCTTGGTAAAGCTCATCAATATTTGACATACCTGCAAATTTGGCCTTATACCTTGTTTTTACCAACTGTCCATTTTCCACAAAGGTGACCGACAAATGATTACCTATGACCGGAATTGGTTTAGCCTAAATGGCATTGGTTACCTGTGTCATTTTCTAGCTGCCATTTTAGCCCTAATTCACCCATCATCATCTATTTATCCTGCATGTGTTGTGTTTTTGTGTCACTTACGTAAAATAGTCTTACCACGTTAGTACTATTCACATGGTAATCGACGCATCAACAAGTAAGTTCCCTTGTATTCCATGCTAGTTTTTAACCACTCCCACCTAACCCATCACCACCTTCCTTTTATCACCTACTTATGGAACCTATCTAACCTATCACTATCCCTATCGAGATGAGGAGTTCGCACGACTCCTTGACCAAAACCCCGTCGCCTTGCGGCTTTATCTTTCACACTCATCCACTCGAGATGCCTCTGGTTAGTTGATATATGGCATGCCCATATCTATCCCCCGAATCTTGTTCCCACTTTTGCTCCAGCCTCACCGCCCCGTGTTGCCTACATCCACCTTATCCCCAATCATTTCAAAGCTATGCCCTATACCCGCTTATGATCAAGCCGTGATACATCCATCAGCACTCGCCACATCCACTATACCTTCGCCAACCACCTGCAACGTAACCTCATCCACCCTTATTGTCTTGCGTATACCCGTAGCTACACAACCACCTCCCGTATCGGTGACCCCTACCCCTTTTCAAAATGTCATCCTTTCTATTCTCGCAATCTTTAGCCCCCATTTCCACTAGGGTCACCATGACCCTTCCACCTCCATATATGTACTATCAGTAGCCTCTTGTTTCATCTGTTATTCACTCCAGGTACGTACCCCTATTTCACTACCTTCTTCTCAATCTACCTACACGGCAGCACCATATACTTTGGAATGCCACCCTTATTACATGTCAAACACCAACCCTCTTACGCTACAGGAGGCACCCAACCATCACAACCTACCAATGACCTAATCAAGTTAATGATGGACAAGATGCAGACATTAGAGGCATCGGTTTTGGCTCGTGAAATACTCTCACCTATGACGAGATTTGTAATGAACCTATCCATCCATCCATTCCTATACGTTCATACCCCATGCATTGGGAGATGCCTAAATTCAACCATTTCAATAACAAGGAAGACCCGCAATAGCATTTGCAGTCTTTCAAACACGAGTGCTATCTAATCGCCCATGATGAGGCTTTTCTTAAGGACCTATCTAATGTCTTTGACTAGACCCGCATTGAATTAGTATAGTAGGTTACCCTGACACTCTATATTTTCATTTAATCAGGTAGACCAGCCTTCTTCGATCACTTCTCCATTAATATCACTAAGAAGGTTACCATGACTGACCTATACTCTATGCGTCAGTATGATGACGAATCTATCATAATTTTGTTGCTCATCGGCGTAGCTCGATTAATCAACTCACATTCCAACTACCACAAACCAAACTCATCGATCTCTTCACACAAAAGATTGTGCTAGACATATCTTCACCACTACGCAGTCCAAACTTTCTGAATCTTTGATGAAGCATTCACCATGGCATGAAAGTTAGAGATTCGGGCCATTGAAGAGAAGAAAATCCAATTACACAATAAGAATTCAGCATTTAAGTCAAATGATACCTCTTCTTCTTCCAAACCGCAGAACAATTATTCAAAGGCCAAGGGCACCGATGCAGTGGTACTCAAAGCCGCCTGACTCATCCATTAAATTAGGCCAGCCCCTCATCTAATCTCTCACCCATTTAGACTTTTCAATTTAGACAAGAACAACGGAAATACACCCCAATTGGGGAGCCTTATTCTTCTGTCTTAGAAAATCTCATCAAAGCTGGGGCCATCACCCTTCCACCTATAAAACCACACACTGGTTTTGACCCTACTTGCCCCATGCCCGCATGGTATAAAGAACACGACTTCTGTAACTATCATCAAGTAAAGGGTCATAGTGACAGAAATTGCATCACTTTCAAAAACATTGTCCAAGAAATGCTCGAGAAAGGCGAGTTAATTGTGGATAATCCTAACACACCTGCCAATCAAAACCTACACATCTTCAAGAAACCCTTTCCCAATCATGCCCCTTCGTCTGATCAAACCGGTGAGACCTCAACTCATGATAGCCATACCCACGAGGTCCACGCTATTTTTAATGATGCACCCATTGCTTCCCAATTACCTCATATTCCTTCCATAGAGGAAATTCTAGCCCAAAGTCCTCCTTCTGCATTGGAACCCACCTCACCTATTCCTCCACCCATAGAGGAACACCTTTCACCTCCTTCCTCACCCGTGGAGGAGCCCTTTGCTAATGTCGACACTATTTCACCTTTGGCTTCTCCACCTAGGGAACCGTCACCCACAATACTTCTTCAGTCCATAGAGGATGCTTGTTTATCTCCTCCACCCACAGAGGAGCACCCATCATCTCCTCCACCTACATAGGAACACCCATTTCCTCCTCCACCTATCAAGGATCTAGTAGAGATACCTTTGCCTCTAGGTGACCATTCTCCATCAGCTACCCAAGATCCCACATACCTACTTTCGGTTCTCTTACCCACGGAAGCCGAAGCCAACAAATTCTGTCTCTAAGACACATTTTATGGGAATTGTCATTAGGTCCTTATCAACCTCACTTACGAGACGTGGCGTTCTCACACTTAGTCGATCGCTTAGATTATGTGGATAGAGCCTCATTGTGGGGACGCCTTCGATTCTTGTGTCAACGCAAATGCAGATGTCACTTGTTGATACTTCCACCATCTACCCAAAAATATTCTGGCTAGTTGAACCAAGCACAACCACCTCTATCACTACTTCTTCCATAACCCTCAACACCACTCAACATACACCCTTACCCATAGCCCAACATACATCTAAATCCAAACCCACACCTACATCATCTTCCTCGACTAAACCTATTACTACCTTAGGGGTCACCCCAACCACCAACCTTACTCATCCACCTATCAAACTAGATTTAGCTACATCTTCCACAGTCAATACCCAACCTACTTGGCACCCAAACAGAAGAACCAAACCCATAGAACTAATACCCTAGCTGCGCTAATCACACCTAGCATCACCTTCACCCTTTCCATCTGTTTTAGGACCTCAACCTTCCAACACGGTCAAGAAACCTCCATTCGTTGGTAAACCAAAAACAGAACATCCCATTCCTTCCTCGTAAACCTCTAACATACCCAAGCACCCGACACGACTTACACTTACACCTATACCTGCAAAGATCTTTACCACTCATACCTCCAATACCCTCAACAACTTCTTCACTACCCACTACACTTCAATCTATGTCCCTCACACACCCCTCGCATGACCCGCATCATCTACATTCACAACACCTCTATTATCCCCGTAGGTAACTTGCCCTCTTCCCCATCCACTTTTCCTTCTATATCTCGTACACTCATATCACCTCTACCCAAGAAGGTGCAACCCAAAGACAAAATTTACTACCCTCCACTAAGATAGCTAAAACAACTATACACCCTCATGCCCGTTCATCTACCATACCCCTACCCAAACAAACACAACCAACATCCAAGACCACGCCAGCACCCAAAACCATAGCTTGACCCACTCCCCCTCCTACAAGGACCGTTCCTCAATAATCAGCTTGTACCTACACCCAAACCCACTTTCACTTCCCATTGCAACCCACTAGCAGGGTCCTATGCCAAAATCTTAACCAACCTCCTTGATACTTCTGTCATCACATTACCACCACTCAATCCTTATGACCCCCTCAAACCCAAGCCAAAAGGGTTTGATGACACTAAAATTTGTGCCTACCATCGTGTGCCAGGGCATGATGTGGAGAACTGCAAGGCTTTGAAAACCATCATTATCTATTTGTGTCCTCTTGAGGAAAACTTTGATGATAACGACCTTCTTGATGAGGACCTTGCTTCACCAACACTCATTCCCACAGTCCTTCCCTCACTGCCTACTCAATAACCATGACCTCCACCCCCACAACTCCTATAACCACCCCCAAGATTTGAAATTAACATGGTTCACATCAGAGAACTTGCCACACCATTACCTAAATGTCATTACGCCCAACTCACTTCACAAGGCTTTTCTCCCCGGTAGGTTTTTTCCCATCATGTCATTACACCACTCACCCTACACCTTCTCCATTTGCCAACTCCCCTCAGATCAACATGATACACGTCACTACTCATGCTCAGAGAGACAAAGGCAAGGAAAAGGCAATTGACTCACCAACCAATCCTATACCCAACATACCATCTGCACCCACACCTAAAATTACTATCTATGGCCCCACATACCCTATTTCTAATGGGGTCACACATCGCACCATGCTCAAACAATTACACCAATCTCCCCTCAAAATGTCCTTATATGACCTCATCCAAACCTTAGAATCCCATCGTCAAGCTCTCTCATGGAGGTTTTTAAATCTCTTGAGGTTTTACCCAATGACCCTACACCCGTACCCTCCATTATCACAACCCATCATGTAGCCTCTCTCACCAAATTTCCACCTTTATTCACACCACACCCTACTCACCAAGTAGCCTCCTTAGCTTCTCGAAGGAAAAGATCGCACCGCACCAAACAGATGACCCCGACCCACCCTCTTCATCTCTGTCCACATCAATGATATACATGTACAACGTGTAATGATCGATGGGGTGCTAGCATTAATATCATTTCATCCCATGCATTTGCTCAAATGCGCATACCTGACAATTGCATGCATAAACATCCTGTCATGTTGCGTTCATTCAATGATGCTATCACCTCTACATTAGGCACCATCATCCTCAATGTTCGTGTGGGCCCCCGCACTATTCCAGAGTTATTTTATGTTTTGGAGGGGAATTTCAATATAACTTGTTGCTTGGAAGCAGACCCTAGATTCGTGTCATGGGTTACGTTCCTTCCACTTTGCATCGTTGTGTAAAGTTTGAGCATGAAGGGAACACCTATACTATTTCAACTGATCCATCACCTTTTAAAACATGTAACATGCTTTATCGACCCAATGACATGCTTATACCCATTCACCACTTCACCTACACCTCCATTTACCAAGATAGTCACTACCTCAATCGCACATGCCTCCTCCCTTCCTAATGTAGCCACAACCTCCATGGCTAACCCATCAACCTCCCAATCTATTAGCTCTACCTCCGCGTCAACCTCCAACACATAATTTATTCCAGCTACCCACATACCAACCACCGATCCTCGGAAGGCATTTTTCAATGCCTCACTCTAGGGGAGTATCGCCTATATAGTGTCAACACATTTCTTTCTCTACAAGAGTATGGAAGTCTTCACCAACACACTCATTATGATCACCACATGGGGAATGTCTCATTTATGGTCCTCCTCATCTTCGTACCAGTCTCACCTATGGGGACTTGATACTACCACTTACACACCCGAACAATCGTCAGAACTCGCCCATTTTCTCGTTGACTTCCAGGTCACTCACCAATAATTATTTTTCCCACACCTTCCTACACCAATGTGTGTGGAAGGGTTTTGGTTTTGTATTTTACAAGCAAGGCCACCATACTATTATTCTATGTAGTACTGTAAACATAACGATCGTAGTGGTATCGGCTTTCTGAACCACCTACTAAACAGCTGCGTTGAACTCATCGAGGACATTAACCCTTCTCCACTCTCTTCACCCGCTCCACCTCCATCACCCGCTCCACCTCCATTAACACCATTTCCTTAGGGCCTTTGAATTATCAATGCGAGGGCGAGGCTCCTTCCTCTCTTCCCTTCCTATATCCTGAAATGATCGAGGATGATACACCTTCCATTAACATCATTCAATGTTAGGATGATAAATTTATACTCACCTACCTTGGTGCAGAAGACTCATATATTCATCAGTCATTACCCTCTGAGATGTAAACCATGTTGAATGAATCGACTATCGAGATCAACATTCATACTTAGGATGACCCACACATCTTAAAGATCGGTCAATCTTTATATACTGTTGAACAAGAAGCCATCACTTCTTTTCTCAAAAATCATAACCATGCTTTCGCTTGGTCTTACACAGACATTCCCAGTATTGACCCCACCATAGTATTCCACAATATCGTATTTATTCCCGATTCCAAAACCCATCAAACAAAAGTTGAGGAAAATGCACCCTCGCATTGCCCTTCTCATCAAAGAAGAACTTCAATGCCTTATTTCCATTTCCTTCATATTACCCATTGATTATCCTTGTTAGATTTATAACATTGTCCCTGTCACTAAGGTGATAAGGGGACTCCGCATTTGCACGATTTCCATGACCTCAACCTAGCTTGCCCAAAAGATGACTTCCCTCTACCTGGTATTGATTAGTTGGTTGACCTTACCACTAGTCATGAGATGTTATCACTCATGGATGGCTTCTCGGGCTATAACCAAATCTTACTTTCCCCAAAGGATCAACACAAAACCTCATTCATCACCCCTTGGGGGACCTTCTACTACCGAGTCATGCCTTTTGGCCTTAAAAATGTTGGTGCCACATATCAGTGGGCTATGACTTATATCTTCCATGACATCATGCATCGTATATTGGAAGATTACGTGGACGATCTCTTGGCCAAATCTAAACGCCGCTCCGAGCACCTTGCCATCCTCAAAACCATTTTTGACCACCTCATTAAATATTGCATTCACCTTCAACCTAAGAAGTGCATCTTTGCGGTCCTCTTAGGAAAGCTCCTAGGATTTATTGTTTCCCTACGTGGTATATAAGTTGACCATGGTAAAGTCAAGGCCATTCTCGAAATGCCTCCGCCCACTAACCTTAGACAACTTCGTAGCCTGCAAGGTAAGTTACAGTCTATTCGCTGTTTCATTTCACAATTATTTGATCGGTGTTAACCATTTCATCATCTGCTCAAGAAGTATGTCTCCTTTAAATGGGATGATGATATCCATAAATCTTTTGAGGCCTTAAAACAATACCTTCTCCAACCACTTGTACTCATTCCGCCTAAAGATGATCAACCTTTCTACCTATACATCTCAGCTACCGATCACTCTTTGGGAGCCATGCTCGCTCATTGTGAAGAATAACACAGGGAGCATGTGGTTTATTACATGAGCCGTACTCTTTTGGATTACAAAACTCAATACACCCATCCTGAAAAACTTTTCTTAGCCTTAGTTTTCATTGCCACAAAACTTCACCATTACCTACTCAACCACAAAACCTATGTTGTGACCAACACCGACCCCTTACACTTCATGTATGCCAAACCTTATCAAAATCAGCGTGCCGCACGATGGCTTATGCTCTTAGCTGACCTCGACCTCGAATTCATTCATCAAAATTCCATCAAGGGCCAAGATATCGCTAACCAATTGGCCGATGCACCTATTTCTGGGGATCAACCCTCTAATTTTGACTTTCCAGATGAGTCAATTGCTACCCTTTCCTTAGACGAACCCACTTACCAAATGACACTCTTCTTCGATGGTTCCAAGTGTCAGCGTGGGGTGGGTTGGTGTTATTCTTATTTTGCTTGATGGTGAACCCATGCCTTGGTCTTTCAAGCACTCGTATTAGGTCTCCAAGCTGCCTATGCCCTAGATGTTAAATCAATCAACATCTTTGGTGATTATCAATTGGTTATAAACCAAGTCAATGGTATATACCAATGTTGTAATGAGATAATTCAAAAGTATAAACATCATGTAGACATACTTTTGACCACCTTTGATCGTTATGCCCTTCAACCGTCCCCTCTGCTTCGACCAATAAATTTGTAGATACCATGGCTTGCTTGGCCTCTCAAATACCCGCTTCACCCGCCGATTCTAAAATATTTATCACCATACAACATCTCCAATCACCCTCCTATTTACCTCATGACATTTACTCTATCCGAACTACTACCCCCGACCCGAGCGACCTTTGGTATAAACAATATTCTAACTATCTTTCTCTCTCCATCTTACCTCCTGATCTCACCCGTAATGGACAATGCACCTTCCTTAAAAAGGTCTCTCGTTACATCATCATGGGGGCCTCCTCTATAAGCGTAGATTTGATGGTATTCTCTTACGATGCCTCATGAGTTCTGAAATCCCTTATATAATTAAGGAAGTTCATGATGGCATATGTGGAGGCCACTTCAGTGGCCTTGCTGTTGCTAAGCATATTCTTCACCTAGGCTATTATTGGCCGACCCTTAACCATGATTGTTGTGACTACGTCAAATGTTGTGTAAAATGCCAACAACATGCCAACCTTCATCATACACCCAATCATGCCTTACAAGTTGCCCGTGACCTTTGGTCCTTCTCTCAATGGGGTTTGGATCTTGTCGGAGAGATCAACCCCATTATTCCCAACATCAATGGATCATTACCACTACCGAATACTACACAAAATGGGTGGAGGCTATACCACTCATCTCCACGAAATCCAAGAAAATATGTGAGTTCATCAATCATCACATCATTTTTCACTTTGGTGTTCCTCATCACCTCATCACTGATAATGGAAAACAATTCAAAAACAAAACATTGCGAAAAATTTGCAACGCCTTCAAGATTCAGTTAAGTTTCTCATCACCTTATTACCCACAAACCAATGGCCAAGCTGAATCTACTAACAAAACCTTAAATAAAATTCTCATGAAAGTGGTTAATAATATTGGGAAGGACTGGCATATGCACATTCCTTTTGCCCGGGCAACTGCACTAGTATCCACACTTCCACTGCTGCCACACCATTTTCTTTGGTCTACAGTACAGAGGTTGTTCTACCTCTTGAAGTCCAGATTCCCTCACTCACATTTCTCTCCATGACATGCTCAATGATGATGACTTTTGTCAAGACCGTTTAGCACAACTTGAGTTATTAGATGAACATTGTCTTAACGCTCTTGATCACCTTCAAGTTTACCAAAAACGTATCAAATGTGCCTATGAAAAACGTGTCCATGAATGAACCTTCCAAGTCGGTGACCTTGTCCTGAAAGAAAATCAACATGTAACCAAAGTAGAAAAAAGTAAACGGGGAAAATTTGCTCCTAATTGGCTTGGACCATACATCGTGACCCATACTTATGGATCAGGTGCTTATCATTTATCTTCACTCAATGGTAAACTCAAACCTGAGCCCCTTAACGCCTTACATCTTCTTACCATTCTATTGTTGACTTTTAGTCCTACATCACCTTTTGTCTCTTTCCATGCTCATCCCTTGAGCACTCTCCACTTCTTACACCTCACCAATGATTAAACAAGAATCATGTGAGTCTTCATCACTTGTTATCTTCTCTTGAATATGTGTACCACGGAGTCACACACATAGCATGATTCTTATTGATGCTTTTCATCTACCTTTTTAAGATGAGATCCCATGGTCATTTCACCCCTGCTTTCTACGACAAGAATCCTAATCTTCACCTTGGTCTTGTCCATGACTTCAAATCCCTCACATGGGACCCAACTCCTTGAGTCAAACTTCTAATAAAAGATGACTCCCTCAAAAGGACATCTTCCTCTCTGGAAATCACTACTATAAATAGACTGCTCCCTCAAAGGAAAACTATGTAAGGCTCTTTCAAAAAAAATGAGAGAATTTACTGAAGCTTCTCACATCGATTAGCTTCACGAAGACCTCAAGGAGTTAATTTCATCATCCCATATAGACTTCTTGATCAGTCTATCTCAAATACAAGTCAAAATAGAAGAATTTTCGTCATGGACTTGCCCATTGTGACCTTAGATCTCTTGCCCAAAGAGCATGCTACCACATATCATATAAAAATTACCCACCTTTCACCCCTCTCACCATTCGCACTCCCATTTCCTACTGCCTTAAGGGACCTCTTGGAACTGTGACATTTAGTGATCATGTGTCTATTATTCACCCTTAGAACAATCAATCATGTAATGCCTTTAGGGTCTTACGTTCATCACCTCCTCCAGGTATGATCTACTTGGTATGATCCTAACCAATCAGGTGGATTTATTGCCCCCTCGTATCTTTTAACCGTCTTTATTTACGTTTTGATTACCTTATATAGGACTTGGTCCTCGACGCGTACCTTTGGGGTAATCTTCTTCTTTTTCCATAATCGACATCACCTACACCAATTTTCCTATAACCCACCCACACCCGACATGCCTAAACCCAAAACATGCCTAAAACCTCCGCTAACTCATTTTCATACCTCCTCATATTCTTCCCTAGCTTATGGGAGAACTACATCGTCTTGAGGTTCCTTTTCACCGGGACTATGTAGGCAACACTTTGAGGGCATGGGACCCTTAGAGGTTAGCTCATCCACTATCTACCCTAACCAATTCATATTTCATCTTCCTAAATTACATTCTACCCGCTTAGTTTCCTTTTTATGTCAAAAATTGGAAATTAAACCAAACAAACAACAAGTTGCTTAACATTTTTGTCATCATCACAAACATACATTTATTATGACTACCATTTCTCTACCATCATCATGCATGTATTATAAAACATCATAAAATGACCCATATCATCATTCATTGCAAATATTAATGAGTTACAACCAAAACCTAACTCAATCCATGCCTAAAACTATGACTGACTCGATTCATGCCTAAGACCTGACTCAATCCATGTCTAAGCCCTGACTCAATCCATGCCTAACCAACCTGACTCGATCCATGCCTAAACTAACCTGACCCAATCCATGCCTAAACCAACCTAATTCCATCCTGCCTCACTCACCTAGTTTTCATCCATATCACAACAAAAAATTAAAATTCTCATAAAACACCAACAAATCAAGAATCTCATCCATCTCATCATATAAACAAATATGTGTGTCTCAATACAATATACATGGATATCCAATCATGTCCATATCTCAAAATCTTTGGCATGCAGATGATACTCAATACAAAATGTCATTGGCACGCAGGCCGGTCTCGTATACAATAAAATAATAAAACAATACAAAATATCTTCGGCACGCAAGCCAGTATATGCTCAAATATACAAAAAACTCTCGTACATCCTCACTATCTTCGCATGTAGGCGATATATTAAAAATGGCTATAATACATCAAAAATACAGGGCTGGGAATCAAGCCTGACCCTGCCAGACATCCTCCATGTCGGTCTCTCTAGTCTCCTCCTCGGCTCCTGTCCGCCGACCTGGTATCATCTCCCCACCCATCATAGGTGGTGGCTAGGTTCTTGTTGGCACATCACCTGGAGCTGGTCTCCATGAGCTAGTGGCCTCTCCTTGATCCTGTCTCGAGCTCGATGGCCCCCTGTGCTCTCTACACTATGAGTGAGGGATCTCGTCCTCTCACTTGCGGCCTAATGTACCTGATACTCTCCATAGGATAGGAAATCTATCCTGGCCACCATCAACTGATCTTGGTTGTATTGGGCCTCACCTAGGGCATCTCGTAACTTGGATATGGGCACGGTCTTTGGTGGTCCCATAGGCCTCGTCCCCGTATCTATCTTGTGGGACCATGTCATGTCCTCGCTGTGAATCGAGACCATTTCTGGCACATGTGATGGTGCCATCGCCCTACCCTATGCCCGTATCTCGGGCTCCTAAATCTATGCCTTTGTTGTGGCCAACTAGCCCTACAACCCTTTCACTGTGCTCGTAGGGCAGCCATCTCGACCATCATCTTTGTCTCCATCTCCATCTCCACCCTAGGCCATCTGGGTCTGAAGACTAGCCACCTGTACATGTAACTCGGCCACCTCCGCCTTTGAGATGGTAAGTTGTGTTTACACTATACTCACTCGAGTAATCGGGCGTCACCACACCGCCCCTATAGGTCATCCCTCTGCACCGTGATGGTGGATAGATCTAGCTACCCTAGCCTAGGTGGTATTCCTTGTAAATGAGCCGCCCACCACTGTCTTTATCTGTTTGTGACCCCGACATCATCAATCCACCGGTCTACCACCTACTCCTCCTACCCTATGGGCACTGTTGGCTATGGTAAAGGTAAGGGCCTCTCCATGTCATCTCTCTGTACTACGGGAAGGGTAGAGGTATGTCCTATAGTAGCCCAAATTGCCACCTAACTCTATCAATCGGGATCATCTCGTGCTCCCCGGCATGGCGACCCTATATCCATCTCAATAGCTGAGGCTAGCTAGCTCATCACGCATATGCCTATATGATGGGAAGCCCACATACGGCCTCCATATGATGTCCACTGAAAACCCCTCCAATAAACACTTGTAATAGGCCACATCATGTGTGGGCCTATCTGATCTTCGCTCTCCAATAGCATGCACCCATCACCTATACCCCACTCGTACAAAGCCTGGCGGAAAGGCATCATCCTAGGGCATACCCACTGGATGCACACAGACAATGTGCTCATATGCCCAGCAGTGAAGTAAAAAGGTACATCACAAGCTAAAATTACGTAGCCGTCCATATGCTTATAACTCCCTATATAAATGCGTTAGGAATGCCGGCACCTTGTAAAGTGGGTCTGATCTATCACCATGTCATGGAGTACCCCCATCAACGATCGGGGAAACTGCCCACCCTCTGCATCTGGCAGTGTAAAGCAGCACACTACCTCCATCAATAGAACTACTAGCCTCGTCTCCTCCGGATGGGCTAGGTACATCTCTCCATAGCTCAAGCTGGTGCTATGGAATGTCAGCTCGGCCATCCCCTCTCCAAACACTCATTAGCATCAACTCCTCCAAGGCCTCGGAGGAGATCGAATAGACCTGTGTACCCAATATGGGTAGCCACAGAATCCTGAACACGTCCTCTAGGGTGACTGTGATCTCACCCATTAGTAGGTGGAACGTGTTGGTCATGGAATCCCATCTATCAATGAGAGCGACCATCAAACTCGGTTGCCAGCTTTACATGTCGGTAGTGTCGGACCCCACTCAGGCCCACCTCCTCCACATGTCACAACTCCTCAGGGGTCGCTGTGCTGTGAACTATCATGAGCAAGGGTGGTACCCTATCCCGCATGTGTAGCTAATCTCTCCCCTACATCCAATACAAACAACAAATTAATCTACATTTATCATACCCATACTCACCCACTCTCTTTTTTTCCACACCCACCTCTTTACCCGACCATTCCCCTCATCATTTATTACCGACCCACGTCCTCCTTTTGGGGACTCATTATTTTACCTATACCTCGGCCCTACCCATGTTGTGACCTAGATTATTGGACTTGGAACATCGCTAGTGACCTTTTCCCTCATGTGTTTGCTATACCTTGTGGCATTGTTACTTGTGTTGATGAACCTAATGACCTTACCTTGCCTCTTATCATGACCACTTATCCTCGACTCCAAACTTTGGTGTACCGAAACACACCTAAACGTTCCTGCACCTGACCTATGTCATGTTTCTTGACCATATCCTATACCTTGATACCGGAATCACCTCAACCTTGTTTGGATAAACCTATCGACCTTAGATAATGTAGAGTTTTCTGCTCTTTCAACCCGGTACTTGTGTTGTAGTCTATATGTGTGCGTGTATTTGACTATTACTACCTTTGACCCTGACCCATTACCTAGATTACCCGAGTAGACTTTTCTCCTTTTTCCCCTGTTACCCACCTTCCTTTTCATCACATTTACCTTTTATCAAACCACTCACCGATTCTGCCTTTTGCCTCATTAGTTCTTGGTTTGAGGGGATCACCTCGACCCACACATGCGGCAACCACATCTTATTTTTATCGAGCTGTCGCTTACCAATACAAGCTATGCAACAAAAAGGGGAAAATGTAGATACAAAATTGGGGGCACTCCCCTTGGTCCCTCGATAAATAAATACCTTGAACACATCCACCTAGCCATGGCCCCCTTCACCTCACTATAATATTAATTTAATTATTAAAATTAAATTAATTCATTATCCTCACTATATTTATTATTTAAATATCCTAATTGAGATAATTCCCACATACCCACCTCACCTAGACACCTCATCAAGCCACCTCACCCTAAGACCTATTCTTAGTAAGTTGCCATAACTAACTAAGACCTACCCAAACCCTAAAAATCAATGCCTACATTCCCTCTAACCACATTCCCACATGCTTAAAAGAAGCTTCCATCCTAATCCACGGGGCCAACACACGAGATCCCGAAAATCAAGGGGATCTACCTAGTTTAGTAAACCTAGAAAATCCCACCCTAACCAACGCTTGGTTAAGCCGGAACCACCATCGGTCACCTTTTAACCCCCAAAACAACCTTATTTTTGAGGTTGGTAGATTCCTAAGAGATATCACATCTTTTGAGAACAAGTTTCAGGGAGAACACACATGTAAAGAAGGAGATCAAGTATTTTCTCTTACACAGACATCCAACATTCACCCAACGCAACCATCTAGCACTCACCATAGCACAAATTTGATCCAATCAAGCAAGAAGGAGAGCACATGCAACCCATGCAAGAGCTCCCCAACATTTGGTGATCCTCTACAAGCATTCAACCTCTTATCAACACCTTCATTCATCACTCACAGATGTCCAGAACCCGATTCCAAGTAAGTAGAACATTTTACTCCTCTGGTTCACTTATTTCATCATTGTATTTTCATCCTTTATTCTCCTAGCCACCCACTGACCTCCATTAATACTCACCCCTCCATATCCCTATTAAAACCTCACCAAATCCCATCCAAACAACTTAATACCTCATTCCGACCAGCCTAGTCCTTGGTGCAATCATAAGGGAGATCTAAAGCTCATTCTGTGACATTCCCAGTATCCCACAATCGGCACCAGTTCTCCCAAACCGCATCAGTCACCCTTAACCGGCATCGGTCTCTATATTTACCAATACAACCTAGAACAATAACCTACCTACCTATTCCCACATCACCCATACTCACATGTGGCTTGCCTAAAACCTCTCTCAAACCTGCAAAGATCCGAACTCAAGTTACTTGACCTTCGGATCTTATCTTAACCTAGCCTATTAGATTAGATCTTTTTAATGTGTTTTAAATGAGATACTTAAATAATTTTAACTACAATATGATTTACTTTATTATCATCATTAAATTGTTTTAAAAAGTGGATTGATAAATCATCTACGAAGTATCACACTTCCCTTGGATCTAGCACACACTAAGCAAGTCCTTTCGTATATATTGTTTAACTCTTTCTGGTGGTCTTGATTTCCATTTTAGGTAGTTCCTCCCAGCCAAAAGGAAGCTCTCACAATCAACTTTGGATCAAGGAGTCAACACGCGCACAACAACCTATCAACCAACATTTCAACAGGTATTCCTCCTACACTCGTCACCCTATCTGTTTCATCATTTTCAAAGAAACGTCTAAGAATCGGTGAAACACATTTTTGTGATAGATGTAATTTCTTCTATGCCACCTACTACTACTACTGCTATGATTCCTTATCAAGGGCATGTCTAGTCTATGGACATCGCTCTATCACATACACCTTCACATGCACCACCTACATTAGCACGCCCACCATTCACTTACACATTCTTCATGAATGATTCATATTGGGAACACATTCCATTTGATCCTACATGCAATGACACTATATGTACACATGAGGGTCTAGCTCGCTTAGGGTTTGCTTTTGAGGACCTCTATCCTACATCATGTGCTCCTCATATTTATTATGGCTTTATTCATATCACTTTGTTGCTTATGGTTTACGTGTATTTCATCTTACAGTCTATCTATCACGTATTCCTCTCTCTTCATCACTTACATTAGGACAATCATGGCTTGATTATATTAGGGGTACACTAGATCTAGATCATATAGACATTTCCTTTCTTATGCCTTTTGGACGTGTTTTCATCTGCAATAGCTCTTTCCTAGGATACACACCAAATCTCACTCATTGGTACGTGCATGGTTTCCCACTTCCTCCATTCACCAATGAGGAGTATGCTATGGACAGGTATAATTCATACCTCAATGGTTCATTACACAATCCACCCGACACTATTGCTTATCAAGTCACTAATGCTTACCCATTCGACTATGAACCTGAGATAAATGATCTTCTAGATGACATTACATGATAGCCTATTTCACCACACATACATTGGGGCATAGTATTCACATTCCCCCCATTCATCATAATTAACACATTTCTTCTTATCATTTATATCCTTACATGATGTTATATCAAACTCTTCGTATTTTCACATACTTCATCTTAGTATCATCTCATATGGGCATTGATATGAATACATTTTCATCACCACATACATTGCATGGCATACCTTCATTCTTCGTTGTTAGTGATCAATTCAATTCAAGACATGGGGGCATAACACTTAATACCCCCCAATCATCATAAGCATTCATACATCTAGCATCCTTGAATTTTCATATAGGCATTTTCATCACACGTTCTAGCATCGACCATTACCCGATGACACACTCTTGTGCTTCAGTTCACACTTGATTGTTGAGGGATTACTACACTGAACCCCACACACTACACTATAGGACATACACACTGCATTTATTCACATATCATGTGTCATACATCATACATCATACTAGTTGTCATTATTCCTATATCATACTATGCATCAAACATCCTACACCCTACATTCTACATTTACATATCATACATACATCATACATCGTATTAGTCTTCATCATACATATATCATACTAGCATCATACATTACTCATCCTTCATACTACATTATTAGGCTATATGCACATCTCCCATTGCACATTCACGCATATTGTCGTATGTCTTACCTCTTACATCATGCATACTACATTTAGTCTACACTATGTCAACACCGCACATCTTACACCCCACCATCTATAGCTAGTTTATATCATTGTGATATTTACATATCTACGCATCATACTACTCGTCCTTATACATATTTATCATACATACTATGTTTAGTCTACATACATTACATTTTATACATCATACATTACTTATTCTATACACCACATGGTCATTTCATCATTACATATACTATTATTTTTGTCTTCTACGTGTTGCACTCACTACCCTATGATGCACTTTAGTTCCTTGGTCCATACTCATTGCGAGGGTTCACAAATAAACCAAACGTTACACTCATCACACATTTACTATTCAACCTTTCATCATGCAAAATTTCTAGCCTAATGACATACACTTTAGGCTAAATCGTCACCTATTCTATCATTTTGTAGTGGTATACACCTTAGGTTACATCACCACTCCCTCTTTTCATCTTGTAGTGATATACACTTAGGGATAAATCATCACTCATCCATTCATCTCATAGTGATATACGTTTAGGCTAAATCATCACTTATATGTTTAGTTGGTCATGATGTGTGCTTCGACTATAGTGTTCACACACACATCATCATTAGGTCGCATCTCATCACTACACATACATATTCATCATAGTGCATTAGACACACCACACATTTCGACCATTTCCCGATGATGCACTCTCGTTTATGGTTCATTCTTGACTACTGAGGGGAAAACAAAATGAACCTCATTGCATACATTTCCATTCACTCAAGGGGCACGCGGCTCCTATCATTCCATTTTGCATTCCATTCCATCCATCCACAACATATTACATTGTCTTGGGGAATTTACTCTTGTTTACTAGTGTTTTACATGATCACTTTACTACACATATTAGATTGATTTCTTAGATGTCATTATCTATACCATTCACAAATGTGTGTTCACGTATTTGTTTAGTTGTGATCATAGATACAGATCCTTTACATACAACATGGATGCTCACCTTTTACCCTTCCTACATTAGTCATTGGGGGAATCCAAATTCGTTTCTTCCAGGTGTTATTGTTTCATCTTGTACATAGCGCTTTACATTTACTTGGTTATTCATGCTTTGACATATTGGTTATTTCTATAACATGTTATTGGGTGTCCCATGTGCAACACTTGTTTTTCAGGATTACATGTTTCCATGACCACTTCTTATTTTCTTATTTGTTACATTATCTACCTTTGTTTTCTTCTTGTATGTGGGATTTTCCCTATGTTTGGTGTGCACACTTGTTTATTGTTTGCATCCATGATGGCCTTGCATGTCTTGTGACATCGTGAGTGATGTCCCATGTTTGATATCTACTTTTTACGGTTGAATTGTCTTCATGCATGTTTACACTACTTTACTTGGTAGATTTTACATTGTCTCGTGTACTTTACACTTGTTTTTACATGCATGTGTTTTTCATACTAACACTTATTTTGGCTATCCATCCTTGTTTGTGTGCACCTTGGTTTCTACCAAGCACATTCCCTTCCCCGCAAGGTAGAGTTTCAAAGTACATGTAGTTGGTCCTCTTTTGGGGCCATATTCTCCTATCAACGACGTCGCATGTGCCCCTAAAGAGGGGGGCATCATTTGGGGTTTTTATAGTCTACACAATGTGCGCATTTACACCGGTTCGGTTCGGTGCACTTTTCACCCTTAGTATTGTGGGTTTGCCTATAACGAGTGAGTTCGAGACTAGTCTACAAACTCCATACACAATGGCTTTTACAGGACATGGTGTCCTTAGCATTTGAGGAGCGATTAACGGTTGAAGGATACAACACAAGATTCCTCCCAATACTTCTTTTGCCACCATCGTCGGATCGCCCAAAAACTAGGACAAGATAGAGATCTCTTCATAGATAGTTCGGGAAGTAGTTGAAGGTTGGAGGACATAGATCATTTCCTCCCTATACTTCTTTGTCCTATGGCATCGGATCTCCCAAAATCCCTGGCAATATAGGATATCCTTTTACACCCTTTCTCTCGACATGGATCAAGTGCACATGTTCCATTTACACTTTTCATTTTGCATACTTTACATTTATATGCATCTTTAACATAGTATTTTTACACTTACATACATATATATTTGATCATTTTCTCCTTACATGTCTCTGTCTGCGTATGAGAAACAAGCGAATAATGGGGGAAAAATAAAAATGAAAATGACAAAAATGACGGAAACAAAAACACTTCACAACAACACACCTTGCATACTAACCATGCAGGTACACACAACAACTACTACACACACATATCCTCCCTAGGTTCGCTCCAATCACTTTTTAAAACATTTTTCATCTTTAGTTTCCACGCTCCATCATGTTTTTGTCATTCCACACTTTGTCTAGTCCTTCGGCATGCCTTCTTCATCAATCTTCATGGTCATCAGGTATGCATCTCTATCTACTTTATGTTACTGAGCTTTCCTCTCACCAACATAAAGTGGGGGCAAAATGTAGTCACAAAATCATGCACTTTAGACATTATTTATATTGGTTTCATACTACAATTACAAGTTTCTTGAGTGAAGAAAGTACTAATCAACCCTTTTCTTTTGGCCATCTTGTTTTATTTTAATTCATCATTACCACCTCTTGCACCCATATGCCCGATCAAGTTATTTCATCTCACATTATTTTAGACTCAATTGGGGCACCCATATTAGTACTAGGGCACCCATGGGTGCCTGGTACTACCAAGGGAGACTCGGTCCCTTTTTCAATTTCATGTCATCTTTTGCGCTATTTCTAGCCATTTTAGATCTTTATCTTTTTGGCGGTTAGACATTTTGGGGTTAATTACGAAACTAGATCAAGAGAACCCTATAAATATAAAGTTATGAGACCATAATGAGAGACCTAGAACCATTCACTATTATCATCCATCTAGTGTTGCATCCATCTATTGCATTGGAGATCACTTGCATCAACATAGCTCTATCATCAAGGCACAAGGGTAAGATATTTACATCACACTTCATAGGGGAAGGGATTCTATTCTTTTCCATGCACACATTCTATTACATTTTTGTTGGGGCTAAGCACAAGGTTGTACGGATAATATATTAGATCTAATCATGCACGCAATAAAAATAAATATTCTACCGAAAGAGATATACAAAACAAGAGATATAAATCAATACCATATTTAACGTGGTTCACCCAGTGTGGGCTACATCCACCAAGAAACAAGTCAATCTATTATCCAAAGATTTCGAAAATATACAATGAAGATTTACAATCTTCCACACCTCTCATGATGTACAATACTTTCTTTCTCTCAAGCTTCTCCTTCTTCTCCAAGAATTCTCTCTCTCACAATTATTTTCACAATAATCATTAACTCTCTCTTCTAACCCTAGCTTTCTAGCTTATAAATACCTTATACAAAATTAGGGCACTTAGCCATGCAATTACAATCAATAGATTTGCTTTAATACAAAAATTAGATATGATTCTCGTGAGTTAAATAAAACACTCACACACAGGTAACCAACGCCGGTTAGCCCTAACCGATGTTGTTTCCTACTTGCCTGATTGATGGCGGTCATAGGTGATCGATGTCAGTCCCTTCATAACCAATGTTGGTCCCTTTATAACTGATGTCAGTTACTATTTTTTATAGCAAGTTGATTATAACATGCTAAACTGAAGTAATTAAGCTCCATATCTCAAAAATATCAAGCTTGGAGATAAATTATTGCACTATACCTGTATAACGTCATTCTTGGATCCTTTCCTTAGCTTTGTTTCTTCCTCTTCAAGTCTCAAACTCGAAGACCAACAAAAGTGGAGTGTAGCTCCAACTTATCTTTTGCTAATGGCTTTGTTAGCATATCCGCAAGGTTTTCACTTGTATGAATCTTCTCCAGTTTTAGCTGCCCATCCTCCAATACATGTTGTATGAAGTGATACCTCAATTGAATGTGTTTCATTCTAGAATGAAATGCTTGAAGTTTTTGCCAAATGAATTGCACTCTGACTGTCACTGAACAATTTACAATCATCTTGCTCCTTTCCCAACTCTTCTATGAACCTGCTCATCCATATCATCTCTTTGCTAGCCTCTGTAGCTGCAACATACTCTGCCTCTATAGTAGACAAAGCCACAACCTTCTACAATCTTGATATCTAGCTAACTTTCATCCCACCTACTGTGAAAATATATCCAGTAGTGCTCCTCCTACCATCCAAATCTCCATCCATATCTGAATCAACATAGCCACATAAATAAATATCCAAACCTCCATAGCATAACTGCATGCTAGATGTCCCTCTCAAATATCTGAGTATCCATTGGAATGCTTTCCAATGCTCTTTACCTGGATTGGCCATAAATCTACTCACAAATCCCACTTCCTGTGCAATGTCTAGTCTAGTACAAACCATAACATACATGAGACATCCAACTATTGAAGCATATGGTACTCGTGTCATGTATTTGACCTCCTCATGTGATGAAGGACATCGATCTTTGCTCAATTTGAAGTTTCTATCCATAGATGTACTTACAAGTTTTGAATTCTACATTTTAAACCTTTCTAACACCTTGTAGATATAATCCCCTTGAGACAAATACAATTTATTGTTCTTCTTATCTATGTGTATTTGCATGCCAAGGATTCTTTTTACAGACTCCTAAATCCTTCATAGCAAATGTGTGAGCTTTCCTTAAGATCACCAATGTCTTGCATACTAGATCCTGCAATAAGCATATCATCCACATATAATAAAAAATAATATAGCTCCCATTTTCAAGCTTATTGAAATAAACACAATGATCATATTCACATCTCAAGTAACCATGCTCATGCATGAAACTATCAAACCTCATGTACCATTGCCTTGGAGCTTGCTTGAGCCCATATAGACTCTTTTTCAACCTGCACACTAATTTATCCTTACCCTTGACTTCATACCCAAGCGGCTGTTGCATATAAATATCTTCATCCAAATCACCATGAAGGAAATTCATCTTCACATCTAGTTGCTCTAAATGTAAATCATCTATTGTAACTATACTCAATACAATACGTATGGAAGTCATTTTAACAATAGGAGAAAATATTTCACCAAATTCAATACCTACTTTCTATGTAAATCCCTTTACTACAAGCCTTGCCTTGTACCTTTTCTGTCCACCCTCTTCTTCCTTGATCTTGCAAACCCATTTTTTCTCTGCAATGTCCTCTTATATGTTGGCAACTTAACCAAATCCCAAATCTGTTTTGTTCCAAGGAGTCCATCTCCTCATTCATGTCATGTTCCCACTTTGAACGTGGGTCTCATCTTGCATTACTTCTTCAAAACTTTCCGGTTTACCATTATCACCAATAATTAATAAGATAGAGAAGGTGTAAATCTTTACTGGAGGTTTATTACCCTTTGTGACCTTCTCACATGAGTTTGGGGTACTAGAGGCTCATTCTGGACCTCCTGGACATTTATTTCCAATCGACAATGACCGCGCCGATCACCTGTGGTGACACCGATTCTACTAACCGATGTCAATTTGGCTATTCTCAGTAACCAATATCGGTTCAGTTATCTCGATGTAAGTCAGGGGTCAAGTGACACCGGTTATTGTGTAACCATGTAGGTATGACTTTTAAATCTAAGAGTTCATTTTCATTCACAAACTTCTCAACCTGTTTCATCCTTGTGTACCAAAATTTGATCCCTGTACATTCTATTTTCATTCCATTCAATGCCACAACTCCTAATAGTTTTAGAATTCTCTAAATCCCAAAAATAGAATCCAAAATCACCAGATCCATAACCAATGAAAGTGCATCTCTTGAATTTTGCATCAAATTTTTTTCTTTTTCCTTATCAATATGCACAAAAGCTTCTAAACCAAAAACTTTAAGAAAAGAAATATCTACCTCTTTTCGGTCCAAGCTTCCTCCGTTGGTATTCGTCCATCTAGTGAACTTGAAGGCCCACTGTTAATCAAATAAACCATTGTATCAACTACTTCGCCCAAAGCGCAAGGGCAATCCAAAGATGTATCCTCATACTTCTAGAACATTCCATGATTATCTTGTTCATTCTTTCTACACACCATTCTCTTGTGGTTTTCTTGGAACCGTCATTTCTCTACGTATTCCATTCATCGAACAATAATCATTGAAAGTTTTTCTACAATATTCATCGCCATTTTCATATTTAAGGCACTTTCACTTTGAATTTGATTTATTCTCAACAAGGTATTTCCATATTTTAAAAGTCTCAAAAATATCAGATTTATGTTTGATACAATAAATCCATACCTTTCTTATAGCATCATCAATGAAAGTAACATAATATTGGGATCCTCCATGAGAAGCTATCTGGGCTAGTCCCTACACATTTGAGTGTAAAAGATCCTATTTTTATCCTTCTTAGTTGCCCCAACTTTGAGAAATATCACTCTCTTTTGATTTCCAAAGACATAATGCTCACAAAAATAAATATCTATGTATTTCAAATCTGATAACTTACCTTTAGCCTTTAAGATCTACATTCCTTTTTGACTCATATGACCCAACCGATTATGTCACATGCATTCATCTGAATCTGAAGTAGATAACACAGAAAAGGAATAAATAACATAGGTAGATAAATATAACATTCCTACCTTATTCCCTCTTGCCACAACAAAGGCACCCTAGTGACTTTCCAAGAGTCTATTGTGAATGTAACTATGCAACCAACTTCACCTAGTTGCCCTGCAGAAATAAGATTCCTCTTGAGGCTTGACACATTTCTCACATCTTTCAATACCCATGTATTTCCATTCTGTAATTTTAGATGAACTTCCCCTTTACCAGTAATACTGCAAGGTTCATCGTCACCCAAATAAACAAGCCCAAAATTACCTTGGACATAATTTTTGAAATAACCCTTATTAGGGGTTGCATGGAAAGAAGCTCATGAATCTAAAACCTGTTATTCTATTCTATTATCCAAAGAAAGAATAAGAGCATCTTGCATTACCTCTATTGTAATATTTTCCTCTTTACCTTTGTCTGGGTGTTGGTTCTCTTTATCCTTTGACCAACAATCTTTCTTTGCATGTCCTTTCTTTCCACAATTCCAATAGGTAATTCCCTTACCTCTGGATTTAGATCTATCATTCCTTGACTTTGATTTCCCATTATTCGACTTTGATTTCCCATTATTCTTACTCTTGGATCTCTTTTTCTTCTCCGCCTCTGCTTTCTACATTCAAAGCATTCCCAAATAATGATTCCTCTATATTTTTCTCTGTGAATTCCTTTTTTAAGATTATATTAACCACATCATCAAACTTCAAAATATTATTAGCAGATGTATTATTAACAACAATTACCAAGTTATCCCAACTATCATGCAAAGAACATAAGAATAAGAGTGATTTCACTTCATCATCAAATAGAATATCAACCAATTTTAACTAATTTACAATAGATCGGAAATCATTCAAATGACTAGATGCAAATCCACCTTCATGCATCTTAGAACTAAATAGTTTCTTCATCAAATAAAATTTATTTGAAGCACTAGGTTTTTCATATAAATTAGCAAGAGATTTCATTAACTCTACCGTAGATGTTGTTTCGTAATATTGGAAGCCACGAGATGTTGTCAGGCTCAATCTTATAGATCCCAAAGCCTTTTTGTCAAGAATCTTCCATTCTTCATCAGTCATCTTTGTAGGTCTAGAATTTTCATCCAACGGTAAGTACAAATCTCTTTGATATAGATAATCCTCAATCTGCATCTTCCATAATTGATAATTTCGGTCGTCAAAATTCTCTACCTTGTATTTGTTTTCTTCTGCCATTGTTGTAGCTCCCACTCAATCAAAAACCCTCTGTGAGTAAATCATCAACACATAAAAACCTCAAACAAATCTATGATACCAGTTGTTGGGGTTAGCACAAGGTTGTACAGATAATATATTAGATCTAAGCATATATGCAATAAAAACAAATAGTCTACCATAAGAGATATACAAAACAAGAGATATAAATCAACACCATATTTAACGTGGTTCGCCGAGTGTGGGATACATCCACCAGAAACAAGTCAATATGTTATCCAAATCTTTCGAAGATATACAATGAAAATTTACAATCTTCCACACCTCTCATGATGTACAAAGTACTTTCTTTCTCTCAAGATTTTTTTTCTTCTCCAAGAATTCTCTCTCTCACAATTATTTTCACAATAATCATTAACTCTCTCTTCTAACCCTAGCTTTCTAGCTTATCAATACCTTATACAAATTTAGGGCACTTAGCCATGCAATTACAATCAATATATCTCCTTTAATGCTAAAATTAGATCTAATTTTCATGAGTTAAATAAAACACTCATGCACAGGTAACCGGTGTCAGTTAGCCCTAACTGATGTTGGTTCCTACTTTCCTGACCGATGCCAGTCATAGGTGACCGATGTCGGTCCCTTCATAACCAATGTCAGACCTTTTATAATCGATGCTAGTTATTGTTTTTTGATAAGTTGATTATAACATGCTAAATCAAGTAATTGAGCTCCACATCTCAATAATTTTCTACATCTAGTTATTTCTCACTACTTCATAAAGTGTGGCTGACACAAGAGTGCCTAGGGCAAATTATGTACACACTGCCAGTGTTAGAAATTAATAGAATCTAATGCGAAATAATTCCTCAAAATCACAATAATAAGAAGTATGAATAGAAATTATAGAAATGAAATATGTAAAACATGAAGACAATATTTAACGTGGTTCACCCAATGTGGGCTACATCCACCAAGAACACTTGCTCAGATTTTATTACAAGCCAACAGTCTTCACAATTACAATAACTAGATCTTGTTTGGAGCTGTGCTCAACAAACCCTCCCGAATTCGCACTTGAATTCACACACACTATTCACCTTCACAAAAACACTCATATCAATCCTATTGTATGTCCATCTATATATAAGTACATCAATAGGTAGCCGAAGAGGTAGTTTTACAAAACAATGGGTACCGAAAAAGCCATGGGCCCAAAACCAGCCCATAACGGTTACCCATTACCCATGGGTTAATAAACCACCCATGAAAATTTACTTGAGGGCTTTGCCCACGAACCCCCTTGACCCACTCACTAGTGAGCGGGACCACCATAAAAATATCTCGAGTGTAACACATGGAAGGTGTACCAAACTCTAACATGAAAACAGGCTCCACAAACATAACAATCTCCCACTTGGAGACTGATTTCCACTGAGCAAGCTTCTCAACCCTTCACTGTCATCTGCGAAGGCCAACCAAAGCTGAACATAGCTTTAGTTTATCCCTTGTGACCACCTTGGTCATCATGTATGTAGGATTCTGACTGGTATGAATCTTCTCCAACTTCAACTTATCTTCCTCCAAAGTTGTCCTGATGAAGTGATATCTCAACTGTATATGCTTTGTCCTAGAATGGAAAGTAGAGTTCTTAGCTAAGTGAATAGCACTCTGTATATCACTATATAACTTTATAACTTCCTGCTTATTCCCTAACTCATCAAGCAATTGTTGTAACTAAATCATCTCTTTGCTTTGCCTCTATGGCAACAACATACTCAGCCTCTGTGGTTGACAAAGCCACCAGCTTTTGTAGTCATGAAATCTAGCTCATTGTTGTCCCACCTATAGTGTAAATATAACCTGTCATGCTCCTCCTGCTGTCTACATCTCCAACCATATCTGAATCTACATAACCACGTAAAGTGGTGTCTGATCCACTATAGCACAAAATTGTCCCCATGGTCCCTCTCAAATACCGAATGATCCACTTTTCCGCTTGTCAATGCTCTTTACCTGGAACACTCATAAATCTACTCACAACTCCCACTGCATGGGCAATATCAGGCCTAGTGCACACCATAGCATACATCAAACTGCCAACTGTTGATGAGTAAGGTACCTTGGACATCTGGTTTCTTTCCTGCTCTGTCTTGGGACATTGCTCCTTTGATAACTTAAAATGGTCTACTAAAGGAGTCCCAACCGGTTTAGCATCCTGCATGTTAAACCTATCCAATACCTTCTTAATGTACTCTTCTTGAGATAAAGTCAACTTTTGTTCCTTCCTATCACGATTTATCCTCATACCAAGGATTTGTCTAGCTACCCCCAAATCCTTCATATCAAAGGATTCACTTAGTTGTTTCTTGAGTACTTTTATTTCCTGCATGTTTTTACCTGCAACCAACATGTCATCAACATACAAACACATGATAATATAACTTCCATCCTCAAATTTCTTTATATACATGCAATGGTCAAAATGACATCTAATATAACCTTGCTCCATCATGAAGCTATCAAACTTCTTATACCATTGACGTGGAGTTTGTTTCGAGCCATACAAGATCTTCTTCGCCACACCATCTCCTCTTTACCTTTGACTTCATATCCTTCTAGCTGCTGCATATATAGCTCCTCCAAATCACCATGGAGAAATGCGGTCTTTACATCTAAGCTGTTTCTAATTACAAGTCTTCTACTCGCCACGATTCCAATAACAGTTTTGGAAAGTCATTTTTACTACAAGAGAAAAAATCTCATCAAAATCTATACCTTGTTTTTGTGCAAACCCCTTGACCACCAACCAGGCCTTATATCTTTTCTTTCCTCCTTTGTCTTTAACTTTGTACACCTACTTGTTCTGCAATGGTCTTTTTCCTTCTGTAGCTTCACCAAATCCCAAGTCTGGTTCTCCATGAGAGACTTATGCTCCTCATCCATGGCTTGCTCCCACTTCTTCTGAGGCATCTACCTACATTGCTTCATCAAAGCTCTCTGGCTCTCCACTATCATTGAGTAATAAATAATAAATAGAAGGAGAAAAATGTTCAGGCTCTTTTCTTACCCTAGAAGACCTCCTCACTGTAGGAGTTTGGGGTTCCTGTTGAGTAGGTTCCTGAACTGATTTATGGCTCATTGTCCCATTTGAAAGATCCTCTACCACTAAATATTCTTTCTTGGATTCTTTCCTATTTTCCTACAACTGTTTCTTATACATGACTTTCTCATTAAATACCACATCCCTAGACCGAATGATTTTCTTATCCTTAATACTCCAACATTTAAATCCAAAGTCATCACCACCATAACTACTAAAAGTGCATTTTTCTAGATTTAGCCTCTAGCTTGGTCCTATCATCATCCTTGTCAATATGAACAAAAAACCTCACATCCAAAGACTCTAAGAAATGAGTAATCGACTTTCTTACCGTGCACGAATCCTCCTTAGGTATGCCTCCATCCAAGGCACTTGAGGGTCCTCTGTTTATCAAGTACACAACTATGCTCACCACTTCTACCCAAAATAAAGAGGCATTCTTGCATGTATCCTCATGCTCTAGCACATTCCATTATTGTTCTGTTCATCCTTTCGACACCCATTCCATTGTGGGGTTCCTAGAACCGTATTTTCCCTACTGGATTCCATTCTTAGAACATTAATCATCAAATTCATTGCTCTGATACTCCCCTCCATTATCTCGACTGAGACATTTTAACTTAAGACATGTTTCATTCTCTACCAAAGATTTCCATTTAAAAAAGTATCAAATACATCATATTTGTTTCTAATACAATAAACCCAAACTTTCTTTGTTGCATCATCAATAAAAGTAACATAATAACTTGAACCCCCAAGAGATGATACTTGAGCCGGCCCCCACACATCAGAATGTACCAGCTCTAACTTACTCTCTTTCTTTGTAGGTCCAACCTTGAGAAACCTTACTCGCTTCTGTTTCCCATATATGCAGTTCTCACAGAAATCTAAACATGTTTTTGTATATCCAAGTAAATTCTTCTTTATGATGTCCATGCCCTTATGGCTCATATGACCGAGCCTAGAGTGCCATAATGTTATATCTACATCTGAAGCCATGAGATTACAAATCATTAGTACTATCATGTGGATAAATACAAGGTTCCAACCTTCTTACCTCTTGCCACCACAAGAGCACCCTTGGTAACCTTCCAAGAGTCAACTGTAAATATCACAGTACAACCATCACTTCCCAATTGCCCCACCGATATCAAATTTCTCCTTAATGTAGGCACATGCCTAACATCCTTCAATAACCATGTATTCTCATTCTGCATCTTAACCTGAACAGAACCTTTTCCAACTATACTGCAAGGCTCATCATCACCAAGAAAAACATGCCCCAAAATTCCCTTGAACATAATCAACTAAATAATACCTATGTGGAGTAGCATGAAAAGAAGCCCCTGGATCTAAAGCCCAAGATTCAGTAATATTATGCAAAGAAACAATCAAAGCATCCTGGCATACATTACACGATGCCACATTTGCCTCCTTATTTTCTTCTTGTTGTTTCTTCTTATCCCGAAGCTCCCAACAGTCCTTTTTGCATGCCCAAACTTTCCACAATTCCAACATACAATCTTGCTCTTGGATTTTGATCTTGCCCGATCTTTCGATTTTCCACAGCTTCCTCTATTCTTTTGTCTTCCTCTAGTTTCCACTTGTCAAAGAATTCCACTGAACTAGAAGATTCCCAGCTTTTTCTTCGCACTTCCTCACTTAGAATCACCCCTACAACATCCTTAAACTTTAACTTCAAGTTAGCTAAACCGAGTTGCTTACCGCCATTACTCGGCTATTCCAACTTTTAGGTAAAGAGCACAAAATTAATAAAGCCCTAACTTCTTCATCAAATTCTATTGTAATCGAAGCTAGCATATTCATAACCGTATTGAAATCATTTAAATGATCTGCTACTGAACTATTCTCATACATCTTCATATTAAACAACTTTTTCATTAAAAATATCTTGTTAGGGGCAAAGGGTTTTTCATACAACTTCCCTAATGCATCCATTAGTTCTTTTGTAGTCTTTTCCTTTGAAACATTAAATAATACCGAAGATGCAAGACACAGCCGGATCGTTCCAAGTGTCTTCCAATCCAACAAATCCCATCCTACATCTGTCATACTCGAGGGTTTGTTCACCTTCTTAGACAATAGAGTATAAAGATCCTTCTGATAAAGGTAATCTTCCATCTGCATCTTCCAAAGACTAAAATTCTACCCGTTGAATTTATCAACCCTTGATCTTCCATCATCTACCATAGCTCCCACTCAAGCTAAAAACTTTCCTGCTCATGATTCAACACTTCAACAAACCAAACCAGGCTCTAATACCAATTGTTAGGAATTCATTCACAACAATCAAGTTGTCTCCATTAATGGTGTGTCATCATCCACTCCATGGCCGCAACCTCCTCTTGAGGTTTCCATTGCATCACCTAGACCATCTAGTTCCCTGCCACCTATATAACCTAAATCACAATATGCTCCTATCTCACTTACTCGCATATGACCTGGGTGGTCTCATCGCTTTGCTAGTCCAATACATCAGTCTAGGTCCGTCACTAGGACACCTCCTTCATCTAGGAATACTTCACCACCTCATGTTGCTTCACATAGGTGTCCATCACCTCTGCACTCTCTCTTTACAAAGGCGTTCATCTCCTCCACATTCTATCTTGTGTAGGAATTTATCACCTCCATCATATACTCATCACTCACATGCTTATAGGCTTCGTTTACCTACACAACATCTATCTCATGTACCACCAATATTGGATCATGTTCACACACCTTCATCTTGGCCAACATCGGGTGGAGGGCCCTCATCTTTTACTTTCATTGGATAGTGCACTCACCATCACACACTCGGGGGAATTACGCTTATTTTTCTCCTCCCTCTAACATTAACAAGAATTTTATTGTCATCATCTCATCTCTAGTCTATCGCATGCATTGCATACATCTTGATACACAAACATATCATCATTTCTTGATGACACACTCTTTTTCTTTGGTTCACACTTGACTATTGAGGGCATCATATATACATGAACCTCACACACACTACACATCATCTTACACATGACACGTTGGACATACTTCTATTCACCACTACACAATCAACATACTTGCGACTTATTCTTCTTATCACATGTATTCAACACACAAACAACACGTACCCTCCTCACATATTCGACACACAACACACTCGACATATTTACAACACACTACACACTTTCAAGACATACGTATTTCAAATCATCTCTCTTGCACACAATCCACGTCAACATCTTATATAATCCACACATTTCCAACAAAAACATTCTATAATTTACACATTTACCACACACCTCAACAATTTACATTACAAGCGTAACACATCTATAATTAACCCCTTTCACAAACCAATCAATAACACATAATCGATATATCTCTCTAACACAACAAACGCAACACACTACCCTATGACACAATCTAGTTCCACGGTCCATACTCGAATTTTGAGGGTTTACATCTCAAATGGACCTCACCACACTTGCGCGTTTACTCGCTCATTCACTCACACATTTACACTACATTTTGTGCTTTGATGATCACATATTTTTAGTACACACATTCAAACCATTTCCCGATGATGCACTCTCGTTTACGATTCATTCTTGACTACTAAGGGGCATATATAAATGAACCTCATTACATACATACACATCTAATCAAGGAAACATGTTACTCCTATCATTCACAATGCATTCCATTCCATCTCATCCATAATATATTGCATATCTTGGTTGCATTTAGCCTTGCTTACATTTACTTGTTACATGCACATCTTATTACACATGTTAGATAGATATCTTGTATGTCATTATCTTTATCATACACACATGCACATTCACTTGCCTTTCTAGTTGTGATCGCATATTCTATAGATCTATACATGCATCATGGATGCTTGGCATAGTACCTAATCTCAAGTCCCACAACGGCTCCTGGGGGCATCCACTTTCATACATTACATGTGTTATTGTTTCATTTTGTTTCATAACACACTACTTTATCAGATTATACACATTTTGACATACTTTTTATATTTATAACATGCTAACAAGTGCTTCATGTGCAACATTTTTTTACAGGACTATCTATTTCCATGGTTTTTGTTACATTGCTTGTTCTTGTTTGTCATTGTTTTCCACCATTTGCGGGCTTTGCCCTTTTTTATGTGTACATACCATTTGCTTTTGGCTTCATCACCTTGATTTTCTTGTGACATCGTGAGTGGTGTCCCATGTTTACACCTTATTTTCACGATCTACATTGTCTTCTTGCGTGTTTACATTATTTTCTTGCGTCTTAGCTTACATATTGTCTGTGTAACATACACTTTATCTTATACATGCATGTTTGCTTGTACTAAAAATTATCTCCCAACCACTTTGTTTTAGCGCATACCTTGGTTTTACCAAGCACATTCCCTCCCCCTACAAGGTATAGTTTCAACACAATGGTTGATTCAATTTTGGGAAACATACTCATTCACGTGACGTTGCATGCACCCCAAAAGAGGGGGAATCATTCGGGTGAATCAGTCACCCCATATAACGTTATACACAACACAACACAATTTTTAGTTTTAGGGATCGAATCGGACTTGAGTCCTTATCACATAGTGACCCTTCCTAGATGTACGTAACTAGGGGCAATTACACAACGATTGGTCTTTTAGCACGGTCTACAAAACTCCACACAACAACTTTTACAAGGCACACAGTCCTTAGCACTTGCATTTATACACACCATACGTAGTGGTGTTCTACATTATGAGAAGTAGTTAAAGGTTGGGGATAACACCGTACTTTTATCCCTTTACTTCTTCCATATCACTGGCATGAAATTACCCGAAAAACTCGTTCTTCTATAACAACTTCAAGATATTTTCTACACTCTTTTCCTCATCACGGATCAGGTGTACACGTTCCCTTTTTCAACATTTTTACATACTTTTTACATATATATGCGTATTTGACTACTTGTTCATTCTTCACTTTTGCAAGTCCATCTGTGGGAAGTATCCAACATCACTCAACATCATACAACAACATCGACATCAACAACATGCACATTGTGATATCCACAAATGCATTTCCACCCTAGGTTCATTTTCATCACCATTTTTACATTTTATCCTCCTTAGCTTACATGCTTCACTTTTTTATCACTCCACACTTTGTGTTGTCCCTCAAAGCATACTCTTCTACATTAACTACATGGTTATCAGTGCACGCATCTTTATCTACTTTATGTTATCAAGATTTCCACTCACCAACATAAAGTGGGGGCAAATGTAGACACTAAATCACGTACTTTGGGTAATTATCTAGTCATGATTGCATACTACTATTCATATGATTCCTAAGTAAGAAAAGTATGAATTAATCCATGTCTTTGGCCATCTTTGTTTTCTTTTTGCTACCACTTTTAGTCTTACACACCTTCTTGGTCACCGACCTCGACCCTTCAATTTTTCTAAGTCTGGACACCAACGCCCAGCCAAAACGCTAACGCAAGGTGCCCCATCCCCTCTAGGTGCTCCTGACCTCTTTGTACTTTACTCACCTCTTTTGGGTCATTTCTAGTCGTTTGAGCATCTTATCTTTTTGGTAGTCGGAATTTTTAGGGTTAATTATGAAATTCAAGTAAGGTAATCATATAAATATAAAGTTATGTGATCATATTAAGGGACCAAACACTAAGAATTAGCTATCACCACCTAAGGTTACATCCATCAAGCATCTAAGAGCTTCATTGCATCCATCTAGCATGATCGAAAGGGACAAACAAATGGTTAGTTATTTTGCATACACTTAATAGGACAAAAGTTCATTTTATTCCATGTACACATCTACTACATTTTTACATCTAGCTTACTTGCTTGCATTAAGTGTGACACAAACAAGAGCCACCTAGGGCACTATTCTGCACACACACATAACTACATCGGGTCCGAGGTGTAGTGCAACACTCAATCATAAGTTCACCATTGTGACAACTGAGGACAGTCCAACCCCTCATTTTGCATCTTTCTTTTTGGGATTTGATGTCTATTTGAGGGTTTTGCATGTTCATACTTCATTGTAGGTTTCCAATGAGCTCAAGAATTATTGTGCGATCTCATAGCGGCGAAAGTGAACAACAAACAACTTATGACCACTGAAAAGTTTAGTTTTTGAGCATTTTCACGGACATAGGTGACTGTTTCTAGTATGTAGTGCCCGTGGGTGATCTTACCCCTTTCTGGGTGCCCCTGTCCACCTACTCCTCCAAATCTACATTTTTTGGGTCTCCATGCAATGCTCCTTCCTTTCGGTTCACTGTTCGGCACTTCGGTACACTCCAGATTTTATTGTGAATCAGCTAAGTACCTCTTTCTCCTCTTTGTAACTAGGGTTTCATACTTTATTTCTTAGTCTCACTTGGGTTTATTTATGTATTTAATTGTTATTTATTTACTTTATACAATATCATTTAGATTAGGAATATAAATTCACATTTAGATTAATCACTTAGTGTCATTATTAGTCGATAAGTAAGTGGTCCTAAGGTGATTGTGTTGACTAAAAAATCGGAGGGGATAAAAATGGTGTCAATAGTGTAATCTAATGAAAGGGGCGACTCTTGTTCTAGTACAGGCCCAAATCGGGTTTTGCGAAGGTATTTGAGGATGTTTTTTCAAAGCCTAATTTGTATGTCTTGTGAGACTTACGGCTACCGGTCAAAATACTAAGTCATGTATTCCTTCTTCATAACTTCGAGGCCAAATCCCTTCCAAGGACAACAATGGAGGTATATTTATGTGAAGGACTAGTTGTATAAGAAGGAGAAATTTGATATGAAAGGTTTGACATGATGTTGATTGTTATGATGTGGGGAAGGACGATTGATCCCTCCATAGACAAGATTAGTTTTAATATGAGGAGGGTTGAAGGAGATGATATCTCCAATGTTGGGTTCATACATTAGTTATTTATCAGGCCTTCCATATGTGTTTGGTGTAGGAAATGAATTAAGAGTGAGGATGTGATACTCCCCCAGTGAAAGTTGTTGCATGACATCTTCGAAGGAAGTGTCATCTGCAGTAACTTGATACAAAGACAAAGGAATTGGTAGAATCTTGAAAAGAGGAACCCAAGTTCATTTTAGAAATGAACACATCGTTTTCTCGATAAGTCATGTGGCATGTTTTAAAGGGATTCGGGTTGGGTGAATAGTGAATTTCTTACCTTCATGTTTGTATTTCAAAAAATGATGCAAGGTGGATGGGATACAACACATAATGTGTATCCAAGGTTTTTAGTAGCGTATTATATGAAAAAATATCTTTCTACAAGATAGAAGAGTTCATGAAGACATTTGACACCTACTTTAATAGGTAAAATAATTGTGCCTAGTGTAGGGGAAATTGTATCATTAAAGGCTTGCGATTGCACGTGACTAAATGACGCTAGTGTTGGGTAATTGAAGCTAATTGAAATCATGTGATGATATGATATTGATGCTTAGTGTTGTTTTCGATCATAACTCTCTTAATGAGAGTATCATCAATTTGGGTTGTGACAAAAAGTGGGAGATCACGATCTTTGGGTTGCAAATACGGGATCTTGAATTCAAAAGTGATAACGGTAGACATTTTGAGAGTGTCGACCATATTTTTGAATGGTAAGGGATTTTCAAATAGTATTGATATAGATTAAATTGATTCAATCATCATTTGTTGATGTTGTGGTGATGTTTGGATGAGATCATAAAGAGACATTTTTACGGGAGCTTGATGGAGTTGTTTGATTATGGTATTTTGTACAAAGGAGGTGGATTGTGTTTATGGAGCAGCGAGGATGGATACTTTTTCCTTCAAAGCGGGTGGAGGACTTAGTGATTCAGTTGTAAGAGGGATAGATACTTTGGGCATTTTTTTATCTAGAGCCTTAGGGTCTTATGCGCGAGCTCTGGTACTTATACAAACAATGTCAATATGATGGAGTGAGGTCTTACTAGAAGATGCCTCACTTTTGTTGGATGTGGGTGTGATGTTGGATGGTGATTTAGAGAGTGTTCCTTTATGATGGTTTTTTTTGTGTTGATTTGGCTATTGTAGATCTACAGGTAGAAGCCCTTTGTTAGTGAGACTCCAAATGATAGTGTGAAGGGTTTTGCAATCCTTAATTATGTGTCTTAAAGTACAATGATATTTACAGAATCTGTCAAAATTGTACCAAGAAGGCTTCCACCTTGAAGGGCTAGATGATTTGAGTGGAGGTAATTCTACGATGGATAGTTAGATGAGTTTTTCAAGGGTTTTTGCATAGTACTATGTTGAAGTCGATGTTGAAGGGACTTGTGTGTCATTTGATGGGTTGGAAAGTGGAGTGAATGGGGCCATTTTTTGTGTGACACATTTAGGTGTTAGTCAAGAGATGACATTAGATTTTATAACATTGATTATAAATTTAGATAAAGGGTGAGGCCCTGTGATGGAAGGAAAGGGCTTTGTATGTTGTGATGAGATGATTTGACCGCTTCATGATACATTTTTGTTTTTTCTAGATGGGTGATTTGTGGGTTGCATAGTGGATTTGTGAAGTTTTTGCAAGTGATGTTGGGTGACATGGTTATCGAAAGATATCTTAGTTCTTTTGATGACGAGAATCTTTTATGAGGCTTGCGAAAGAGACCACGTGCGAGTTAGAAATAGACGTGGTAGGTGTTGAAAGGTCAGCGGTCTTGTGGGTGGCAAGACTAGAGGAGTTGATGGGCTCGATTGATGTTTCCATAAGAGAAGAAATGAGTTTTGGGGGCATGGGTGAGAGGCATTTTATTATTATGATGGTATGATGAGAGTGGACGATGTTTGATTGGGGTTGACTGGTGGAATGGGCGTGATTCAAAAATGGTTGTTTGAAGACGTCCAAATTTTGATTTGGAGGTGCATTTGGATTACCAAGTCATAAGTCACCTTTGTCGATAAGATCTTGGAGAAATTTCTAAACAAATGACACCTTTCAATGTCATGTCCTCAAACCTAATGGTATTTAGAGTAATTATTTTCTCGATACCACGAGAGTTTTGAAATGGATGTGTTGATCGAGAAAATAAGAGAGAGTGTGATCATACACATGGATAAGAGCTTGTCAAAGACTTTGTTATAGGATTCTTCATGGGTGTATAGTTGCATTGAGGGTGTGTGCGTTCAAATTTGAACGACCTTTAGATTTAGATTTTACTGATGAGCACATTTGTTGAGCTTATATATTTTCATTCTTTGGAAGAAGGTTTGAACAAGGACTCAGGCTTGGGTTTCTTCGATCTAAGTTTGACTTTACCATCTTCGAGGGCACAAAGTTATAACTTGTGAGCAATGGTAAAGGCCTCATCAAATTTATGGAAAGAGTGAATTTGAAGTGTGGATGATATGTGTTTAGTACACGGTTAAGAAAATAACTTGATCAATTCGTTTGTGGTAGTGAGAAGGATAATTGATTGATGATCCCAATCCAACGGGCGATAAAGTCTCGCAACAAATTCATCTTTGAACTGTTTAATAGCATAAAGATCTGTAATGGAGATTTTACGGGTGATGTTGATGGAAAAGTGTTCTAAGAATAGTTACATGAAGGAGAAAAGTGAGTATTGTGGGATACTATTATACCAATCCAATGTGGGTCCTGCTAAGGACATGGGAAATGTCCTTAACATGAGATCTTGATCATGTGCGATAAGATAACATGCATGAAGGAAATCTCGGATGTGTTGTTGAGGGTCCTCCTTATTGTAGAATTTGAAGAACTTTAGAATTTCCCAGTGTGGAGGATAGGATTTTTAGGTTATGGATGGATGAATAGGTTCATTACAGATATGTTCATATGATAGAGTGTTTTTAAGACCCATGGAGGCAACTTCAAGACTAGAGATCCTATTCATCAATGCTTGTAAAGAATTATTTTTCAATGATTGTTGTTAGGGATCGAATGATAACGGGTAGGTTGATTATGAACATGTGGGGTTGGTTGTTGATATGACTGATAGGGTAAAGGGATGTTATGCTTGAGTGGAATACTCATGGGAATCTTGTAGGTGGACTGCAAAATTAAAGGTTGTGATGAATTAATTTATTAGTATTGGATATGAATGGATGTGTTGATAAGAGGTTACGATGGTGAGGTATATACTAGGATGGGATAAAAGCGTGGATGAGAGGTTGAGATGAATTTGGGATGTATTGAGACATGATAGAAGTGTTGATGACTAGTTGAGATGGTTGAGGTATATAGTGAGAATGGATTTGTGAGACAAGGGGTTAATGTTTTTTTTTATGAAGAAGGGTGAGTGTTAGTGATAGAACTTGTATTGATAAGGGGTATTGGTGTTGTGATGGAAATTACCACATTTTGAATAGAGAACGTGGGTTGTTGTGAAGGGATGGGTTGACACACACTAAGTGGGATGACTACGATATCACAGGAGGCAGAGGAGAGACTTTGGAAGCTACATGACTAGATGTGGAAGGGAAAGTGTTAGTGTTTTTTTGTAAGGTGACAAACTTGATGAGGGGTCTAGTGAAAATGATGGTTGTTGATTGGTTGTGTCTTATAATGAAACAACATTAAGGTTGAAGGTGATGACTAGGGCGATGAAAAAGGGAATAAATGTTCTGATGAAGTTATTAGATGACTAGATCATGATTAAGGTTGATTAGCCGGGAAATTTCAAAGGTGATGCTAGTGATAGGAGGTTGTTGTTCGGGTGTAGGTTGTTGGAGGAATACACCTCGGGTAGCGAGATAAGTGTTAAGAGCCATGAGGTTTGAATCTAGAATCTATGTGAAGACTAGATCACCACTATTGAAAAAGTGAGGACTGGGTGGATCTGGGATTTCTAACGTGGTTGATTGAATTCTAAGAGAATGGGGAGGTTCTTGATTAGTAGCTGAGGGTGATAAAAATTGATCGATCACACTTGGGATTTCTTAAAGGCGAGTCTGGATATTATCTAGGGATTGTTAAAGGTGATCGGTATATTATCGTAGTTTATATGGTGAGATTGTTTTCTAGTTAAAATAAAGGATTAAAAAACAATCACTACTGACTACGAGAAAAATTTATATGGTTGATTAAAATAACACAAACAAGTCACACAAGAGAATTTTGATTATCTTGATTAAATTGAAAAAAGTGTTAAATGTGAAAAATGGCTAAATAAGGTAGTAGAGAATAACAATCTAAGGCTAGTTTCAAGTAATGTTACGGGATGGGGTCCTCGATATATACGAAGGTACATGAGGCTGAATCCTTGTTGGTGTCAGTACGAGGCGTGATATTGGGGCCTACCCCTCACTTCACGGTCCTATAATGATAAGGGTGTCTAGTGCTTAGTCGATATACTACCCATTAGATTTTTATACTCAGTCGAGAATCCCGAATCGGCTTATCCTCTTGGTGATGAAATCTAAGTAGGTCCACCTGGGAAGGAGTGTTTAGATGCAAGTTAAGTTTGATGTGGTTTGGTTGTGTGTGAAGGGAGTTTTGTGAATGTAATTCTTTGAACTCCTAATTAATCCATGTGATCGGAATATATGAGTGTTCATTTTAAGACCCAAAGGAAGTGTTTCAATTCATGAGAACAAACAAACAAGATGCAAAGCTTTGAAATAAAAAAAGATGATGAAAGAAGAGAGCGTACCTATAATAGCTTTTCCTTCTTAATTTTTGATTTAAATTTCTTAAGAAATAAGAACAACAATGCGCTCTAAGCTAAAAGGTTAGATGAATAGAAAATGAAAGAAATGAAAAAAAAGGAAATCTAAATGAAAAAGGGACTACGATGTCCCATTGGGCATGCTAGGATGTTTAAGGTGTTTTTGGTTAGGTGATATTAATGCAAAAATACTAAAAATTCAAATAAGTAAGGTTTATCGATACCTACACCGAAAATCACAATGTTGGGATAATGGAATGTAGACAATAGAAAAGGATCACGCTTTATCTCGAGTGAGAAGACCTATATCTAAAGAAAACTAAACAAAGAGATATTAGATACAGATGATAACAAGTTGCTCAAAAATGCCAATCCTAGGAATCTAAAGGGACTTTCTTGAAGGGTGTTAACTCATTTGATATAATTAAGTTATTTTGATAATGATAAGATAAATAATGACAAAAATGATTTAAAATTTGAGAGGGATAGTGAGACCTTGTTCATCTTCGTAAGTGGCCCAAGCTAGGGCAGTGGTAAGATTGAATTCCTTGAAGTAGTTGTACTAGAACTCTTCATTAGCTTCTCACTCTTCTTGGATGATTTTGATATGATCCTCAATATCGTTGATGTTCGGTGTGAATGCAATCGCACATAGACTAAGTTCATGGAGGATGTCAAACTACTCCCACATGAACAGGTTGTTGGACGATCGAGAAGGTCATAAACCTTGGTGATGGAAAATGTGAAAGAATTGGAGTTGTCATCTACATAATAAACATGCTTGCAGATAATGGATTAGATCAAAATAAATTTTATAGAAATGATGATTATGATAATAACTGGTAAATTGTTAATATTTGTGGTATCTTCGATTATCTTGCAAATCATAGACAAACAGAGAGATTTCTAGTAATATCTCGTGAAAAGTTAATATCTTGATAGAATAGATAATTTAACAAAAAAAGAGACACAAGGTAGTTTGATTAGGCTTAGGTGATGTGAAAATGGAATGAAATAGATAGAAAAGATACTTGCTTACCTTGATAAGAAAAATGAGTTGTTGATGCTTTGATTGCTTTACAAATGCTTTGTGGAGCTTTAGATTTCTTAACTAGGGTGTTGAAGGTGTCTGGGATACTCGTGACGACAGGTCATCGACTTCCTAATGTGACTTTCTTTCTTCTGATGGTTTTGGATCCACAAACAAGAGTTTGGAGTTCTATTTATAATCGCTAGTGATATGTTGGGACCACCAACAATCCAAAATTTTTGGGGAAAGCAACTTGAAAGTGGTTTTAACCATCTCCAAGTTAGGCTTCCACATGTGGGGATGCTAGGTGATATGGTTAAGGGTGTTAATAGGTTAGGTGAAGGGATAAAAATGGGTTTAGAGTGGTTGGTAAATGGTTAGGAGGTTTTAGGGAGATTGAGGTAGATTTACGGGGGTAAAAATATGGTTTTACGAGGTGAGGATAATGACTTAGGCTAGATTTAAATGATAATTTTAATGATTTAATGTGTGTGGGGTGTAGGTGAGTCATGTAGGGTGGCGAAAACCTAATGTCTACAATCCCGATTGTAAAAAGGTTTCACAAAACTTTTCAAAATTCACTTGTTTACCTTTTCTAATCAAACATAACACACAATGAGTGGGATGTTTTATTATATGAAATTCAATCTCAATGAGACATAACTTCAACATTGTTAAGGCATTCATTAGGATTCAACAAAATATTGGGATTTTAATCAATAACTTCCCCAAATGTATTGCGGTCTACTAATGGCTCTAGTTAGTTATTAAGTATAACACGTAATTAGTAAAGCATAATTTATGTTGTCAACATGGCGAGGTAATAAATTAGTGGCTCACACCAATGGGGTTTGGGTGGAGCAGATTAAGATGGATGGTTGGTCCTGCTCCACCCATGTTCAAACCTCATTAGGCGTGATCCCCTTTGAGGGTTGTTATCGGTGGTGATTGGTTGACACACCACCGTGGTAGTTACGATTGGTGCTCTTCTTTGGAAATGGTGGACTAGGTTAGCTATTGTTGGGCTAGGATGGTGGTTTGGCAGTTGGTCTTGGTTGTGTTTGCATCAGTGAGTTGGCTTGGCGGTTGTTTGGCTTGCTTCATTCGGATGGTGTTGAATTGTAATATCTGGTCTGTGGACATTGTTAAGGGAGGGGACCCAAGAACCCCCGATTCTAAGCTCCGGTCAAAATCATTAAACAATCTAAAAACAAACAAATAAATTATTGGCTCACAAGATTACTTTCCTAGTCACTCTCACAATTTAAGCAAACAACTCATTTTCCTCAATATTAATGATATTTTGGCCTTTATCCTCTAAATAAAGGTTGAACATGAAATGGGAAACTACAACACCATAGTTGAATTTCTTACAAAAATTATAGTCAACCAATATTTTACAAGTGGGGTGAGGAAATACATTGGAAAACCAACTATTTTCCATTGAGATGAGAAACTTTCCCACCCACCATGTTTTGTGACTCGTTATCTTATTTCATCTTTTATCCAATGTATTTTATGAGTGCTAAAGACCAAAACCATGTTTCTTTTCTTACCACAACAAAGGAATTCCAAAATTACTCGAAATTAAGAGTCATAGACACTTTGTTATTACTATGCTTGTAATACTTCCACAAGTATAATTGTCACATAGTGGAGGAAAAACCATTACCTAAAACCGATGGTTACATAATTTCCTTTTGAATGAGCTAGAGGTTGTGTAACTTCTCTTGCATGAACCAATGGTTACGTAACTATTAGATATTTGACAACAAAGTTAAATTTTGGGACCCTTTGCGAAGCGATTTGTAGAGCACTTCCCAAGGGGTTGTGGGGGCTTTCCCCACTCATGTCGTAGGGGCCCAGGGGGACATCGACATGTTATGGATCCCCGAGTAAAAATTAAGGAGTCAATCCCTTGTTTCTAGAAAGACGAATTCAACCGAATTTTGTTTTTAGGAAGGAAAATCCTAATGGCATTTTCCACTCTATTTTAAGGAGGAATCCAAATTATACTTTACTAATTAGGTGTATTTATTTTTGTGGTGATCCAAAGTTTCTCATAACGAGTTCGCATGTAATATGTTCATCTTGAGTTTATACAAGTTTGATATCTTGCACTATGGATGTTTCCCTAAACACTCGGTTGGGCTTTTACAACGTAAATTTGGTGTGTGTCTCTTGCATGTTTGGTATTTTATATATTTCTCTTATCTCTATCTCAGTAAACCATAATTTTATTATTCAACTTTTTGCTTATTCATTGTTACAAAGTCTATGGTTTCCTAAAAGTAATCACCCATTAAGGAATCAATGATTATGTAATTATCTCTTTTCATATATTGATAATTTTGTCACCATACAAAACATATTAAATTTGAGACATGCTTTTGATTGATCTTATTTGCTCTTTGGTTGATTGATGAAGAGATATTATTCTTTGTGGTCCTTATATTATATTTTTTCAAGTAACACATATAACTATATAATAATGAGGATTAACAATTGTAGCCAATAAAGGAGCAATACTCATCACATTAATAAGTACCAAAATACCTAATGATACCTAATAAGTATTAAAGGATATAACCAAAGTATACTTGGGACAAACGGTAATATCGATAACATGGGTGGTGTTAATGGAACCAAAATATTAATTGAAACTAATAGCAAAGACCAACTTTCCTGAAACTAAATAAACCACCCCAAATAAAAATCAAATAGTAATATGTCAAGAAAGCCACAATTGAATCCAATCCCCCAACGATTCATGGTATAAAATCTCGATTGATATCAACGGTCCATTTCTTGAACCAAATCCTCCACAAGCATGCTAAAAATCATCTCCATTGAACATTAGCAATGGTTTAGTTGGAATTCACACAACTACTAAATTTGTCTTGACATTGGAAAGTAGTCCACACTTGAAAGACCTATGGACATCTCAGAAAATTCATCACCTTCACTTCATTCGCGAGCATCATGCCATCCAAATATTGAAGGTGATGAAGTCTTTCTACAACTTTGGAACAATCAACATCCCTACTTATAATGATCCAAAACCTTAAAGACACTCTCTGATAATAACAAAGAGGTAAGGAGATAAATAATTTCATCCAATAATGTAATGGGATGGAAATCATCTAGCGATGTTACATTTGACAACAATATTTTAGGTAGTGTTACAAATTGCAATGGGATGGAAATCATTTAGAATGAAAGCCTCCTTCGAGATTTAGATAAAACCATTGGGGCCATAGCTTTACCTTTTTCTATAGAAAATGCAAAATCTCCTTTGGATTTTTGAGGATGGATTCTAATCTTTTGAATGTGGCTCGAAATTTGTTGTAGGATATTAAGATTTGCTTATTATTCTCCACGAATTTGTTTTCATAACATATCTACCATTGTGGGCCATGTCATTACCTTTTTACAATATCCTTTAAATTCTTTATTAAAATTAAATGGATAATTGAGGTTCGATTCTAATATTTCAAATGTAGCTTAGGGAGTTATTGCATAATATTAGGATAATTTGCCTATTATTCTCTATTAGTTGGTTCTCATAACATATCTCTCCATCAACACTTATTTATATGACTGAAATCCTTGTGACTTTTAAATAAAGTGTTGTCTCGCCCACCAACTTTCACCATCCAACCTAGTGGCCACTTACAACATTTACATGATATTATATTTATGGCCAACATGAAGCAAAGAAAAAATAAATAACCCCATACTTAGATAGTTGGCGGAATTTGGATTTGAATACAAGTAAATGTTGAGAATATATTTGTTTTGATCACCACTGAATAAAAATATTGACAATATCAACCATGTGATGTAAGTATTTTAGAATAATAGACACTTCTATGTGTTGATTTAGAAATTATTGATTAGTTTTTATGCATGAATTTATTCTCTAAGGTACATGACAAACAATATTCGAATATCAATAGTTTCATGGTTTCAAGAGAGATGGGGTCATATCAATAAAAATTCTATGATCACCACCTCTACACTACAATGCTATCTGCTAGGTTAATGGAATTCATGATGAGCTTGCGGTTGTAAATGCTAAACCTCTATAAGAATATGTACAAAAAAGCACCACTACTTGTTAGTCCCTCAAATTTTATAAAAGGAAATGCCAACCAAAGAACATGGTTCCTCATCATAATAATTTGCTCGAACCATAGGTATTTTCCTTGAACACAATGGTAAAAAAATCCAACATTGTTGAAGATCCAATATATGTGTAACTAAAACATTTCTTTGGCACCCAACATACTAAGAGAGGAACATTAATGCTCATCCCACTCAAGTTGTGCTTGCTAACCAAACTCCTCATAGTGGTACCTCTGTCAAGTCACATTGATCCACACTATGAATCCCGAGGCCATGTGTTGGGGACAATATTGTGCTATTTAGAACAAAAATGATTATAATAGTGTCTTTAATGAGCTAAATACATGGTTATGTAGCAAATGTATTATTTGTAAGACATGTACTTTTTATTCATTATTTGTGAATAGGGACATATAGATGTGTACAAGACAAATAACATGACAAAGAGGGTAGGCTCTTGTAATAAAAGGGTAATGCGCTCTTTCCAATTGTCGAGGATATTGTAAAAGATTACATAACAAATGAATTAAGCGATAGAATAGAACCATGAAAATTCTTATTTGTTGTGCCTTGAGTGTGTCACTATCTATCACACATATATATTCTATCGACAAGATGGCAACTACAGATTAAAAACTATTACTAGAGAGATGCTTACAATCATTCCATCTTCTCAATTTATGTGGCACTTGGGATCGACGCATTACATGTTGTGAGGATGCTCTAACACAATTGGTGTACAAGTGATATTTTGTGTGTTGATTGGAAACAAAGCATTGATGAGATAATGTTAAATGTAAATGTTCATGTGCACATCTATGATGAGAAATGACATGGGGAGAAGAAAAGCACAAGTGTGATAACGTAGAAAGAGTCGTGAGATGTCGAGCAACAGTAAGGTTGGTTGTGAGTGAAGTAGAGGTTTGTGCAACATTGTAGAAGTTGTGGATGAAACATGGTGACACGTTGATGCTTGCTTTGAATACTATAGATTAATATGTGAAATATTGTGGAATTCATAAATTTTGTATAGTGCTAGCATAAGACTACAAGAGCTACACGGGTTATGAAAAATGTGTGTGGAATGCAAGGATTTGACAAAACAAGGTGTGGAGGTATTTTGGGACTAAAAAGAATGGTAAGTGTTTAGAATGTTGTGAAAGAGATAAAAAAACTTGGAATGATGTAAGGAGGTGTGCTCAACACCACACGATTTATTGAAAGTAAGGAAAGCTCAACACAGGAGATAAGTTACAAGTAGCTTGGTCATCATTGCATGTTTCCACAAGGTTTTATATTTATTGTGAAATGCCAAAAATACTAGATCCCAAGTTATATGCAAGAAGAGTGATGATGCTTGTGTGGTTTTGAGCTATAAAGAGGTAGGCTAAAAGTCTACATATTGATCAATTGCTCATTATTGAAAAGACTTGGTCTTCATTCCATTGGAGGTTAGATGCAAGAAATTGAACCCGAAGTTGTTGAAAGGTGTACAACTTGGCTTGATTAGCATCTTTGCGTCGACTTCACTATTTTAATCAATGTGCAAGTCTTGTAGTGGGTATTTGTGTCCATTGCCTCAATAATTTGATCCTTATTTAAAGGGTGTGAATGTTCAAGGTGTAAATCAAAGGATGGTGTGCCATTGTAGGCTCGAAAGTGGTGGGAACTAAGGCTTGAGAATATCCACATTGAACATTGTTTGGATTCCAAAGTACAAGGGCATATAAAGAACAAAAGCATTTAAACCAACTACACAAATAATGATGTAAGGAACATAGTGTAAAGGCATGATATTTTGTTATGGACCTTTGAAGCATTCCTTTGGAAAATGTAACCAAAATTTATTATCAATACTAAATGCATGAGATTTGCAATATGTGTCATACTAAAAGTGAGAAAATTTATCGAACCTATTAATGAACAACTTAGATGTGGCATAAGAACTTATCAATTTTGTTTTCTTCCTTTCCCTATGTACACAATCGAGTGTTTTATGGTGTGTGATGTGCATGCACTCTTTGTACTTATATTAAGAGAGAGAGAATGTTTTGAACTTATTGATGAATACATTCTATGTGGCATAAGACCACCTCATATTTTTCACTTCCTTTTGGGCTATGTATGCAACCCAATGTTGGTTGGTGTGTGGTATATGTATAGAGGTGTTGGTTGAAACCCAAAAAATGTTGGGCGTGGACTATTCCCAGTATAATTATAAATAGCTCTAATGTAGGTATGTTGGATGTAGAGTAAGTTATCATCCCAAGTGTGAGAATGTATACAATTATACATACATAGAATATGGACTAAAGTGTGACTAAAAACTTCTATTTACTTGTCATTTTGTGGTTGAAATGTTGTCGACCAATCTAGTTTCATACCCATCAATTCCCATAGTGTTTTCTATAAATGACGAATTAAGAAAGGATGCGAGTTAAACACATTGGATGTTGGGAGTCCAAAATGGAATCATACATGGGTGAAGAATGTAGGAGTAGTTCTAGTCACATCAATACTATTCCCATAAGGAACCATGATGGCCATCTTCAAACATATCCACTACAATAAACACCACATTGTTTTGGCACTTTTTCATAGGTAGTCCACTCATGTAATCCTTACCGATGCATTCCTTAGAAAAAATGGAGCAAACAAAGTTGTGTGTAGTATCAACTTCTTGTTTGTGGGCTTGGAAATGTAATAAGGAATGTGTGACTTAATTTAGTGTTCCACTTTTGTGCACATATGTGGCTAGTAGAGCGTGACTTGCAATGTGTCTAGAGTCGTTGTAACACCGAAGTGTTCCAATGTCCTGGCATAATGCGCCTCCCAAATGAGTGTTTGGAAGCATGTTCCATTAAGTACACATATATGGTGAATATTTCCATTTAGATAGAAAACTCAAACATATTCACCCTATGTGATATTAGTATAGGATCTATGATGTCCTTGTCAGTCAAGTAGAGGGATAACCAATCTAAAAATTTATGTTTGCATGTGGCCAACACTACAATGAATGCATGTACCAAAGATTAGATAAGGCAATCTATTACCTTTCTATCATTTTCCATCTTATAATTAATCATTATATGGAACTTCATGTGTCGTGCATTCTCCAATTTATTTTGTGTGTGTAGGAATTGAAGTGGATTATAATCAAAATGAATAATAGGTTCGTTGTTCAAGATGTAACAACATCATTGCTTAATTACTTTCACAATAATATACACATTTTTTTCATGGGTGCAGTACCTTTACACCATAATTATAAACATATTTGAGTGGTATATGAGTGGATGTCCATAGTGCATGAGTACAACATTAAGTTCATTGTCAAATGCATCGGTGTGAAGTTAAAAGAAGTGTGGAATATCAAGCATTGATAAAATATGTGTTATGAAGATGCATGTCTTGAGAACCTTGAAAGAAAATCTTTGTGAATGAGTCCAATAAAACTTGGCTTTACCTTATAATATTTGGTTGAGAGGCTGGAATATATGTGAAAAACAAGGACACAACTTAAGTAAAACTTTACAAGTCCCAAAAAGCTCCCCAATTTTGTGAGATTGTGTAGAGTAGGTCAATCTTGAGTCACTTTGATATTCTCTTGACCTACATTTCTCCCTACACGATCAATGATGTAACTTAGGTATTGAATTAATGTTGTGTCAAGTGTGTATTGTGATAAGTGTTCTAATAACGTTTGTTTGTGCAAATCATATAAGATACACAAGATGTGCTCCACATACTCTTCCTAGGTCTTACTAAATATGAGGATGTCATCTAAGTAAACAATAAAAAGGAGTTCAATGCGGGTCAACAAAAATTTTCCATCAAATTCAAGAATGTTGTTGGAAAATAGGTCAAGATGAAAGGCTTAACCAACCATTCATACAATCCTTCTCGTGTCTTGAAAGTTTTTGGTATTAAATTTTTACATCGAGGATGTAGAGAAAATAATGGGAATATTAAGGATAGCCATAACCATTAGAATTGATGTGTGAATAAGCAAAAGAGATTCATACATGAATTGGAGATGTGTTTTTCTTTGGGATGATCAAATCTTTCATTAGAGTAATCAAGTGACCTAAACCTTGACTACTAATTATATGATAAAAAAGGAGAGATATGATATCTTTATCATATATTTTTCGAAGAATAAAATAAAGTTAAAGGACTTCCATTAATCAAGATAACAAAAGTTGTTTATATACATCTCACAATCAATCAATTTATTACGAGTAAATCAAATTAAACTATAATCATTCTTAAATAATGTCTTAGAGAAATGTCACATATTTTTTTAATATCCAATTTGATGTGTGTACGTGGTAGCTGGAGTTGTTTAGACAAGTGGATCATTTCTTGGGCCAATATCATTTGATCCAATTTTTCCTTCATGCAACAAATCCTCTTTATTCCTATGAAATATGAAATGAAAGAGTTATGACCAATTTATTAACTATAAGTTTGGTGATAATTGTGTGTATTACATTGCATAGAGAAATGGGTTGATACATATCAAAATAGCATGCACCGCTACATTCTTTGGGATAAATATGAGGAAAGTACTAAACTGATTATACCATAGGTGTTTCTTTTCCAGATATTGTTGCGGATTCAACGTCATTCATCGTCCTTGAGTAACTTGTTTTCCATTACTTTATCTAATCCCAATTTTTGATTGTTGACGCATCTAAAGACTCTCCTTGTGCCTACCACTTTGTTTTGGTAAGGAATTCATTGATGTTCATGGTTATGTTAAATTTTAATGGTAGGCATGAAATGATATTTCGAGGAACTGATCAATGACATTATTGATAGAGTATGCCATGGAAGAAATGGTTTTGAGCAAGGGTTGAAGCATGAGGGATTCAAGCATATGTAATCCTCCCTATCTTCAAGTAGTGGTGAAGGAGACTCTACAAATGCATCCACCGATCTTATCCTACCGTGACCGCCTCTACCTAGGACACCAATGTGGTGATGGAATGTGTTGTGTTCCGACGGTTGTGGTGACATAACCATGTTCAATAGTGTTTTCAATTGTGCATGACAAACAAATTTGGGAATCACTTGAGCAATTTTGAGCGAAAGTTTCCTCTCATGAACTAAAACAAACACTATAGTAGAAAGCAAAAAATGAGTTAGGAGATGAATTTATTTGATGTGATTTTCTCTAAAACTTCAATTTTGGTGTAGTTAGGAGGATGTTTGTGCGGTCTAAAACATGGTTGAATGGAGTTACACTTTATTTTTAAACAAATAAGCTCCTATCATGGTAACCTTTTTGCTACTCGCCCAACCTACAACATTCCACATGAGCCACAATGTCAATCTTGTGTTCCACAAAACACATGTTAGGAAGGATCATGTAACACAAACAATACAACTTGACGTATACACCTTGTTCAATCTTGAGCTCCTTACAAGTTAACATGATGGCCATAAAAATAAATCATAATACTTTTACAACCCTAAGGTGGTAGTTTCCACAATCCTCCTCTTTATTTTATTATTTTTTGGTTTTATTTTAAGTTGGCTTTATTACAAATGCTCGAATTTGTTTTAGGTTAAACCCTACATTATCGGTTTAATTCTTTATTAATCTTACACTTATTATGTATAGCACATATGTACATATATATACATACATATATATTAAATTATTCGGGTTTAATACTTTTATTATATATATATACTTTAAATGTGGTCATGGGTCCCGTGACTCGTAAATGTAATCCCACACCAAAACAACAAACATGTGCTTGGTGGGGCACATACAAATTCAATTATTAATATTAAAATAAACATTATCATGCAAAGTTAGTTTTTCAATATTTATACTCTTATATATAATATACACACACGAGAACTCGTTAGAAAGGACTCAAGACAAAATGGATGAGACACATCTCCATATTGAAACACCTAGTTGGAGCACTTGCAAGACACCAACTTTTGATTTATCAAGCCCTCTAAAATCCACTTTTCATCATGCTTTGATAGGTGTCTAAACCTTGTTCTAACCTCTCATTTTGGGGTGAGGTGGGAAGGAGGCTATAGAGATAACTCAAAAACAAAGCATCACATGTCGAACACAACACCACAAGCTCACAATGACTCATCATGGTAGCACAAACATGAAATGGGTAAGGCAATACCTTGACTTTCGCGGCGTACATGTACAACTTTGGGAACAAATACTAGTAGTACTAATCATACATTGTCATGTTTCAAACTCTTGTAAGTACATACAAGCATGGATGAGATTTGACGGCGTTCTCCACCTGTCACGAAGAAATTTGGTGATGGGAAAGCAATTATAATGAATGTCATTTAGGTTGCGTTAAATAGTTAATATGCTTTCAATTTTAAAGTGAATGTTACATGTCGACGGTTTTAAATTGTATAACATTGTATAAAAACATTTAGTATTTTATTATTATTCATAAATTACATTAAAAATTCTATAATTTTTATTTAATATTACGAAAAATAAATGTAACTACTATATGGTCTTATAAAGTTGACGTATAAAATGTAAAAGAACACGCTGATCATTAACAATTTAGTACTTTTCGAGAGTGTCAAATACATTCCAAACACCTAAAAACACTCAAAACGGGCATCAAATCTCAACCCTACATACAAGGGTGATATAAATATTTGGTATATTTAATATACCAAATAAAAAAATAGATTCCTATGGTAGATGCCTTTGCAATAACTCATAATATTGCACGGAAGCTCATTAACAAAAAACAAACAAAAATAAAACCTAACACTTCGAAAGCCACCGTTTTGATTGAAATAAATTAATGTCACGCATTGCCTAACCCTAACCTCAACTTTTTCAGAAATAAAAACAAAAGCCCTTTACAAAACCCCAGCGTCTTTTCGAATTGCAGCAAAATCCTCATGCGTTCATTCTTCAGCACGGCGTAATAGAAGCCATGGATTTGCAACATAAACACAGTAAACCTTTGAACAAAAAACAGGAGGACAACAACCAAGTTCCAGCAATGGGGAAGATGGTCAGGAGAAAGAAAAACAGGCGCGCAAGGGAAACAAAATTGGACATTGAGACTGACAATGCCGAGAAAAAGAGGCTCGAAAGCCTTCTATTTGGATTTGAGAGAGACCCATTTGAAGAACAGGATGCAAAAACTCCTGCATGGTTTACAGACAAAACCCGAGGTTCAGAGAGGTCTGCGTACGAAGAAGAAGAGAGCTGCGTAGAGGAAGGAAAAAAGCCTGCCTGGATCGATGAAGAAGAGGCCCAGACTCAGGTCGACATTGCAAAGGTAAATCGATTGAAAAAATTAAGAAAAGAAGAAAATGAGGATTTTATTTCAGGGACTGATTATGTTAGTAGGTTAAGGTCTCAGCACGCGAGATTAAATCCGGGTACAGAATGGGCTGATTTGGGTGGAGGAAAAATCAAGGGTTTAGGGTTTGAGTCTGATGATTCTGATGAGGATGAGGGTTCGGGGTTTAGGGTTAGTCAAGGTTTCGAGGATGGGGAGGATTTGCTGAGGAGTAACGAGGAGCTCGTTGTTAGGAGCAAGGAGAAGCTGTTGCCTGGGTTGATTGAGTATTCTAGGCTTAGGGATGCCAATGCAGAGGATCCATCTAATGCTGTTGTGAAGTCTGTGGGTTTTCATAGGAATGGCCAGTTGTTACTCACTGCTGGGCTTGATAAGAAGCTGAAGTTTTTTCAGATTGATGGGAAGAAGAATCCTAAGATTCAGAGCATTTTTATTGAGGATCTTCCTATTCACAAAGCTGCATTTTTGCCCGATGGATCACAGGCTATTGTGACAGGGAGAAGGAAGCATTTTTATAGCTTGGATGTGGCGAATGGGAAACTGAATAGGGTGTATGGTTTGATTGGGAGAGAGGAGAAGAGTTTGGAGAATTTTGAGGTGTCACCTGATTCAAACTTAATTGCGTTTCTTGGGAATGAGGGGTATATTTTACTGGTTTCAACTAAGACAAAGCAGTTGATTGGGACATTGAAAATGAATGGGTCTGTTCGTGCAGCTGCCTTTGCTGAAGGTGGAAACCAGTTAATTAGTTCAGGTGGTGATGGACAGCTTTACCATTGGGATCTTCGAACAAGGAGGTGTATTCACAAGGGGAATGATGAGGGTTGTGTTAATGGTTCAGCATTGAGTGTTTCTCCAGACAGTAAGGTGTTTGCTGCTGGTTCTGATAGTGGAATTGTCAATGTATACAATAGGGATGAGTTTCTTGGGGAGTGAAAAGACCTGTCAAATCCCTCAAGAATCTTGTGACTATGGTGGATAATTTGAAGTTTAATGTTGATTCTCAGATCTTGGCCATTTGTTCAAAAATGAAGAGGGACAATTTGAAATTGGTTCATCTTCCTTCCTGCACAGTGTTCTCCAACTGGCCATCGCCAAAAACTCCATTGCAGTATGTACACTCGCTAGATTTTAGCCCAGGAGGAGGTCTCTTGGCTGTTGGCAATGCTTCAGGAAAGGTGCTTTTATTTAAGCTTCATCATTATCAACGTGCTTGATAGATGAATGGGGGTACTCTGTCATATCTTGCATCTCATGCAGCCACTTTGCTGTCAAAAAGGGTGTTTGTTATGGTGGGTTATGATGTCTGGATTTTGGACTCCTAATACATCACTGGAATGAAAGCAAGAACATCACAGGCCTCACAGGTAATTTATATTGCTGCTTAGGCTGGTACTGAATTGACTTGTTGCTTGGTGGTTACAACAAGATGTATACTATCAACTATTTGTCTCTGCCTAAGTGCAATATACTACAGAGATCAAATTCTTTTAGTCCCTGCTTATGTCAGGCTCCAACGGGAATTGATCAAGCTCATGTTTTCAATTAATGACTTACTGGGAACCAATACTGTTGGTTTGTTTTTCTTTTCATCTTATTTTGATATTTGGTGACAGTCAAATACTGATATTGTAATGCTATTGAAAGCTTTTTCTGTCCAATATAATTGAAGCTGCTATTTTGTGTCCATGTTTCTGTTTTTCTATGCTTTGTTTAGTTTTGTAATGCACTCATGTTTAGCTTAAGCTCTGTTGATTTATTTTCTGCATTTACTTTATAGCTGTATAATTTTAATTCGTGTTTCAGTACCTGTTAATATGCCTAATACCACGAGTATTTGTGCTAACCAGCCTAAGCACACCACATTTCCTGCCACATCCTCTTGTTTTGTTAGCATTCCAGTACTACTGTTACTCAAGTGTATTTAATTGTGGAGATGGGGACTAATCAGAATTTGTTGAACAAGCTGGTCATATTTCTGGTGAAATGAGATGGCACAGACAAGCTTGTCAAGACATTTCAATACTTATCAAAATTGTCACATTGGCAGCTGCAGAGAAACAATTATTCTTCTATGGCAGAAAGAGCCAAAAACTGGGAACCATCCTCTGGACTTAGCAGAAAGGCGCTTTTAGAACACCCTGAGAAGAAATCCATGCCCCAATTGGATGCTTCAAACATTAGCAGTTCTTGCCACTGGAGGAGAAATGGTTTACTTCTTCCTTGACCATCTTCTCTGGTTAGCCAGGAACGGAGTCCTTAATACCCATTTGGCCAGGAAAATGTCCTTCATCTCTGCCTTTGGTGAGTCATTTGGTTATGTATTTTTCAGAATTGCTGATTTGATTAGTATAAGGGAAGGAATTAGGCTGGAAAAGGATCTTAAAAGACCAGATAGAAGAGATGAATAGGGTTTGACAGTTTGTGAGTCTGTTGTTGTGGAGGAGAAGAGGAAGAAGTTAATCTATGTGAGGAGGCAGAGGGTGATGCAGGTCTGTGTCACAAGGTTCTCCAAATTTTATTGAAAAAGTTCAAATTTCGGTGAACTTTATTCTCACTGAACACGAGCTCGAACTTTATCAAAAAGATAATCTGTTGCAATTGTTAGAGTTCCTTCCACTTGTTCAAAAAGACCAATTTTTTTGTCATTATTAGTTTTAGGTTCAACAAATTAAACTAGGAAGTGAATTTTTCTTACGAATCTGACCTTTGTGAAGGGACATGCAATGGGAATGCACAAAAACTCACTGTCGATGCATTGTGTGTATTTTGGTCTAAATATGGGGAAGACCCAAGGTTGAACATGACAGGACCTTTTGTGAAATTTTTGCATAATCCTTACGTAAGAGAGATAATTTACTAATTAATGATAAGACAAGTTTGAAGCAAGATATCACTTGAAAATATATTTGAGGAAAATGTACAGGCAAGGTTCCATAAATTTCTTCTTGTTTATTCAATCTTTCTATGTCTCATTCTGGCAAGGTTTCATAAATTTCGCTGACATGGCCAGTTACCAAATTATAGACTTCTGTGGAAGAGATCATGCAACTGGTGGAGTTGGAAAACTTAAGAGATGCATTAGTTAGACTGCCTGGTTAAACTGCTTAACAATTTCAATTGAGCTTGTTGCAAATCCATTTGTTGTTTTCATGGACGAACCAACTTCGGGACTAGATGCCAGAGCAACTGCTATTGTAATGCGAACTGTGTGTAATACTGTTAATACAACAAAATTTTTGTCTGTACTATCCACCAACGTATTCATTTGATGAGGTAAAGCAATGAATATCTGCACTCATTGGTCATTGTCTTGACATTTATATATTAGTCATGGATGTCTGATTTAGATTTGGTGCAGCTTCTATTGATGAAAAGAGGAGGGAAAATCATATATGCAGGACCCTTAGGTTAGAACTCCCACAAGGTCATCGAGTACTTTGATGCAAGTTTGTTGTTTTAGCAAGAAGAAAAGTTAAGATGCAGAGGAAGAAGTTGGATTGATAGGCTGGTAACATACAACGACAAGGTCTAACTTGTAATCGAGAACTCACACACAATAACTACAACACAACCAGAACCCATTGACATCTTCTGAAACCTATCATGTTAGATTATAGGTGATTGATAGGCTGGTAACATACAATGACAAGGTCTAACTTGTAATCGAGAACTCACACACAATAACTACAACACAACCAGAACCCATTGACATCTTCTGAAACCTATCATGTTAGATTATAGGTGATGGGCATATTCACCTGAAACAGAAACAAATGAGATTGGGGAACCACAAAAAAAACTCGAGAGAAAGCACAAATTTATTTTCCTCTCAACTTCTAGAAATTATGTTTCATTTGACAAAATAAACATTTCAGGAACAAAAACTAGAAAGTACAAATCGTTGTTTCCATAACATTAAAAACTCTTTATCTTTTTCTTGAAATTAAGATCTTATCTGGTGAATTATCCCTCAATTGTAATGGCCCGAGCTTGAGATCTGGACTAGAAAGCTTCTAGGAGTATTTTTACTGACAATGTCACAACACCCTCTACACCATTATTGTATTATGGAAATCTATATATACACTACTATAAGAATATTTTACAAAATTTATGTTTGTTTTGGATTTGCTGGATATGATAGAGTATGGTATTGGGTCGAATTTGATATTGAGAGAACTCTCTCAAGTTAAGCTCTTATGGTAAAAGAAGCTCTAGAGTTTGGGACAAACATATTGAACGCCAAGTGAACCAGATTTATGTCATATCAAAGAAATCTGGAGTTCAAAATGCAAAATCCTTTCAGTATATACTATACAGGACATCAATCATGCCAAAAGACTTGAATTTAGGACGAACCATGGCCAAGGAAATATATTGATGTGCAAGTGACCACAGTAACTCAATGGGACTGGAAAAGTATAACTAGCTCAGAATAGACCTACAAGAAAAAGTTGAAAAATAAATACTTTGCGCTAGCTATAAACACCATCCATTATTAAGGCAAGTCTATATACTAGTTCCATTAATGAATCAAATACTAAAGATGGATTTCAAATCATATTCTAAAAGATGAATTCTGGAACTATCTAGCTCTTAACTTCTTTCCATGGTAATCATAGCCTACATAAATAGTTCATAAAGCTTTCAATTTTGACAATGTTTTATACACATGAATTGGAGATACACAAGCTGTCGTTGACAAGATTAAAAAGGTAAAGAAGAAACAAATGAGAATGTTAAATTGTAGTCATACCGACCTGTAGACCAACATTAAAAGACATGCAATAACATAAAACTTTTGAACTGAAAAAGTTTAATAGGTTGGATCAACACATAACAAACCTACCCACCCTGACTTGGAAACCCAAAAAGAATCAAAAATCAAATACCCACATGATATAATGGAAAAATACCTGGATTTTCCTGGATGTAAATATATTTATTTTTGTTTGCGTAATAATCCATTGCGGACATAACTAATTAGTGTGTGAAGACGAGAGGAAATGTGGATTAAAGAAGAGCACTTGTAATTTCTATAATGTATTTCATTGATAAGGAGGAATGATGGGCAAACTCTTGGAAAGTACTCTGCCAACTACTCCAATTGAAATAGAAGAAAGAGAGATAAAAACCCGCATAGTAGGGGACTCTGAGGGGCTAAATTTGATGGCCACCTATGTTTGTCACACATTTTCAGGTCATTTTTAATACTACCTTTCAAAACTACAAAACATTGTTATTTTATAACAATTATTTAATTATTTTAAAGATATCTTTATACATATTTTTATAAATTATATATAAATGTATATAAAAAATGATGGTCAAATTTTAAATATGCAAGTCACATGCCACAATTACTATAAATATTTACTAGTATTTTACGGTGAAAATCACAAAAAAATGTCTAAACGACCGTCAAATTAAACACCTGATAGGAAGAGTGGGAGAGAGAGACCTATTGCCTCTTGTATTGTACATTAATTAAGTCATCTTACTAGCACTTATGCATACGGAGTTCGTATGCCCTGCATACAATATCTAGTCTTATCTATTAAATGAAACATGGACTTGTATTTTCTTGGCTACCATTCAAATGCAATAGTAAACTAAATAATTACGCCGAAAGGTGTCTCAAGTGAGAATGGGGCCTCCTGCATCTGACATGTTGTAGGTAAGCGAATGACAGGGATTAGCGGGCAAATGACGTTGATGTACGCCACTTTTGTGATCATTTGCGTGTCACGAGACTGTGTAGTTGTGGCAGACAGTGTCCTGGGATGTGTGTTTTGAATGCGTTGGAGGCCTCCAGAAAAAGGAATGAGTGTTTTGAACCCGCGTGATTGTAACTATGTATTTGTGCCTGTGAGTGTCTGTTGTGAAGAAGTTGTATGCGTGTGAAATGGAGATGGATCAACATTATTTATTTAACTGTGGTCGTGGCCCGAGAACGAACTGTGCTCCGCTGGGATTCAATCTTGCGACATTGGGTTTAATATTTCGTCGGCCAAACCATCCCAGGACGAGTCGATGTTGGTCTCGAGTTCGAGTCCCGATATCAACTGTTTCAGATTGCCAGATCAAGAATCCGTCAAAGTTAAAAATGAAGATTGGTTGCAGTGGCTGGCGAAAGATTTGTGGGACCGTGAAGTGTGGTCAAATGACTGCGAGTCCTCAGAGAGCTCTGTAATGGACGGATCGGCGTCGTCTTCAAAATATTTGGCACAGGCATGGTCGTGCCCAGATTTAGTAAATCTGTTGTTTCGCTGTGCTAAAGGTGCAATCGGAAGAGCACGGAAAAAGCCGTGAAAGATTTAGCGGAGTTGCGGATGCTCTCTTCCCTGTTGGGGGATTCCACACAAAGAACATTGAGCTACTTTGTTCGAGGCCTTTGCAGAGACAAAAATAATGGACCAGGGGAAATGATGGTGGCTTACAGAACCTTAAATGAACCCTGTCCGTATTTCAATTTCATAAATTTAACTGCTAATGGTGGTAACCCTGTTCCTCATGCGGAGTTTGACAAATCATTTGGATTATGTCATTCTACTCTCTGTGTGAATGGTAAGCTTTCAGCTCTTTACATCCCCTGATTATCTATCTACCTTATCATGTCATATTAATGCCTTGCAACGATCTTCTTGTAGGGGAAGAGACCATTCATGCATGCATAGATACATCCATACATACATACGTGACTTCAAAACCTAGCCCATTCTTTGCAAAGAGTTTGATTTGCAGAGCTTATTCTTATCTAGAAGAGGAAAGATGGGTATGCAATTTTATATGGCTGTTAGCAAATAGCTAATGTCAACTGACCAGAAATGTCAGGTAATGTATACATGGATAAAAGATAGCTGAAGAAAGGCATGTAATGTATTTATTTGCTAAAAAAAGGGACACATTTTCTCAAGTTGACCTTCACAACATTTGATGAAGTTAAGAACTTGTATGACCCGATTTTTCCATCAGTGTAGAAGAAAAAGTTTTTCTGGACTCTTGACATTTTTCAAGTTATAATGGTATGAGGAAAGGGATAAGCAACGATGACTTGTAAAAACAAATATTTACTTCTAGTGATCAAGTCCCAAGGCCTTGCCAGATACATAGTGTAAGTTTGTGTCACTTTGTCTATGTATCATGTTTTGCAGCGTTTAGTTGGAATTCTGTTTCATTTTATAAGGCCAGGAAATGGATTATGAAAATGAAGTGGAAATGTAAAGTGAAACCCAATTCTTGTTCACTTGAAAATGCGATACAAAGTATACATTTATCAATGTGAAATGACTATTCAGTTCATTGTCAAAATGACTGTTCATTTAATATATCTAGATAATAATAATATAAAATAAAATATTAGTGTTACATTTATTGTCCACACTTAGGATTAGGTACAATATTGCTACCATCCCCCTCAATACACGGGTAGTTGTGAAACCAATGTTGTGTTGCCCATTTTGACAACTTTTTTTGTATATTTGGCCCCTGATTTTTTTGATACGAAGCTCCATCTCTTCATTAGGTCTTGATCATCTTTCAAATTGTTGTTTTGAAACACATTTATCTTCAGAATGTTTTGAATAGTCCTCTGCAAAAGGTATTGTCGAAGTGATAGCTTGTTTTCTGCGGCAATTTTAGAGTTGTCTTAGCCAAGGTATTGACTTGGTGAAGACTTGAGTTTGTGGAATGAGAATTGAATGGGGTTTCAAATAGATAATACTGAAGGATTAATAGATAATATTGAAGGATTAAAAAGATGCAACAAATAAATTTTGACTGCTAATTTATTTGCTTGTCGTAGCATGAAATGGAGAATTGAAAAAATCAGCTAATAATTTCCTCTACTAATTTATTTTCCATGAATGGAAATTAGTTGTACCTCTGAAAGGAGGAATGTAAAATGCTGCAATTAAATTTTACTGCTAATTTGTTTGCTTTGAATGGATTTTTTCTCTGGCGCTCTGATACCATTGTCAGGGTAGGAAATTGGACTGCAAAAGCAATTGTAAAATTGAATAGATGCAAAACCAAAATTGTATTAACCAAAATGAGATGCAAGGTACATATTTAACAATGAGGAATGGCCATTCAATTCACCTCTAGGATGACTGTTCAGTTTATCTTCAGATGACTATTGAGATTCAACAACAAGACAAATATTTCAAGAAACAAATTAAGTCTAGTTTGAGGTGTGGCATAACGAGAATTGTCTAACAAGTGTGAAAAACCTAAATATTTAAAATTGTTTTTATTGAGATTGTTGATTCCAAGTCATGGAGAGATACTAGTCTCTGACTTTGATATCTATTCAGGGAAATGTTGGTTTATCCCTTACTGCAATGCACACAAAATCTAGCCTAAGATTTTGGTCTGAATTTCCTTTTGTTTGATGGGTTTTGTGAATTATCTATGGATGTAATGAGGTAGAAAAATATGCAAATGACCAGATATATTAGATCCAAAAACATTTTTTTGACTATATTCCTTATTGTTCCTGGTGAATCATATCACTTCTGTTTTCCATTCTCATTGTTTTGTGAATTCTAGAGTGCTTGCAATCTCAATGTGCATTTATGGTCAAGGTGTATTCCAATATTATCTTATCTGATTCGTTGCACCTTACATTTTTCAAAATATATATTGTATTTTGCCTCGCTTAAATTAACATTGCCATGTTTAAAATTTATTTTGGAGGAATATTTTTATAGGCATGACTTTGTTTTGCTATTGTGCTTCTGTTTGTTCAATTCCTAGGAGTCTGCGAGTGTGAAGGTATTGGAAAGATTGGTTGCATTGCATTTTCATCGTAACATCCCTATTTGTCTCATGTTCCTATGCTCATAGTAGCAATGGAAAAAGAGCATGTCTGATAAATACATAAAACTAACAAACATTCTTTGATTTTTTACTGCTAAGGTCTCATTAAAAGCTCAAAATGAACAAATATTGTGGCTTTGAGACAATTTTGAACAAAATTGCACATAGGATTTGCAAAATAAAAGCCATAAAAATAGAAGGGTGTTAGTTTACAACTTAGCTAATCCACTTTTTGTTTGTCTCATGGTGAAATTTGGTTTCATTTAGTGTAATTTGCATACTTGACCTTATTTTAGTTTATTAATCACTTGTATCTCAATGTTTATGTGAAATGGTTGGTGGTTATATTTTGTTTATGGTAGTAGAAGACTTGAATTAGGTTGCTTGTTTATAAGCATACCTTCCCTTCACAAAAGTTTTGGAAAATTGAACATGTGTAAGCTTAAGCTCAAAATTTGATTATGAGTAAATTTTGTCTCCCTTAGAAAATTCGGTATGATGGATTGGACCTTATTATGTTGATATATTATTGTACCGGGGGAATCAAGATTGGACCATATTCCCAACAAAGTAACTTTCCAAAATTTAAGTTGTTGAAGGCTTTATTTTATCTACTGAATACATTTTTTGTCGCCAAGCCTGGGTTGTAATTTCTTTATTTAATTGAAATAATATATCATCCACGGTGCTCAAAACACTATTTGTCAACCATTGGACAGTCCCAAGTTTATTATAGTGTGCCGCATTTTTAGCTCTTGGAGTTCTTACTTATATCCCATCATTTTTCTATTGTCCGTTGGTTACTATATTATTTGAAAACTACTCTTTAATTATGTCCTTAATTGAATTACTTGTTACTTTCTTTGGCTAAATGGGAAGTTATAAGATATTGATTTTAGATGATTTAAATGATGATATTGTTGAATATTTGAAACCAAGCGAAAGAGATGACTGTGTTCTAGGTTGCAGGAATTGTAACATTTAGGTTCTTATTCTATGGTTTTGCAAGTACTCAAAACTGGACATTTTACATTTTTTTCTTTAGAACTTTGGAAATGATGAAATTTATTTAGCTGATTCTTAGTGGAGTTTTCATCTTTGTCATTTGTCTTTAATATAATTTGTTATTAAGGAATCCGTCTATGATGCGTGCTTAACATCATGAATACTTGAACCAATGGAGAGCTTACTCGGTAGGAGGCTACTTTTATATTACCAAAGGTTAATACACAATCGATGAATCATAAGTGTCTTCAAAATAAGAGACAAATGGAGTTTATTTTATGCATGGGTGGTTTATCTATGTACAATGTGTTGACATTCTATGAATAGTTAACTTGTATTTCTTCGGATATTGTGGATGAATCATGAAACTATCAAAATTGAACCTAGAATCATGTCTTACAATGGTTCTCTATTGAAGTAGGGCATTATGTACATTTTAATTTCTAAAACTATGTATGGTGTTTTGATAAATTAGGTCTCAAATACAAACATTCACAAAGCCCCCATATCATAGGAGAAAATTGTGCCCTTTATTTTGTTATTTTTAAAGTCCAAGAGTGAAAGGTTTCACACTGATACTGATGCTAGGGCAATTGTTTGTTGAGTCATTAGCTATTCTAGAATTTAGCTAATTTGATAACTCGATTTTCAAGAATTTATCTGTTTGCTTTAGAAGTGAACATACAATTTGTTTAAATTGTAAATTTGGATGATCATGATGTAGCCAAATTAATTAAGTTTTTGATTAGTTTTTTCAAAGAAGTGTACTACTTTAGGCATTTATGTATGTGTAGATTCAAAATTTAGGTTCGAGATATAAATAACCCCCTTGATATGATGACACTGCTTGATAGATTTTTTTCCTAGATAAATGACATTGGCTATAAAAATGGTTGTCCAACTGCTGAGTTTCTACCATGAATGGCTATATTCTAGAATAGCTAATGACTTGAGGGACATCAATTTAAGATTTCTGGCCATTGTCTTATCTTCATTGGAGGCACCACTAGAGTTTAGAATATAATACGATAGGATTGAAAAGAAGGCTTTAGATCTATAATTATCATTGTGTTTATGGAAAAATGACAACATAAAGTCCTGGTAATGAGAGGGAAATGCCTTGTAGTTGAACCTCACCGCCAGGTCAACCTTAAGTTATAAATCAATGAGAACAAAAATGAAAGATGTAACTCCAATTTTGCCACATTTATGTTTGTACCATATTATAATTTCTCACATCTAGAGTTGAATGTGGGCAATGGGTAAGTGCCCAATTTATGATGTTGCTTCTCATCGAAATTTATAAAATGCATATATTCAATGTTGGATGGAAGGAGATAATGCAAAGACAAAAAAATACCCCCAACGAAAAGGAAACATGTCTTACCTGTAAAGGGTGGCTCAACTCTTCAGGGGCCTTATATTTCTTTGAAAATTTGTATTATACATCCTTTGTATATGGGCTCTAACCAACCTAAAACTCATTGAATTTGACTTGTATGTTGTAAGGGAATTGTCGGATTAGTTATGCATGATTATCTCAAATTACAAATTTGAAACAAATATATAAAGTAAATTGTAAAAGAATTTCTTCACCTTTATATGATTAATTGGGTTGAGGAAAAATATGGTGTGGCATGTTGCTTTGGTGCATAGATGGTAAAGACGTATCAACAGGCTAACCTACCCAAATAACATCGACACATTGTATGTCACGGAAACCTTGAACTGTGTGCCGTGGGCTCTCAGACATGCAATATTTTTTGACATTCGACTAATTAAAGTTTGTCATTCTTGAAGCTTGACTTGCATATTAAACCATTTGTCTAAAAAAACTACTTAGGACATAGGAACTCACAAGTTGACACTTTTAGAACCCCATCTGATTCCTAAACGGTTACCACTTGGAATTAAATTACAAAGTTTCCCCATTATAGATTGAGAATTGAGGTTATAAATTAAAGTGGACCCCCTTTATAATAATTAGGGTTGTGCTTTCTCATGAAAAGCTATGCAATGGCCATGGCTTTATTCCATTTGCCACCTTATTTAGTTTTTTTGTTTGTGTTTATGAACTTTTTAAACTATGGAAGGGTTTTTGTTGTGCATTTGTTCTATCTTTTGTTTTTCAACTTTGATGGTTGTGAAAGAAATCTTGGATGCCTAGAATGAGGAGTAAGCAGAGAATAGAAAGGCACATGATGTTTAAATTATGGCAAGATTTGTTATTTCTTCATTCTCTTGATGTACCACCAAGGTATTGTCTATGCACCAACTTTCTTAATAAGGAACATGTTTACATAAGATGGACATGTATGTACTACCCTCAGTATTGTTTTTCAATGCAATTTATATCTTTTTGTTGTTTTTGTGAACTTGTCATGTTGCTAAAGAAGTTCAAATTATCTTCAAATTCTTCTACAAACCTCTAAGAATGAAAAAGCACACTGTTTGGTTATCATTTTGAAGTCTGGTATGTTACTACCATAATTGTATATATGCATATATTTAATCCATTCGCATATGACATAAGTTTCTATGCTTCTTGTAATGTCATTTGCAGGTGCGGATGTTTGGTATGGAGATGTTTTGTTTGCATTTTTCTATTTTCAAGTAGGAGTATGACCAATTTCTATGATACAAATACATTATCAAAATACATATTTACTATGCAAAGACTGAGTTATTCACTTTTTCAATACATGAGTTATAATATGATTATTGACAATATTATTGTATATTCTATCTGTGATTTTCTTAATTACCTATTCTGTTACCTTTTTCCAATGTACAATTTCCCAAATACGCTGCATACATTTAAAAACTAGATTGATATTAACAGTGGATGTAATTATTAAGGTGCAACATCTCAATTTATTTCCCATGAAAGAAGTTACTCGTCTTCAAGCCACATTGTCGGCTCCATCAAATTTAGGTAAACAATTTTGACCCCGTATTCACATGTTGTAGGTACATCATTGTGAATAGAAACACAAAAGTACTTGTGATAGTAATCCATATCCATTTTTTTAAAACTAACATAAAATTAACCAGACTCCCATAATATCTAAACTAGAATAATTACGTCAAAAGGTGTTTTCATGGGTAGAAAGCCCCCTCTCTCGACAACAAATGATGGTGTATATTGTTTGCATCAACGACCATCTCAAGGGTTAAAAATACTTGAAAAATCAAAAATTCACATCACCTTTTGCATCATCATCAAATCCACCTTGTAACATGTAAAATCCACCTCTGACGTGTAAAGAAAAATTTTGAGAAAAGAAAAATGAAGTCGATCTTTCCGTGCTCAACATGCTTGGTTGTTTGGTTTTTTCCACCTCGTTTCTACCCACAATAGACAGGGGCATGCCCACATCAAGTTGGTGTAACTAATTAGTATGGGTGGATCTCCTTGTTGCTCAAAATATGTAGGCCTCATTCTCGGAGCTTGGATTACCGATGATAATTTCCTTTTGAGTGAATATATCAGAGTTCATCTTGATGGTGGATTTGTAGGAATGTCTGCACATAAAAATGTCACCAAACTATTTCCAAATGTTGTGAAAATATTTTTGAGATTAAAAAGTCATGTAGAAATCATTGTAGGCCACAATTTTTAAGTGCACAAAGTCTAAATCACTGTAAATTGTGATTTGATGGATATAGCAACTGACACTACAACTTCTATTTTCCTTCACCATTTATCATTTCGTTCTTCACTCCAAATCAACTAGAATCATGACTGCTTTTATTTGCTTGCATTTCTAGTTTCCATGTTTTTGTATGTTGTGTCCTCTCACATTTCTCCTTGAAATCATTAATTTTGCTTTGTGTTAGTTCCTTTGCATGAGCCCCGGATGTTGATTAGAAATCACAATTTTTTTATAGTCTACATGTTCCTTCCCCAAAAACACACATGAACTAATACATTAATCATGCCTACCCTTTAGTCATGCTCATCCTTTATATAAGTTGAGATATAGCTAGTTTAACTTTTGTTAATGAAAGCTTCTACAGGGGTGAAGCAGTGCGAGAAGAGTTGCATATTGTGATAGTTGATTATTCTTCGTCGTTATAATAAATATGGAAACATTTCACATGATGAAGAGGAGCTCATTGTTAGACTACATGGAAGGATTGTTGTGAGCATCCACCAAACTTCAACATTTTTCATACATGTTGACAATCGTATTGTGTAGTAATGTGTTTGTTGAAAACGTAAATCCCTTGGCATTAATGTGTGAATGGATTTTCTCACCCTCTGCAAGGGATTTTTGAGTAATGCAAGACTACAATAAATAAATATATGTAGAAGAGTCTACAAGAGGGTTGTTCACAATAAAGAGAGTATGTAGCACATCTTTCAACCGACCCTCTCTACATAGTGCTTTGAGATTGAGAAGGGCATTGGATGGCATTGTATGTTGTTCAAAATCATATGGGTAAGGCCATTTGTAACATTGATATTTCTTTGATAAAAATATCTTCCCGTTATATAGGTAGATTCAAAACCCCAATGACACCAAAGCATTGTTAGAAAAGTGAAAACTATTGAAGAAATTATGTGAGATTAAGTACAATCGCAATTGGATTTTGTTGAAAGATGATCCTCATGTTGGTAATTTTTAAATTTTTTATTTGTTCGATAAAAATTTTCATTTTTGATCCCGGGAAAAGAAATTACATATGCATTTAGCATTATTTGCGAGGACAACATGTAATTTTTAGTATCTTGATTCAAATCCACTTTCATCTCTTTACACTTTGAAAGGCATATACCCTGTTAGAAGCTGGAGAGATTTTTACAACATGCCACATCCTGTCCTTCCACATATAAGCTTGTATCGGTGACCTTGAACCGATCTTCGCCACCCACATGTGCATTTTCAATTGATGGAGAAATGGAAGGCCCGATCGCCTCACATGATGTCATGTTGTCGGCCTTGCTTTGAAGTTGAAAAAAGTTGTTGACCGAAAAAATCCATTAGATAACGCAAGTGGTTGTCGCCTACAAAAACACATTGACACCCTGTTGCATTTGCATTGACGTTTTATGCATCAGAAAACGAGTGTTGCTTCTTTCCAAGTGAAGACGTTGAGCCACTCTGCATAGAATTATCCTCCCAAACACTAAATGATGACAAAGAAGTTGTGGGAAAATTTTCATTAGCGTCAACGCCAAAAATGTCTCGCTCCAAGCTCCACATGACTTGATATAGTAGGTCCCTTTAGGTTTATTTGTGTTTTTAGGAGGTGACATAATTAAACCCTTTACAAGGCCATGGTGAATTGCTTGTGCATGTTTGTTTTTGGACAGGTAAAGGATGATGGAGCTAAAAGTTGGCTAAGTGCCAATATCCATAATTTATTTGCCGACTTTGTTGCTATGTAACAATAATACATAACATATATCATGTTATTAAAGCAAAGTTAGCTTAGGTAGATTGAATATTGTTTATAATAATAATTTATATCTCGTTATTGGAGAAGAGATAGAATCTTGTTTGACAATTGACATTATAATTTGTTTATAGCGTCATCATCTTCGAAGTTTTTCTTTCAAGAGGAAACTAATAAACAAAGAAATTAATATCTATAGTGTCATTTCCCCATGATGATAATTCCCACCTTTTTATTTTTGACTTTACGTTTATGTCTTCGCCTAATCTACTTCATTAGATGTCGTTCACTCAAAAAAATTGACACCATAAAAAAATAAAATAAAAATAGAAAAGTTTGATCGACGAATAAAATCTTATTTTCATTCATATGTCCATTCCTTAAAGGGGCTCAATTATCAATGAGTGTTCATGCATTGCCTTCTTCTCTTGCAATTACTCGATCTTACGAAACCTTCTCCATGATGTCAAATCCTAAGAAATGATACCGAAGGTAATAAATATATGCTTGAAATAATCCTCACATTAATGACACAACAATAATGTTCCCACATTCGAAAAGAAACATTTGGCAGTTGTACCCACCAACTTCCAACCGCTGCTTGCCACATGCACTTGTGTACCTTCCTTTCCTCTTTTTCTACTTTAGCCACTTTGCAATTTCAAGATGCCATTCGCCTATAAGAGTATATGGAGGCCAAATTTCAAAACCTTGCACATTCTGTCCTTCCTTCAATGTTAACATCTTCATAGTTTACAAATGTGCTCCCACAAACACAGATGCTAATCAAACACCACGATCAATAAGATGAAAGCAATTCACCAGAATAGCTTTACATAAAACCTTTGCAAATAAATGAGCAAAGCAATATCATATATTATTATGGAACTCAATGCAATACATTGAGAATGGGCCTTGCTTAAATAGGCAAGGAATAACAATCTAAGAACCAGTCAAGGTCGTAGATCAAGCCATAAATCAAGGAAATAACTAGTCATCAAAGAACTAGTCAAGACCATAGATTTAGGAGATAAATAGACATCAATGATCTAGTCAATATCATAGATCAAGGAAAGAACTATACCTAACAACTAGATAATATCTCCTAATATCTAAATAAGATAAAAGAAATATCCACACACATAAGTGGGTGAGGATAAATACAATAAAGGTAAATAAAGTACCTAGGTGAACATGAGCTAAGGTAAATACCTACTCTAACAAAGACTTGTGTACCTTCCTTTCCTTTTTTTCTACTTTAGCCACTTTGCAATTTCAAGATGCCATTCGCCTATAAGAGTATATGGAGGCCAAATTTCAAAACCTTGCACATTCTGTCCTTCCTTCAATGTTAACATCTTCATAGTTTACAAATGTGCTCCCACAAACACAGATGCTAATCAAACACCACTATCAATAAGATGAAAGCGATTCACCGAATAGCTTTACATAAAACCTTTGCAAACAAATGAGCAAAGCAATATCATATATTATTATGGAACTCAATGCAATACATTGAGAATGGGCCTTGCTTAAATAGGAAAGGAATAACAATCTAAGAACCAGTCAAAGCCGTAGATCAAGCCATAAATCAAGGAAATAACTAGTCATCAAAGAACTAGTCAAGACCATAGATTTAGGAGAGAACTAGACATCAAGGATCTAGTCAATATCATAGATCAAGGAAAGAACTATACCTAACAACTAGATAATATCTCCTAATATCTAAATAAGATAAAAGAAATATCCACACACATAAGTGGGTGAGGATAAATACAATAAAGGTAAATAAAGTACCTAGGTGAACATGAGCTAAGGTAAATACCTACTCTAACAAAGCACTTGTGTACCTTCCTTTCCTTCTTTTCTACTTTAGCCACTTTGCAATTTCAAGATGCCATTCGCCTATAAGAGTATATGGAGGCCAAATTTCACAACCCTGCACATTCCTTCCTTCCTTCAATGTTAACATCTTCATAGTTTACAAATGTGCTCCCACAAACTTCAATCTTTCAACCCATTTTCCACAATTTTGAAGAAACTAATATGGGGGCATCCTTCCAAGAAACTAATATGAAACCATGATTTTTCAAAGGCTTGTATACTTGCAACAAATGAGAATATGAAAAGAACGGGAAATGTTTCTCTTTATGGAACAACATAGACCACTGAACATCGACCACCTAACTGAGTCCTACAAGTACATACGAAGAGGATATTCTACAATTTTTACTTGTACATGGCCATCAAACTCCCTTCACTTTGGCATGTTGAACTTGACCTTTCACCAATAAATGAATAGAACATAGAATGCCTACATTCCATGGATTTTCCAACTTTGTTTACAGTAGGGAAATCCATGTTCAAATAATCGCACATTGGGCATGTTGAAAAATTTAGGATTACCCCCACAATGGGCTCCTAGATAGTGTGTTGCATTTCGGGACAAACCTTCAAGGGACACACTCATTTTGGAGAAAAAAACTGAAGTGAGATTTTGGACATGTTCAAGCAATTAGGTCCACCAACATTTTTCTTAACTCTTTGTGCAACATACAAAAAATGGGTAGACCTCCACATTGTTATGCCTCGTGATCCCCATAACTTGCTCAACGATGGAGGAATTTTGACATAGTTTTAAATTCTGACCAAGTAACAAAATAATTTTTATTCTACGTATTACTATACATTCCATTTTTTGTATTGCATTATTCATTTATCTTTTCAAGCTATTCATTAATCTTTTCAAGCTATTCATTATTGTATTTGCATCTCCATACTTTCCACAAATATCTCCTCCAATGTTCTTGCATACCCATCAAAGCCATTACATTTTTATGTTATGTCATGTTCCATCCCAAAATTTACCTTCCACTTTGCCCTCCTCTTCTTCCTTGCTTTCTCTCCTCCACTCTTTATTCCTACGTCTAACCCTTCTCGGCATCCACATTGTCTCGCTTGCGTGTGATTGTTAGTATCAAAGCAATACTAAATATGCTTATTCCACTTCCAAAAGAATATGAATTTTATGGTGTACCTTTTTCAATCTATAGATGAAAGCAAGTGACACTTTTCGCGAACATATTTTTTTATTATCAAAATTTGTTATTTGCATCAAAATAGAAAGCATACAATAGTATTGCCAATGCAAACATTTTACATAGCATAAACTAATGAAAAGTGTAACATTAAACAATTGAGCTACCAACTTTTAGTCTAAGCAAGAATTGTCGAATGTAAAAATTCTATTCTATATGAATAAAACCACACATAATTGTGTTATAGATGAGGAATAAAATATGAGCTTGAACATTGTAATAAACACCAGTAACTATGCCATTTGGGATTTCAATTTACCATATTCAACACATCTCGCTACAATTTATACAATTACACATTGCATAAAGATTTTAATATTATTGCTTAGACTAAAAGATTATAACTCAATAATATTCTTTTGGTAAAAATAACTTTATTATCAAGTCAATGCAATTATTTTACACTTTGATAGGTGTGTATAATATCATATTCAAGGTCCTCACCTTAACGTTCTTGCGTCGAGACACCTTGGAGAAAGAGCATTACATCAAGGACCTTGAATATGTCGAGTAAGCATAACTATTCGCGTAAAATATCTAATTTATGCTATAGTCTTTCACCACCACAATGTGTAGTGAAAGTCTATTATCAAGCAAATATTGATCCAAACATTAGCGTTTAAGAAATTGGATTCTTGGGCTTGCAACAACAATAATCACCAATAGTTTCAACCATTCAAATGAATTCTCAAAAATAATTTGCGTAACAAAAATGCATTAATTTGGAAAATGTTCATTTTGACATTAGCCTTGCACAAATCACATATGCATTGAAGAAAATTAATTGTCGAAGGTGAAACAAATAGTAATAATATGGTGGCAAATACTAATAACTCATTTTGTTTCATGAGTGCAAGCTCAATAATGGCTAAATATTTTTTTAGTTGAGTGGATTTATTGCAAGCGAGAGACAATAACAATTGTTTTTCTCAATTTTTGTCTACAACAACAATCACCATCCTTGGCTTGTCACTTATGTATTTTCTAATATTTGGATATTTCTTTAGGATGGTATTTATCTGAATGCCCCATTTTCATTTTTTTTTGCATTACAATATAAAGGAACAATAACTAGATCGTACCAAGACAAGAACATAGATGCTAATCAAACACCACGATCAATAAGATGAAAGCAATTCGCCAGAATAAATTTACATAAACCTTTGCAAACAAATGAGCAATAATATCATATATTATTATGGAACTCAATGAAATACAATGAGAATGGGCCTTGCTTATATAGGCAAGGAATAACAATCTAAGAACTAGTCAAGGTCATAGATCAAGCAATAAATCATGGAAAGAACTAGTCATCAAAGAACTAGTCAAGACCATAGATTTAGGAGAGAACTAGACATCAAGGATCTAGTCAATACCATAGATCAAGGAAAGAACTAGTCAATACCATTAATCAAGGAAAGAACTATACTCTAAATGACTAGATAATATCTCCTAATATCTAAATAAGATAAAAGAAATATCCACACACATAAGTGAGTGAGGATAAATACAATAAAGGTAAATAAAGTACCTAGGTGAACATGAGCTAAGGTAAATACCTACTTTAACACAATATGTACTAATAAAACTTAGAAAGTACCTAGTATCAAATTATTACAATTATCAATATTTTTCACAAAATTGCATATTTGATAAATCTTTGTGCAGATGGAAAAATGTGTGGGTATGGGCACATGTTAAATTCCTTAATCGGTTTATTGTTTTTAAATTTCAATAATTAAAATTTTTGAGCTTATATACTTAAATTTGATTTTTAGGTGCTACACTCGGCATCACCCAAGAACAATTAACTTCAAGAAAAAGAAGTGTGATTGTGAGAAATAATTTGAAGATCAACTACTAAAATATTGAATCATAAGTAAATAAAATACAATGAAATTAATGGAAACATAAAACATACCATAAAAGAGTTGAGACAAGATTTGTCAAGTGGAGAAATCAGTACACCGGAAGAAAACCCCACGTGTTATTGAAAGATGACTCAAAACATTTACAAGATAACACAATGTGCATAGAAGTTCTTCCAAGAAAGAATAAAATGGAGAGAGAATAAAATCTAGAGAAAGACTAAAATAAGTCTTAAGAAACTCTCTAAAAGAAGAGATTGAACAAGTGAAGAAGTGTTAAAGAAGAGACCCAAACACTCAAAATAAAGTGAAGAGATAATAACGAGTTATAAATTAACTCCGATCATCACATTTCTCAACCTTCCAAGTGTGTGTCTAGTGTCATTATTTCCCATAAAGCAAAGGGAAGTGGCTATAAAGTGGAAAAGGAGTTACATTTGAAATATAACTTCAATATTTCTTATAATGAGGAATATTTCTAATAAGACAAAAGAGGTGAAGGCTACATGCCACCTCACATTATATAGATTATGTGAATTAATAATTCATATAATATTAATAATGCACAATATTGGGATATTTAATATACCTAAATAAATATTAAACTCCAACAATAGCCATAATAATTAGGGTAGATGAAGCAAACTTACTTCCATTTCCTCATAGGGAATTTCAATCTTGCATTGAAGCATTTAGATTTGTTGTAATATTTACTCAAACTTCATGTGCCATTTTTATGTCTATTTATTTATATGTTGTTTTATACAAATGTGGCCGAAAAATAAAATCGACTAAATATGATGTTATTAAGCCAAAGAGATTTATTCCATTTGTTTTGTCAAGTATTACTTTGAAAAATCCTTTTCAACCTCAAATTAGGTTGAATTTTGCTTATGCATAATTTTAATTTCACCCTTTTAATATCAAATTTGTGTATTCCTTATTGGGTTTTGTGCTTTCTATATACAAGGAAAAACTTAAGCAAATGAAAGACAAATAAACAAATGACGCACACATTTCTCCAAGCTCTTCTTGTAACCTCAAGATGAGATAGTTGAAGTGCAAACACACTTGTTAGATATCTTGAAATGGTTGGATTGTGGATGCTCCAAGTTTTCTTCCAAATGGAGGAGGAATGGTGCGAGCAAGTTGGTAATCAATTGGGCAACCTTTTGGTATGATAACTCAAATCCAAAAAAGGAGTAGAAGTTTGCTGCAATTGCTTAAAGTTTCCAAGGGATTCTCTAGGTATTTTTCAATAGGATTGTGAAGGATATAGTTTTTTATTTATAATGGAAGGAGAGGCTATGGAGTGGATCATGGTTCTTAATGAGATTTGAATGCATTTCCCAAAATAGCCATTGTGGTAGTTTAGGTAGATTGAATATCCGTTGAGGGGCAATGAATTCTAGTTGATAATAAGTTTTATTCGAGAAGGTGGTTATACATGCATTTTTTATGTTTCCACATTTTTAGGATTCTAGAAGTGGAGTGAAGTGAGGTAGTTTAACTTGAGTGACTAGGATAGTGAAGTAGAAAGTAAATTTATTTATATTTGAATAAATAATTTAATTAGCTAAGGGATGTGACTTGGGTAAATAACTATTTGATTAAATTAACCAAGGGATATTGGAATATGGTAAAATTAATTCTGTAAGCATGATTATAATCAATTTAATTAATTCTAAAATGATGGACTTAAGCATGATATAATTAATTCTAAAGGATGGAGGTGAATTCTAGTGGGATAGAATTAATTTAATTAATTCTAAAGGGATGTAAATTGGCACATTATGCAAAGGATATAGATATCCAAGGATAGGCTAGAAATAAGTATGTATTTTTAGGGTGTCTACATTTGTCCCTCTTTAAAGTGTTATTGCGAAGTAATAACATTTTAAATATAGTAGACACAAGTAGATTGGTGAGTGGATGATAGGAAAACATGGTGGATGGTATATTTCAGAATAATGATCTCAATATGCAATTGTAATAGCTTCGCCACTTCGAGGGGGCAACCTCCAAACCATATAATAAGACTCAAATGCTCAAATGATAATGAACTACTACCTACAATCCTCTATATATACTATTCATATGTTATGGCCATCACCCAGGCCGACCTATTAAGCATGAGAAAGTATAAATGATATAATAAAATGATATGGTAAGCCACAAGTCGGCTACTCATATCCTAATACAAGCAATAGGTTAAGGGCGTAGCATGCCCTTCCCCTTCAAACCAACGTTGTCCTCAACGTTGAATAATCTTGGATGTTGTTGCAAAAAACCTTCATCCTCCCAAGTGGCATCTTCTATGCTCAGATTCTTCCACTTGATCAGATATTCCTTAATGTCTCTGGTTCTCAACCTCTTAGTACGTGTTTGCAGAATCTTCTCTAGCTCCAAAATGATTCTTCCTTCCTCATCAAGTTCTAGTAACTCTGTCTGGGCTTCAAATTTCTGTCCAATAACCTTCTTCAGGCATGAAACATGGAATATTGGGTGTATGTGTGAAGATGGAGGCAACTCTAGTTTATAAGCAACACTGCCAATTTTCTGTAGAACTTGATAAGGGCCATAGTATTTAGGAGCAAGTTTGTTGTCCTTTTTCTATTGCTTTAGAGACATCTGTTTGTAAGGCTGGAGACGTACAAAAACCCAATCACCAATTTCAAAATGTCTTTCACTACGATGTTGATCTGCTTGTTGTTTCATCCTGTTTTGTGCTAATGCTAAATTCTCCTTCAAACTAGCCAAAACCTGTTGTTGATGTTGAATGTGTTCCTCAACATCTCTGACCTTAGTTTGCACCCTCAAGGAGGAAGTGATAGAAGGTGGATGGTAACCATATAATGCTAAAAATGGGGTCATTTGAGAAGAGGTATGAAAAGATGTGTTATACCACCATTCTGCAAGTGGTAGCCATTTAATCCATCTTTCCTGCTTATCTGATACAAAACAACGTAGATACCCCTCTAAGCATTTGTTGACCACTTCCATTTGCCCATCAGTTTGAGGATGATAAGATGAACTGTGAGCTAGCTGAGTACCCAAACATGAAAATAATTCCGTCCAAAAATTACTTGTGAAAATAGGATCACGATCACTTACAATTATCTTTGGGGTTCCATGTAGCCTTTGAACTTGTCTCCAAAAAAATAGTTGCGACTGTACTAGCTGCAAATGGATGTGATAGGGCACAAAAATGGGCATATTTTGTGAGCCTATCCACAATCACGAAAATAACATTCTTACCCTCTGAACAAGGCAATCCGGTGATGAAATCCATGGAGACCTCCTCCCATCTCTGGCTAGGAATTGGTAAGGGTTGCAACAAACCTGGTGTCTTAATTGTTTCCCCTTTGTTCTGTTGGCACACTAAACACTCTGATACAAAATTTTGTACATCCCCCTTGAGTCCTTCCCAAAATAATTCTCTTTTTATTCTATGATATGTCTTCAAAAACCCAGAGTGTCCTCCAACAGGTGAGGCATGTAGCTCTGCAAGAATCTTATGCTTCAACTCAGAATCTTTACTCAAGTATAACTTGTCCTTGTACCATAGGGCATTACCTTTCCACTCAAATTTGTTAGATGTCATAGATCCTTGCTTGATATTCTGTATTAGAGATTGTGTATCCTTGTCTTGATCCCATTCCAATCTTGCTTCATCCACCCAATCGGCCATCAACATGGACATTCCACATAGTAAGGCATCTGCGGATGTATCCCTTCTGGACAACGCATCAACTACTACATTTTCTTTACCCTTTTTGTATATGATTTCAAAATCATAACCCAACATTTTTGTTACCCACTTTTGTTGTTCCTCAGATGATAACCTTTGCTCCAAAAAGTATTTGAGACTATCATGATCAGTTTTTACCTTGAAGTGTCTACCCATGAGATAGGGCCTCCATTGCTTGACCGCATGAAGAATAGCCATCATTTCTTTCTCATAGACCGGTTTGAGCAGATCTTTTCCTTTGAATTGGTGACTCTCAAATGCAATTGGTCTTCCTTCTTGCATTAGAACTGCTCCCAATCCTGATCCTGAAGCGTCACATTCAACAATGAAGGTTTTTGAGAAGTTGGGAGTAGCCAAAACTGGGGTGTTGCACAAGGCTTCCTTCAGTTGCTCAAAGGATTTAGTGGCTAAGTCTGTCCAATGGAAGGCATCCTTCTTTAGCAATGCAGTGAGTGGGGTTGTTATTCTACCATATCCCCACAAATCTTATTGTAGTACCTTGTTAGTCCTAGGAACCCACGAAGATTTTTGAGAGTTTTGGGCCTTGGCCATTCCACCATAGCTTTGATCTTCTGAGGATCAACTTTGACGCCTTCATGGGATACAATGTGACCCAAGTACTCTACCTCTTGTACACCAAAAGAACATTTAGATGGCTTTGCATAGAGAGTATGTTTCTCCAAAACTTCCAACACTTTATTTACATGTTGTAAGTGTTCTTCCCATGTCTTACTGTAAATCAATATGTCATCAAAGAAAACTAATACAAATTTCCTTTAAAATGGCCTAAAAATAGTGTTCATCAAGCTTTGAAAGGTTGAAGGTGCATTTGTAAGACCAAAAGGCATTACCAAAAACTCATAATGGCCCTCATGAGTCCTGAAAGCCATTTTATGAACATCTTCCTCTTTTATTCTAATTTGATGGTACCCCGAATGAAGATCTAATTTTGTGAAATAAATAGCACCATGCAATTCATCAAGTAAATCATCAATTACTGGAATAGGAAACTTATCTTTGATGGTATACTTGTTGAGTTCTCGGTAATCTGGACACATCCTCCATGTTTCATCCTTCTTACGTACCATGACCACTGGGGAAGAATAGGCACTCTGGCTAGGCCTGATGATACCTGCCTTCAACATTTCCTGAACCATTTTCTCGATCTCACTTTTCTGGGAATATGGGTATCTGTATGGTCTGATGTTAGGTGTTTGGCTCCCTGGAATCAATTGAATGGCATGATCATGATCCCTAACTGGTGGTAGTCCCTTTGGAATTGCATCAAAAATAGATGAGTGAGCATCAACAATCTTCTGAAGATCGGGTGGCATTGAAGACTCTGTATTTTGTACTTCTATGGAAAATAACTTTGCTATAAATCCATCTACTCCTTTTCAAGAACCTTCTGCATCTGATGAGAGCTAATAATTTGTGGAGACTTAGCTACCATCCCATTCAATTGTATTGTCCTTCCATCTGAATGAAATCGCATGAACAATTCTTGGAAATTCATCTCTATAGTACCTAAGGTTGTGAGCCATTGGACACCCAAAACAATATCTGCCCCTCCCATAGAAATAGCAAACATAGGTGAGTCTAACATGTAGTCTCCCATGGAAAGCTTGATACTATGGCACTTTCCTGTGCACTTGACTATCCCACCATCCAATCATAACTTGCATTTCTGGAGTTGGGTAAATAAAACAATTGAGGCGGGCAGCTAACTTACTATTTATGAAGTTATGAGTACTCCCCGAGTCAATCAACACTGTCACCTTCTATTTTTTGAGATAGCCAATAACCTTGAGTGTTTGAGGAGTACTAATACCTGACAATGCATGGCAAGAAATTGTAGGTTGGTGATCCTCTACTTCCTCTTCTACTGGTTCCTCAACCTCTCCTATAATTTCAGCATCCTCATCATCCTCATTACCTCCGTCAATATAGAACAACTTCTTCTCAACACATTTGTGTCCCGGTCCATATTTTCTATCACAGTTAAAACATAATCCTTTTTCTCTCTTTTCTTCCATTTGTTGAGGAGTCAGTCTAATTGGCCTAGAAAATGAAGGGGAAGAGATACTACGGTCTTTGGTGTTAATGAAAGGTGGCCTCCTACTACAAAGAAACTTTTTCCTCTTGCTCGACGTGCCATGATAATAGAATCAGAAAGCTTGAGTGGATTAAACATACGTACCTCATGCTCGATGTGGTCCTTAAGACCCCCAAGAAATAGGTCATTCAATTCTCTTCTGGTATATTCTCCACCCTTAAGGATAGGTTTTGGAATTGATGCACATAATCTTTGACTGATCTTGTTTGTCGTAACTTTGCTAATTGACTAAAGTAGTTCTCTAAAACACTGGAACTATAGTGCAATTGCAACTCCTCGGTAAAAACTGTCCAAGTGACACTGAGACCATTCTTCTGCCTCTGAGCACATAACCATCGATACCAAACAAATTGGTCTAGTTCAAGATACAGGGATGCCAATGTCACCTTTTGTCCTGATGGTGTTTGATGTAGCTCAAAGAAGTTCTCCATTTGATTTATCCAATTCAGGGGATCTTTACCATCAAATTTGTGCATATCCACTTTCGCATCATGTTCCAGTGGTTGCGAATAAGTTGGATTCTGATTGGGCTGGAAAAGTGATCCAACATGGTTATTTTGTCCATGATTTTGAACTGAAGATCCTCCTTGGTTGATATGGGATGGATTTGGGCCATATTGTTTACCCTTTACATGTTGCATGATATCATCCAACCGATGATTGATTTGGGCTATGTCTCCTTTAGAGGCCATCTCAGATTGTACATTTCATAACTCATACTCAAGTTGGCTCACCTTATGATCAACTGAAGTAAACCCTAGTGTTGAGGAATCTGTATTTACCCCTTCTAAATCCATCTCTTCAATCACTATCTCATCTTTATCTTGGGGTTTTACCCGGAGTAACCGGATTCTTTTTGCTCTTGTGGAAGGCCCCACCATGATATCAAACCTTAGGGTTTAGGGTTTCGATACAAATTCGGCCAAACAGGAAAAAAACACAGAGAAGATACTAATACTATTTTTTTTTAGCTTTCGAAAATGTAAAGAACTTGAAAAAATTCCACAATTTGCACCCTAGGGAGTGATTTTATGAAAAACCTAAATTTGTAATAACTTGTGCAAAATAAATCAAAAAAGTCTGAAATTTTCAGGGAACCTTACTTGAAATGTTTTCACAACTTTGGTAAAAATATCTCCCACCAATTCACTCTGGTTCAAAATATATTGTGGAAAAAAAAAATAGGGTTTTTGCCCTAATTTTGGCCCAGATCGCAACTCTGATACCACTTGTAATGAAATTACTAGTATAATTCAGATTATGAGCAGCAATATAACACCAAATAACACAATATTTCAGAATAATGATCTCAATATGCAATTATAATAGCTTCGCCACTTCGAGGGGGCAACCTCCAAACCATATAATAAGACTCAAATGCTCAAATGATAATGAACTACTACCTACAATCCTCTATATATACTATTCACTTGATTGTTAATTAGAATTATCCTAACATTCACAAATCATAAAAATTGATTCCCAAATGAGAAACTATGTTTTCACAATTACTTGTTTTCACGTGGATCAAATCACATCATTAGAAATATCTATTAAGTTGCAAGTAATTTCCATGGTGATTAAAATTCTTCGGCCGACATCACAAGGGAACATTACGAATAACTAAGAGAAGGTGCAAACTTCCTTTACAATTAGAACCTTAATTGTGCATTTATCCATATCTTAATGATCCCTATGATCCCAAACACTTTACACTATATTCCCATTCTAAAGATGTTTATTTTCTAGAACAACCATATAATTACATGCTAGACATTTCATTTTGTATGTCACAAAAGTGACATTATACCTTACATCTAAGCATCTTACACACTTTCATACCCACATGAATGCTTTCAAACTTGTTTCCTGGGGAGGAACACACAAACTCATATAGAGTCCTAAGTCTAAGGTATACAAAGGAAGTTTGGATATAAACATAACTGAAGGCTTACCAAAGAGGAACATGCTAATGTTCTTCTAAAATATCGTCCCTAACAAAGTCTACCCATTACGACTCACAAGAGGCGGTTTCATTTAATTTGATGCTAAACAAACATGTTCTTATGGTAACATGGTTTTATGATCTTATCTCCTCTTGTGAAATTAAACTTCTACAGTCCATAAATATTTGGATGCATTAAGAGAAACACATGGGTCATATGAGACCCATGTTTGAAAAAGAAGGCCAAAATTCCAAAATATGTGTTCCCATAGGGAACAACTCATCTCATCATTTAAAACACAACAAGGATTACTAATGAGTTGAAGGAGGTGGTTTTCATGTTTCACTTTGCTCCTAAACTCAACATTCTAGGGACATAATTTGGTAGACAAAACTTATCGTGGGTTTCATTCGCCAATTAAATTCTTAATAGGGTATTGTTGGTGTCCGATTTGACACTATGTATCTTTGGCACCATCCTCACAAGATATCAATTGTTTATACAATGCATCTCATCATTTGTGCCCCATTGGTGACATATTTTGGCTATGTAGTATAAATATTAACATGCTTCAATTGTTCTTTTTCAATCTCGGAGAGAATTGCATAGTTACAGTTCCATGGGGATCTCTAAAGATTCACGATGCTTTTCCGTGTTGAATGCAAAGATATTCATTTCAAGAAACTTCAATATTTTTATGGGGGAGTTGCTTTATTTTTTGAGTTATGTAAATGCAAAATGAAAATATATCCCCATTGCTTGAAAAATCAAGATATTCAAGGTGTCTTCATGCCTACAGGCCATTCGAACAAGTATGATGACATGATTCCAACTAGGAATCACAATCATCGAGATGGTGAGTTTCTTTAAACTATAAAGTTGCATAAGTAAGGCCATGTCCAACCACAACAGGAAATGTTACACACTTTGGGAGATCAAGAGGAAATAAATAGTTTTGTAGTCTCATAGTTTGTAGTTTATAAGCTGTAAAGCTGCATTCAAAGACCCGAATCCCTATCCAATTCTTGAATTCAACGTGGAGTTCAAGCGAGAAAATGCAATAAGTCTTGTGTCGGGCTTGAATTGTGTTTTGCATTTTTTTCCATAACTTCTTTACCTAGTGATCCGAATTTGATAAAATCGGTGGCATTGAAACCATCTCTTCAAGGTATTTTTGGAGATCAAATTCGAGACAAAAGATGCAAAGATTTTTGATATTTTTCTAACATAAGGTTTGAAGGGTAAAATTTCGTTTATAGAGTAAAAATAAAATCATGAAATGAGCTTTGAGAAATCATAAAAAAGCACCGAGTTTTCATAAGTACTAAGTAGGGATTATTTAGGGGCCCAACCCATGAAAATACATGCAAAAGGTGTATAAATAGTATTAGGTTAAGTGCCAATATTTACAAATTCTCTTGCAAAGATTGGGAGAGGAACAAGAATCCTATCTTTGTGGAATTCAAATTCTTTACCCTCCATTGCACAAAAAATGTATTGGATGTCACCTAAAAAATCTACGTAACATCCCCTTAACCATCAATTCTTTTATGCTCACTCTGGGCCCATCAAGAATTTGAATCAATTCTGATTTCTTCTCTAAAGAGGTGACCCATTACAAAATATTGGCCCCTCCTTTGAGGTGTGTTTTTGTCCCATGACAGACTATATATTTTGATGATGATCTTTGGATTGGGTTCATCGCAGGTAGCAGGATTTCTTTAGGTGATCTCATTGTTTCTTCCGAGGAGGAGGAGGCTTCACAAGAACTTTCTTGGTAGGTGACCTTGCAATAAATTCTTCAAGAATAGAAATTATTTTCTCTACTTCATCCAATCATTGATTAATTGGAACTTTATCACCTAAAGCCCCACTTGCAAGTCCATAGTGAGGAGTTCATACTCAAGAAATGAAGGGGGAAAGTATGCCTGGACATCACCAGATTCCCATCTTGAATGACAGGGATGACGTTGAAGCTAGAATTGCTTCAATTGGTCAAGATGGGGATGATATTGTGGATGAAGGAGGTAGAAGAGTAAAATTTGAAAGAGGGAAAATGATGAGGTCATTTTTGTAAGCACCGTGCATGATGGATAGTTGCGACATTTTGTGATTAAACCTCGGTGGATTCACCCCGCATCCGGAACATGAAATATCATCCCGATGAAATCTTTATCGGGACCAAAAAGGAAAAAAAGTAGCCCTTAGAACCTAAGATGATAGCTCAATAAAATCAGCTCCCATACACGATGATGCCATTATATGAAACTAAACTTTATAGGATGTTTCGTAGGGGCTCTTGCTTATAAGGATGTATGAAATATTACAATTCATGAGAGAAAGGAAGAAAATTGAAGGAGGATGGTCCCTAAGATGGCTTGGGTGAACCATTGTTTCACATTCAATTACAAATTCCATCCAAGCAATTGAGACGAGATGAGGAGGAAAAGACTATATTATTCATGCCAAGGGCTAGTTTCATGGCTTGATTGAAAGATGCATGGGGAGAATCTTTCCAAGACATGTTCTCCAAAAGGTGGAGATCAAATCAATATGATTACATACACAACCAAAATTTTTGAGTATACATAGAGAGAAGCCACATGAGCATAAAAAACCTTCCCTAAGAGCACATGCTTGATGGTGACAAGACAAGAATAAGGTAAAACTTAGTTTGTTAAATGGAATATTCCAAAAATTCTATGATAGGTTTGAACTTGTTTCACGATGTATCGAGATAAGATATTTTCAATGGAGTGGTTCCCTCTCAATTTTTTTAGTGAGATAGGGTTTGAATCTTGTTTTTGGATAAGTTTTGTTGATTCTTGAAGGAATTAAAGGATTTTAATTTTCTAGGAATATATTATATAAGAGAGATTGATTTTTGGTTGAGGGAGGTTGGTGGCCTTTTGGGAACTTCAATGGGATTTGAGGGTTTTCTCTTCTAGGGTTAGTTTTTGTTAAAGTTTTTCTTCATTTTGGTTCCATTTGAGATTCATGATAAGATGGTTCTGAATTTGTAGATCCATTAATAAGCTTTGAGAGAATCTTTATATGTCTCCTTGTATTTCCTCTATAAATGAATATACAAAAGCATGTTGTAATGTAATTTTTGTTAGTTCTTTCTATTAATAAATTTTGGGCTTGAATAATCTTTCCCCTTATTTTTAATCTTGTGCCTATCATGTTAGAGAACTACAAAGAAGCATTCCTTTATGCAATCCACATCGGAATGAATATTTGATGTCTCGGGTGTTCTTTGGTTCTAGTGACTTGGAATTATTGATAGATGAAATGCCAATCTCGAGTGTCTATACCAATGTTTTAGATATTATTTTGCATTATCTTACTTTTCTTGGGTGTCCATGGAAGAAAATAACCTTGAGAGGGTGAGCTTGTTTTGTTTTTATATTTAGAAAAAATAGACGTACCATAAAAATATGGTTAATGTATTTACTTTCCCCCTTTAGCTCCCCCATTCCCCCATTTCTATCTATATCCAACATCCCCTTTTTATGAACATTGTCCCTTTTTCCTACCCAAACTACAGATTTCATCATCATTACATACCTTAGATGAGATTTTTAGAAAAGAACACAAGCCTTGCACATTCAAAGTGTGGTTGCATTGATTCAAAAAGTTCAACATCCCAAACATCATTACATACCAAGTTGTCAACAACTTCTTCAAAAGTGGTTCTTATGATCATATTCCATTTGTCTTTAGTAGCTTGTGTCTAAATTCCCAAGTGTTTACAATTATTTTGTGACCACTCCTATGAGTGGGAAATGCATTTAGTGGTTGCATTTGGTTTTAGATTTGCATTCCCAACAATTTTTAGGGTTTGAAATATCACATTTCCATCTCTCTCTTTTAGGCTACACCTTAGGTCCTCTCACCGTGGTTCAGGAAGAGCCAAAAGTAGTAGGTTGAAAGCCACACCCTCATTCAAGTGCCTCCCTATATCTCCAAAAAGGCTTGGTTAAGTGAGTGAAGATAGATTCCATCCCTAGCTACAAAATGAAAAACTCAAAGTGGGTTTTTCATTCCTTCTTAATCCTCTCATCTATTTAGGCATTTCTTCGGGGGTTATATTGGGAACCAACAATTTAGTGACACATGTTTATGAGGATAAAACCTAGGCCTTAATTAGAAGTTGTTAAGTCAGATTTATACACAATCAATTCTCAAAGTTCAAAGTACAAAATGATTGTCAAGTTATATCGATCATTTTCATTTTTAATTAGGCCATTCTACAATTTATAGAATGCATACTCTCTGACGACTCCACTCTCATATTGTGGGATAGATAAATGTTTATTCTATGTATATTGTATTAGTGGTTCATCTTTTTATGCATGGAAGAGTTCAATTCATCACTCATTCATAAATTGGTCCGAAAGCCTATAGGTCTCAAAGCATTAGTTTTAAGTATACCTAGGCATGCGCTAAAGCCTATAGTCCTGAAAGCATTAGTTTTAAAAGGATATTTTGTAGGAAGATGAGCCATGTTGTTAACAACTATATCTTCAATAATGAGCTCAACAAGTATGATTAAATGTTTGTAGGGATCTTCTACATAATACCAATTATACTATATTATTTGAAAGAACACATTGCATCCGCTCGAATTTGATTATACTTTGAGAAGACTCGATTGATCCGTCTAACATTTGTGACCATCAAGAAGACCCACTTTTTGATACTAATAAGGAAAATGGTTCTATAACACCCTCTGTTGATAAAGAACACATAATAAAACCCTTGTGTTATGAGTTTGATTATGTTGACATGTTTAATGGGCCATCATTTGTGAATAATAATGATGATTTTTCTAAGTCTCTTGATCATTTGGATGGTTTACTATCTTTGGTAAATGTTTTGAGAAACAACATAAAATATTTCTTAATGAAAATGATATTTAGTGGAAAACAGACCCTATCCCCATGTTTGAACAAGAAGAAGATCACTTGGATGTTGATGTAATTACCTTGTTCGAGATGGAAGAAAATGTCGGGTTTTAGAACATATGTGGTTCTGGGCATGTATTTCCCCACTAATAAATGTGACATGAATTTTCTTAACCCCACACACTAATTGAAGATTCTACTACAGTTTGGGATCTGGCGGGTTTTGATGGATTCTTTAGGTCCTATGGATTGAAAGAGATCCATGTGTACAATGTAAATTTTCTTTTTTGGTTTTTTTGTTCCCTTGTTCTCGTACCTTTATTCCCTTTTTGTCCTTGGTATTTTTGTAACTCATGTAATCATTAAAATGTAAAGTACTATGTGTTTGCATGTTTGATTCCTTTGCCAAATGTATAGAACTCACTCTACTCCATCCACAAGTTTATTATGTGGTTATTTTGATACCCATTGGGGTATCTATCCCTGAGATAGAGCCATTGTTGGTTCCCAATTTGACACTTTGTATCTTTGGCACCATCCTTACGAGATCTCAATTGTTCCCCTGTGTGTTTATACAATGCCTCTCATCATTTGTGCCCCCTTGATGACATATTTTGGTTATGCATTATAAATCTTAGCATGATTCAATTGTTATTTTTAATCTTAGAGAGAATCACATAGTTATAGGTTCTATGGGGATCTCTAAAGATTCACGACACTTTTTTTAGATTGAATGCAAAGATAACCATTTTGAGAAACTTCAAGTCTTTTTAGGAGGGGATGCTTTATGTTTTTAGTTATATAAATGTACAATGAAAATCTATCCTCGCTTCGTGATAAAGCAAGATATTTGGGGTGTCTTTGGGGCTACATGACATTCTAACAAGTATGTAACTTTATGTGAAGTCAGAAGATGCGAGCGCATCCCCATGCTTGATAAAGTGGTATATTCCAAATCTTCATGAGAAAATGAGTTTGTTAAGAAAATATACAACTCGTGCAGGTTGTGAGTTGCAAATGATACTTCGGCACTGATGGGAATATTTGACAAATCTAGGGGTTACGGAATTTGATGCGATTTAGCATTACTTCATATGAGGATGCATATTATAGTTACATCCCGATCCCCGAGATACGTGGCATGATGGCAAGAGTCTAACCATGATTTAGAGTCAATGGGAGGGTGAGTTTATTTAAACTATAAATTTGCATAAGTGAGGTGAGGTTCAAAAACAACAAGGACATGTGACACACTTTGGGAGATCAGAAGGAAATAAGAAGTTTTGTAGTCTCGTAGTTTGTAAAATACAAACTACATTTAAAGATCCAAATTCCCTATCTAATTCTTGAATGCCACATGGCGTCTCCTTAGGAGTTCAAGAAAAAATGTAGTAAGTCCCGTGTCGGGGCTTGAGATGTGTTTTACATTTTTTCCATAATTTCTTACCTAGTGATCTAAATTTGATGAAATTAGTGGCGTTGAAATCGTCTCTTCAAGGGATTTCCATGGAGATCAGATTCAAGACAAATGATACAAATATTTATGATATTTTACTAATAGAAGGATTAAAGGGTGAAATGTATTTTATAGAGTAGAATGAAAAGCATGAAATGAGCTTTGAGGAATCATAAAAATCATTGAATTTGCATAAGTACTAAGTGGGGATTCTATATGGACCCCAACCCATGAAACTCGCATGTAAAAATGTGTACATATATTATTAGGCTAAGTGCCAATATTTACAAATTCTCTTATGATGATTGGGGAGGAATAAGAATCCTATCATTGTGGAGTTCAAATTATTTTCTCCTCTAAATCAAAAACATATTGATGTCACTGCAAAATCCATGTGACATCCCCTTAGCCATCAATTATTTTATGTTCACTTTGGGCCCTTCAAGAACCTAAATCAATTCTAATTTCTTATCTAAAGAGGTGACCCATTCTAAAATATTGGCCCCTCCTTTGAGGTATGTTTTTGTCCCATGATAGAATACATATTTTAATGTTGAAGATGGCTTGGGTTCATCAACAAGATTTCATTGGTTGACCTATTTTTTTCTTCTTCGAGGAGGATTTGTAGTAAATTTCTTTGGTAGGTGACCTTACAACAGCTACTTTAGGAATAACAATTTTTTTCTCTACTTTAGCCAATATTTGCATAATTGGAGCTTTACCACGTAGATTTCCACTTGCAAGTTCATGTAGTTTGGGAGCTCATACTCAATAAATGAAGGGAAAACGTATGCCTTGACATCAAGAGATTCCCATCTTGAATGATAAGATGATGTTGAAGCCGGAATTGCTTCAATTGATCAAGTATGGGGATGATCTTGTGGGTGAAGGAGGTAGAAGAGTAAAGTTTGAAAGACAAAAATGATGGGGTCATTTTTGCAAGTGTGTGTGATGAGGAAAGTTGTAACACATTTTGAGATGAATCATTAGGTGGATGTTCCCTTGCATCTGGAACATGAAATATCATCATGATGAAATCCTCATTAGGACCAGAAAGGTAGAAGGTATCTCTCAAAACCTCAAATGATGGCTCAAAAACTCAGCCCCATCCCTATGATGCCATCATATGAAAGTAAACTTTATAGGAGGTTTCACATGGGGTCTTTCTTATAAGGATATATGAAAGATTAAAATTCATGGGAGAAAGGAAGAAAATTAAAAGAGGGTGATCCCCTGAGATGGCTTATGTGAACCATTGTGTCACATTCAATTTCAAGTTCCATCTAGGCACTTAAGATGAGATGAGGAAGAAAATACTATATTATTCATACCAAGGGGCTAGTTTCATGGATTGATTGAAGGTTGCATGAGAGAGAAGTCACTTCCAAGTGAATTTTCAGATTATCCATTTTCCAAAACATGCTCTCCAAAAGGTAGAGATCAAATCAAAATGATTACATACACAACCAAACCTTTTTGAGTATACATAAAGAGAAGCCACGTGAGCATAACAAACCTTCCCTAAGAGTGCATGCTTGAAGGTGACAGATAGGAAAAAGGAAAAAATAAGTTTTATAATGGAAAATTCCACAAAAATGATAGGTTCAAACTTTTTCCAACTAGGCATATCACGATCCATTTTTTTCAATGGAGTGGTTTCCCTCTCAAATTTGTAGTAAAACTAGAGCTTGAATCTTTTTTTTGGATAAGTTTTGGATTATTCTTGAAGGTATTAAAGGATATTATTTTTTATGAATATCTTATATAAGAGATAGTGATTGTTGATTGAGGGAGGTTGGTGGCCTTTTGGGAAGTTTTTTGAGATTTTTTGGTTTCTTCTTTGGGGTTGGTTCTTGTTAAAATTTTGCTTCATCAGGTTCCATTTAGGATTCATGCTAAGGTGGTTAGGTTGTACAGACAACCATTAGTAGGATTTGAGAGCATATTTATCTGTCTCCCTTGTCTTTCCTCTATAAATGAATACACATAAGCATACTACCATGCATATTTTTATTAGTTCTTTTGTTAATAAATTTTGGGGCTAGATAATCTTTTCCTTCTTTGTAATCTTGTGTCTATCATGTTAGAAAACTACAGAAAGTATTCCTTTGTGATTTTATTATTTGGGTAGTGAGGGGAATGATGTTTTGTAGTATTACTTAGCATCATTTGTTTCATTTTGTAAATTCCTTTTGCAATCTACCGAGAATGAATATCTAGTCTTAGGGTGTCCTTTTGCTCTAGTGACTGACATGATTGATACATAAAATGCCAATATCAAGTGTCTTCTGCTAGTGTTTCAAAGATTATTTTTCATTGTTTACTTTTCTTAGGTGTCCATGGAAGATAACCTTAGGAGGGTGAGAATATTTTGTTTTCAGATTTAGAGCCAACAAAAGTACTCAAAAATATGGTTATTGCATTTAATTTGCCCCTTTAGTTCCCCCATTCCCCATTTCCATCCATCTCCAACATTCCCTTTTCATGAACATTGTCCCTTTTTCTACACCCTCTACAAATTTCATCACCATTGCATACCTTACATTATATTTTCTAGAAAATAACACAATTCTTGCACATTCAAAGTGTGTTTGCATTGATTGACAAAGTTCAACATCCTAAACATCATTACATACCAAGTTGTCAACAACTTCTTCTAAAGTGGTGCTTGTGATATCCATCTGTCTTAAGTATCATGTCTCTAAATTCCCAAGTGTTTGTAGTGATTTTGTGACCACTCCTTTGAATGAGAACCAAATTTAGTGGCTGCATTTGGTTTCATTGACTTGTCAAGAGCGTGAAGTCTATTAACTCATAATATAGTTATTGATGATTTGTTCGTAAAAGGTGAATCAAATAAGTGATGATTTATTCATGATCTCATAATATAGTTATTGATCACGTAATGAAACCTACCTCAAAAATAAAATTCAAGCAATTCACACAAAGTATGCACATCAACAAATTATTCACAAGATATGACACATTTACGCTGTCTTTGAGACCAAATAAAAGGTAAATAAATTAATGAGAAACAAATTTGTAACATAGAAAGTACAATGACTGCCAAGACAATATTTGACAAGAGTTATGATCAAATCAAAATGCCAATTCAATTTGCTTCACTTTATTATGAAGAAACAACAACACTATTCATATGCAATATTCAAGAAAAGCACATATGAAGACAATATTTAATGTGGGAAACCCTTAAAGGAGAAAAACCCACTTAATAAAACCAATGGACAATTTTTCCAATGAGATATTACAAATATTTCAAGTGTTGAGCACCCACTCAACATGAAGCACCCACTCCAAGATATGATCAAACACCTACTTGACAATTTTGCAAGCTACAACTTGCATAGAAACACCTACTTCTCAATTTTACTAAGCTCTTACTTAGACTTGAAATTTTTTTGATCACTCCTTTCACTAGTTTATTCAAACAACATATAGTGATCTCTAAATAGCTCATACATTCTCTTCTCACACTTCATTCACCTTCACCTATTTTCCCTAGCTTCTCACACCTTATCAACTCATATCTTCATCAATTAAATTTTCATGCACAATAAGGTGTTTATATCTTGAAAAGGAAGACTCCTCAAAAAAATATTTCACTTCTTTCCATGAACCTTTCACCTTCCTCACTTCACAACTTGTATAAGGAGAGGAAGAATACTTCATAAAACCTGACATTTTATAATGATTGCATATAACGTGATATTAGTGTCGATACAAACTTTACAGGACAGGTACTCGTTAGGGTTCTTTATGAAAATGATGATCAAAGGAAAATTCCAAACTTCCCTAACCTTCTACCTTAACCTACTAATATTCCTTTCTAACTTTGCACTCATACTTGTAATGGTTATGAAGGATTTTTCATGTTCTCCAACAATGTATTTTTATTGTCTTATAAAGGAATGAAATCACCAAAAATGTAAACATGTTAAAAGTACATTAAGGATCCTTCTTTCTCTCTAAATTATCCAAATTTCTTTCTTTCACCATTCTATCTTCAAGGCATCATTTGAAGTTACATGCACAACTAGGTGCTAGTGCATAACCACGGTCTTAAACTTTGTATCGAGAAGATTTATAACTCATATCTTGCATTACATTTGGGTGATATGAATCTTCAAGAGCTCTACACCTTCATTATAGGCTTGGATATTTGCAAGGCATGAAGATCTCATTTCAACTCACTTTAACATTTAGTTGCATACAATCATGAAGAACTTGAGATACTAGTCATGGATGGGCTTGAATAGTCAACAAAGAAATGATGTCTCAAAACATTTTTTAAACCTTGGAGAATAAGGTGAGTGATCTCTACAACACCTTTAACTAATTAAAAGTGGCAAGACGACTTTAATATCTTCATGTGGCACAAATTTGAGTAGGGTACAAACTACGTTTCATTCACAAGGAGACATCTTCAAATATTGAGAAAATCTACACATTTACCCAACTAGCCATGGATTCAAAGACACATTTAAGGAGGATATGGATGTCTTGAGTAACTCACCAGTCCATATATTGTTTCATTCATGAAAAATGGATCAAAATTGCATGATTTCAAGACACACTTAGGTAGGGTTTTAGCTCAAAGACCAGTCATTTTTAATTGTATTTAACATATTAAAACTCATTTTCATGACAAACCATTACACACATAATTCATCAAGGAAACCTATACCCATGAAAACTATTTTCATATGAATCGGATGAAATATCAAGTTTACATGTCTCATTTCACAATCATTCTTGATATCCTAAATGACAATTTTGGTACCATTAAGGCTAGTTGACAAAGAACTTCATTTCATCACCAAGTTTTTGGATCTTGAATATTTCATTGAATTATTTCACTATTCATTTTCATATAGCACTTGATACATGCCATTTCATCAAAATTTCTCACAACTGATCGGGTTTTGGACATGTTTGCTCTTTAGTGGTAGGGACCTTATTGAAAAGGATCACTCAAAATTTACACTTTACTATAAATATTTATGAACACCAAGAAAACTTCCTATACAATATTCTACAAAAAATATTTTCATCTTGAACTTTGCCATTCATGATCGTGATAAAAAGATAAATTTATTCAAAATAGGGGTAAAATAATACTTGTAATAGCTGACTTGAGCATGCCACCAATGAAAAAAAACTAGAAGGAGTCCTTTATGCAACCTAGATGATCACATTTGTATTTCCATGAGGTTTGAAGACCAAAAACTCCATTTTTGTCATCGCTTTAGTTCAAGGGTTTGGGGAGGGTTTAGAGTGGCTTCCACTCTTAAGGATTGTTCATAAAGTATAGGCCACCATTTTAAACTTCATTCCACCTCTAAATATCTTAATAACTCCATGCCCAAAATATGGTGAAAGAATTAGGACACCATGCAAAAATTTTACGTACCTTTTCTCTTGAAAGATGACCCTCGATGGAGAGTTTTCTTACTTGAGTAGAGCTAAAACCTTCTAAATCTGAAGAAAAATTCATTTTGCATGAAACTTTGTCCATAAACCCCATAGTAACCTTGGTCCACATGTCCTTCATAATGACAAACTTTTTTCTCATAATGGCTGTTCTATTCCATCACCACCCTACACTATTTATCCCCATCTATTTTCCTGTTCTCAGGACATGTCATAAGAAAGACCCCAAATATGCTATATAACCTTGATGAATGACTTGTGTAGAAAACATCATGAACTTACAAGGTTCCTAAAATGCTCTACATGCTTGCACTTAGCTTGACTATCATTATTTGATTTTCTTCATACACAAATTACCTTAGGAATATGTCCTTGAATAAGGCCTAAATGAGATAGTTTACACCATGTCATCAGATTATTGACATCTATTATTATCATCTATAGAAATCCTTTACACACTCTTAAACATCCTTTTAGACCTGTGAGAACACTTGTGAAGTTCACACCAAGAACTTCCATATTTTCCAAAGTTTCTTGCTAATCAACCAGACCTTCAGACCTTACACACTCACAAACATAACCTTCACAAAGGACTTCAAACACACATTTGAAAACCATTGAAGAAAAGAGCACTACCAATCAACCTTCATGCCCATAAGATCTGACACACTCATCACTCACTCTTTTTCCATCAATGCATCATGTCATCAATGACAAAACCAATCAAGACAAGGTTCAACAATCTCCCCTTTGTCATTGATGGCAACAAACACTCAGAAAATTTGATGGAAAACATTCATACTCAACACCTTCCAAGCTCTCTTTCCTTGTTTTTGAAGACATTCCCCCTTTGACATCTATGAAAAAGGTCATCTTCAAAAATGAAATGCAAACAATTAATAATAAGGCATAAGACTTACCTCTTCAAGCTCCCCTTGGATTAGGACTTGTTATCTTTCATTTATGGCTTGAAAAGATGCATGGATTTCTTCACCAATCAGCCTCAATGCTCCCCCTAAACCTATTCTCTTCAAACTCAGACTTTTCACTCTTTGCACATGCCTTTCTTTGGTCTTCTCAACTTGTACCTTGAACTAGTGAACTAGCTCCCCTATTTTGACACTTCTTGAACCTTCTTGGAGAGATATGGCACTTGAGCTGCTCCCCCTTGATGACTTGAAAATTTAGTGATTTCTTGGGGTAGGATTACCCCAATTTGTGTCTTAAATGCTCAAAATTGCTTTTGGTAGAGGTTTGGTCATGATATCAGCTACCTCCTCCTTTGTTGATACATGTTCAAGCTTAATCCTTTTCTCACTCACTTGTTCCCTCAAGAAATGGTACTTGATTGGTATATGTTTTTTCTTGGAGTGCAACACTAGGTTTTTGGACACACTTATAACACTTGTGCTATCACAATACAAAGGTATAGGACCATCATTTTCAACTTTATAGTCTTCAAGAGTTTTCTTCATCCACATCACTTGAGTACAACATAAGGTTGTTGCTACATACTCAGCTTCACACATGGATAGTGCTACAAGAGACTACTTCTTACTTAGCCAAGACACAAGGCACTTACCTACAAAGAAATCTCCACCACTTGTGCTCTTCCTATCATCAATGCTACCTTCCCAATCTACATCTGTGAAGGATTTGATTTGAAACTCATTGCCTTTTGGATACCAAACCCATATTCCATGGTCCCATGAGATATCTAAAGATTATTTTGACATCTTGAAGATGGATTTCCCTAGGATCCTCTTGAAATATTCCAACTAAACCAACTGCTTGCATGATATCAGGCCTAGATGTAGTTGAATACAATAGGATTCCTATCATATATCTATATGAGGTCTGATTTACCTTTGGTGAGCTTTCATCCTTGCTGAGTTTGCATCCTACAATCATTGGAGTGCTTACTAGCTTGCAATTCTCCATTTGAAATCTCTTGAGCATCTCCTTGATGTACTTTTTTGTGATATGAAGATACCTTCTTTGGATTGACTAATTTGCAGTCCTAGGAAGAATGAAATTTCTCCAAGCATTGACATTTCAAACTCCTTCTTCATGACCTCTGAAAATCCATATGACATGGTCTCACTATCACTTCCAAATATTATATCATCAACATAGACAAAAACAAGTAATAAATGACCTTCTTCCTCTTTTATGTATAGATTGTTATCAGCTACTCCTTTCCTAAAGCCTTGATCAACCAAGTACTTATCCAATCTACTATACCAAGCCCTAGGGGATTTGCTTGAGACCATATAATGCCTTCTTCAACCTACAAACATAATCCTTGTCCTCAGTGAGAGAAAAATCCATCAGTTGTTCAATGTAGACTTCCTCATTCAAGTGCCCATTCAAGAATGTTGACTTTACATCCATTTGATATACTTTGAATCCTTTGTATGTTGCATATGCCAAGAAGAGTCTAATAGCCTCCATTCTAGCCACAAGGAGAAAATGTCTCATCAAAATCCACTCCTTCAACTTGAGCATACCCTTTGCAAACCAACCTTCCTTATTCCTTGTAACTTCACCTTTTTCATTTAGCTTGTTTCTAAATACCCACTTAGTTCCAATGATGTTCTTGTTCTTGGGCCTAGGGAAAAGTTCCCAAGTTTCATTTTTCTCTATTTGGTCCAATTCTTCATTCATTGCATTAATCCAATTTTTTCCTTGTTGGCTTCTATAACATTCTTTGGTTCTATCTTGGATAGAGAGAGCTATGTTCTCTTGATCTTGAATGCTCTTCAACCTTCTTCTTGTTTGTATGCTTGCTTCCTTGTTCCCTATGATCTGATTTGGAGGATGATCTCTCTTAACCTGTCTTGAAGGAGATTTTGTATCTGATCTTTCTTCATCTTCATTCTTCTTCTTCTTGATTAACTTCTGTAATTTCATCATCATCCTGATTTTCTATGCTTTGGGAGTCTCCTTGGGCTGAGTTTTAGTCTTCCTTGGATATGATTCATCAATTATGACATTTGTTCTCTACTATATTTTTTTTTGGCTTTTATTGTAGCACCTATATGTTGAACTTACTACTGAGTAACCCAAGAATATGCCTTCATCACACCTTGAATCAAAATTTCCAAGGTTGTCTTCATCTCTTTTGATAAAACACTTGCTTCCAAACACTCTTAGGTGCTTTACACTTGCAGGTCTTCCTCTCCAAATCTCATAAGGTGTCTTCTTTTTGTTTATTCTGATTTGAGCTCTATTCAAGATGTATACTTTGTGCTAACTACCTCCCTCCAATATCCATTTGACAATTTTGACTCATTCAACATGGTTCTTTCCATTTCTTGCACATTTATATTCTTTCTCTCCACTACCCCATTTTTTTGAGGTGTTCTTACTACTGAGAACTTCCTTCTTATCCCATGAACTTCAAAAAACTCATCAAATCATTTGACCAAAATTCTCCTCCTCTATCAGATCTCAAGCTCTTAATCTTTACATTTTTCTCATTCTCAACTAGTGCTTTGAATGTCTTGAATATTTCTAGTGCTTATGATTTCTCTTTAAGAAAGAAACCCAAGTCATTCTTGTGAAGTCATCAATTAATAACATGAAATAGCTCTCTCCTTGAATGATTTCAGTCCTTGTTGGTCCAACAAGATCAGTATGAATCAACTCTAGAGGTCTTGTAGTAGAATACTCTCTTGGATTTAAAGCTTCTTCTAGTTTGTTTTCCATGTAGACATGCTTTGCAAAGTATATCAATAGGTTTAGTGATCTTGGGCATGTTTCTCACACATCCCTTGAGTGATCTTAACAATATTTTCAAAATTAAGATGTCCTAACCTCCTGTGCCAAATCCAACTATCATCCACCTTGCTAGTAAAGCATTTCTCTTTGTTGATTTCTTTTAGGACATACATGTTATTCTTGGTTCTTTTAGCCTTGCCAACCACCTTTCTGATTTTTCTTCTTTATATCACATCCTTTATCATGAAACATCACATTGTATCCTTGTTTGCACATCTGACTAACACTCAAAAGGTTGTGTTTCAGACCTTCTACATACAAACATTTTTTAGTGATTGTCTTTCCATTTTCAAGACTTAATGTGCCCTTTCCTACAATGCTAGTTGATGTATTATCACCAAATCTCATTGTTCTGATGCATTTTATTCTAAAGAGATGAACTTTCCCTTGTTCCTGTCATATGACTTGAGATCCACTATCTATGTACCATTCCATGTCTTCACTTTGAGAATGAAAGGTAGTTTGAGGCTATTAAACCTTGTTCCTTCTTACTTGTAGGATTTGATTTCACTATGTACACCTTCTTGTCTTGCTTTGGAGGTTTTGATAGATAAAAAAAATTTATATGACCAAATTTTGATAGTTATAGAAAATCATTTCATTCTTTGTTTCTCATGTGATATGAATTGAGATGTCTTCCATGACCTTTTCATGTCTCCTACACCTTTAAAGCTTTGTGTCCAAACATATTGCAAGAAAAAAATAGCCATAAAAAGAGTGAGCATACCTTATTGCATGGGATTTCTTTCTTGAATTGTATCTTTTCTTGACATTCTTGACATCAACATTCCTTTCTTTAGGTGGTTCTTGAGTGGTCTTGATCATCATTCTTACTTTTGGTTTATCATCCTTATGTTCTTCCTTAAATCCTATGCCAGTTTTGTCATTGAAAGGATATTTTCTTGCTTAGAAGTTCATCTAGATCATTTGAGATTTTATCAAATTTTGATAGGCCTTCAATTTTTTTGAAGTTTGATCCAATTGAGTTTGCAGTCAAGCTAACTCTAATTTGAGTTTTAGGTGTTCTTCCTCCTTGAATTTGAAGGATGTTTCAATCAACTTTATTTGTGCTTCAAGTTCCTTGATTACATCTTCATGTTCTTGATCCTTTTTTTAGTATTTTCTCATGAATACTGATATTCTCTTCATAATATCTCAATATTGACTTCATTTTGATTCTTCTTCCTTTGGAGCTTTAATTCCTCAAGAGCACTAACTAGTTCAGCTTCAAGGTATTTACTCTGCATCCTCCTCATCTGAGCTATCATCTTCAAACTGATTTTTACCTTTTGAGTTGCTTGCAGAGGTTTCTTCCATGGCCATGAATAGAGTCTCATCTTGAGTACCTTCATCTTCACTTTCAGACTTTTTTGAGTCACTTGATTCAGATGAACTTGATTCCTCTTTGGTATAGAAGTTCTTTTTATTCTTGAAATACTTTTTCTTACCTTCATGTTTCTTGAATTTCTTCTTTTGATTATGAGAGGTTTCTTCATCATGCTCATCATGATCTCCCTTGTTCTTGTTAGGACACTTGGATGCAAAATGACCAACTTGTCCACAATTAAAGCACTTGAATGGTAGCTTTCCCTTGTATTTCTGATCCTCTCTTTAACCTCCTAACAAACATGGCTTCAATTTTCTCATCATCCTCCTCCATGTCAGATTCAACTTTGTTTTATTTTCTTAGATTCCTTATCATCCTTGAATGCTACTTATTTCTTACTTATTTTGATTTAGTTGTTCTCATCTCATAGGCAATTAGAATACCATGAAGTTCATCCATTTTAAGAGTGGTCAAGTCTTTGGATTCTTCCACAAGCTGAGCCACCTTGAGTCATATTTAGGAGATAAGGATCTTAATACCTTTTGAAAACCACCATTATCCTCCATCTTCTCTCCTAGACCTCTGATAAGGTTTATCACTTCATCTAATCTTTGCAAGTAGGATGTAATACTTTCACCTTCCTTCATTTTCAGGCTTCAAATTGACTACGGTAGGTCTGAAACTTGGCTTGTTTAACCTTATCATATCCTTCATAGATGGTCTTCAATTTGTCCCAAATCTCTTTGGCTGTGGTGTAATGCATGACTTTTATGAATTTAGCCTCTGACATTCCACATAGGATTGCATTCATATTTTGAATTGTTTTCACTATCTCTTTTCCTACTGCATCATTAGTTGGAGGTGTGGTTGGAATGGTGTAGCCATCAAATACTGATTTCCATATGTAAAATCCTAGAGACATGAGGTAGGTCTTCATCCTAACACTCCAAAATGCATAATTGGATCCATTGAAGAGAGTGCCTTGGAGGTAGAGAAACCACTTTGTGATTTGAATTGTTGGCCATGATTATGATATATGGATCTTCTTCTCACACCTTGTCAACTCTATCTTCATCAATTAGTTTTCATGCACACTAAGGTGTTTATATTGACAAGGAAGACTCCTCAAAATACTATTGCACTTTAACTTCTATGAACCTTTCACCTACCTCACTTCAAAATTTGTACAAGGAGACGAAGAAGACTTCATAAAATCTGTCATTTTGCAATGGTTTCTTTTGAACTTGATATTAGTGTTATATAAAAACTTTTCAGGTCCTTTAAGGATTATATGATGAAAATTATGGTCAAAGGAGGCTCCCAAACTCCCCAAAATTCTTCCTTATCTTGCCAATATTCCTTTTTGACCTTTGCACTTAGACTTGTAATGGTTATTCAGGGGTTTTTCCTATTCTACAACGTATGAACCTTCTCTCAGAGCACAATGAAATCAATAAGAAGTGTAATTGACATGAAAGTAAATTATTAGGATCCTCCTTTATCTCTATAACTCATGACAGATTTCCTTTCTCACCATTCTATCTTTTCAAATAAGACTTTTTAGAAGAGCAACGATCGGGGGACAAGAAGTCCCTCCTCTTTAATGGGAGAGGTTCCCTTATTGAGACACGAACTTATTTACAAATATACTGAGAGGATCATTTTATGGTTGAACTTGGATACCACGAAAATGTTTTCCACAAAGATCATCGATTCAAGCGGGCTGAGGAAGAGAGTGCGAAGATAAGCGAATAGCAAGCGTTTGGAATTATAGATAACGAGAATAATTCTTTACGAGTGCGAAGTTGCGGGAATTTGAAACAAGATTATTTGCATTAAGCTTGAATAAGATCAAAGACACAAAGTTCTTGGCGACCTTTTTCAAATTCATTAATCAAAGACACAAAGTTCTTTCTTGGTAAATGCAAGATCACTTTGTATTTGCAAAAGCAATCAGCAAGACTAACGAATTAGGTACAAAATAATCTTCACAATACTAAAGGAAAACACGAGCTACAAAGATTCGGATAGAGAATGAAAAGAAAAGCCCTTTTGTATTGATATGTTCAAGATCTATTTACAATTTCGAGTATGCCAAGTTCTTCCTCCTTCAAAATGGCGTGGAAAGGCCATTATATAGCTTACTGAGTCGGTTACGACTTGTAACCATTCTTTTTAAATAAAGAATAGTTGAGTATTGCGGTTGCGATACCTTAACTAATTACAACGAATACGAAAAGAAAGGAAAGAAGAGGGAAGGAGAGAGAAGGAGGCAGGTGGCGCTCTTTGGGAGGGACCTCTTGTCTTTGAGAATCCGCTGCTGAACTTCTTGATGACTCGGCTATATCTACGCCACGAGGGAGGCTGATGTGTTAGTTGCGGTGAGTCCAAAATCCCGGCATTTCTCCATCTCTTTATCAAACTCGGCGTGAGTATGATAGTCTTTGTTTGCTTCTTGATGCGGTGGAGAGAACAAATTTCTTTTATCTTGTCTTTAGAGATGGAGTCTTCCTTGAAAAGATTATCTTTGACAAAAGCTCTGAAGCCGAGCTTTGATTTCTTGCGAGGATGAGGAATGCGAGTTTTCATCTGAAGATGACAATGCATATCTTTGAAAGCGTTTGCTTAGCGTCTTGAAAGCTTCTCCCTTTTGCCAACTATTCTTCATTTCTCCTCTGACTTCTTCTAGGACTCGATTTTCCACTCTACTTTGTAGACCCGGGATTTTGATAGATTATCTTGGCATCATCGAAAATCTTATTCGCCAAAGAAGATGTTCTCATCATCCTGTCCCATGAGGCGAAGGTCTACAATGCAACTGCCCCAAAGTTTAAGCTCCTTATTCATAACCTCAATGGTAGAGGATAGTTTATGTTGCAACTTGTCTACCTTTCCATGTAGCTTAAAAGCTTCGTCGATGAAGTTTAGCCCGGCAACAAGCATGTCATCCACCATGGCTTCGGTAGCTCTACCATAGACAGAATACTTGTGCATCTCTTTAATTTCTTGCACTTCATCTTGGCTTAGAATTACAGGAGGGGGTAGAGCAGTCAAGGGGGTGGGGTCTAAAACTTTGTCCTTAGACAAGAGTGACTTGATAAAACTAGTGAGAACTTGGGCTTGTTCTTCCAGCTGTTCAATCGTCTGCTGCCCTTTCTCCACCCTTCCAATGACTCTGGTGACTGTTTCCTGGAGGTTATGAATCTCACCTTCAGGAGTAGACTCTCCCATAGGGATCCTTGAGAGTTCCAAGTCGGATGTCAGCAACTCTGATTCCGATTTGTCTACTGTGGGCTTAGCAATCTCCAGGAATTGTTGACCTCGAGCATCCGACACAATCCTGGAAGTAGTTCTGGCTTTCTTGGCACGAGAAGGAGTGGTGCCCAACAAGGCTGCTACAGCATCAAAATTTGGTCCCAAGCTTTGAAAGGAGGATTTTCTCTTCCTTTTATCAACCAGAGGTTGCACCCAAGCAAAAGAGGAAGAAGAATCTGCAGGAGAGGCAAGGGGACCAAGAGATAGGGAGCTCATGATACTCAAGTGCATGCATTTCTTTGACTCAAGAGCGAGATGCGGGCGGAACACTTTGGAGGTAATGGCGGCAGAAGAATCAGTAGTACCTGGAAGTTCGGTGCTCTGGACTTCTTTATCTTTATCTGCTGGATTTTCAGGAACACTTGTAGGAATTGGCACCTCACTGTCTTCACTTTCACTGGGAACGATGATGTTCTCTGGCCCCATAGGCAACTCTGCCTGTTTTCTTGGAGGGTCATCCTCTGCAGGCTCCTTCTTTACCTCTTTGAGTTTCTTCTTGTATACTTGGGTAGATGGAGAAGGAGTAGATCCTACTGAGTCCACAGCTATTGAGGCAGGAGGGGTTTTCACTGGTGTCCCAGACTCTGGAATTGATGCTTCCCTTATGGGTGTCGAATCATCTTTGGAGCTGGATTCTCCTGAGTGCCTCTTGAATTCTCGGATCTTCTTACTGAACCAGACCCTAGTTCTGATCAAGACTGGGGCAATAATCTCAGCCAGATCATCTCTTTCTTTTCTGTTCCAATCCAGGTCCTCCAGAGGGATGTGCTTAATCACATTTTCGTATTCATACGAATATAGCTCAGAATTGTCATCCTGGAGACCTTCAGGAACTTGGTACAGGCTGAGTTCTTGGATCAATTGCAGGGAGAACCTGCCACAATGCCTTCTTCTGGCTTCAAAATCATCTGCACAGTCGGCCCAGTAGTCTTCTGTATCTGCCCTGTGATGATAGACTATCTTGATGTTCCTTTCAATGAACTTCTTCAAGTCAAAACAGGTTCTTGGCTTGAAGAAATGAACAGTGATAGGGACCAGGGCTCTGTCTACGTTCTGAGCATCCAGGGCCGTTTTACATGTGTAGTTTCCCAGAGAGATGGGAAAATGTAAGCCAGAAATCTTCTTGTCTCTGCAAGTTCTGTGCAACTTGTCCAGTTGCCTGCATATCTCGATCAAGGCCATTTTGTCGTTGCAGAACATGGGAAGCCGCAGAGGAGTGTTCTCATAGCCAGCAAGCCTGATATAAGAGAATTTCCTGAACTGAATGAAATAGGCTCCATATTGTGATATCAGGTTCATAGCTTCGTCTGAAAACCTCCTGGCGGTGTCACCTTCGAGCAATCTGACCACGTACATGGTGAAGGCATCATTGACCCTTCTGAAATTCCGATTCTTTGGTCTCTACAGGGTGAAGCTGCGGGCAATAGGCGTACACTGGATCGTCTTTGTGCGCATCGATGTAGGAAAAGCCAAACCATTGCCGTGACGCTGCTAGGGTATACATCAGATACGAAGTCATGAAGAACTTCTTTGTTTGTTGCACATTGGATAATTGCTCGGCCAAATTCATGCTTATGATTTCTGCCCAATTGATGTTTTGCGTTCCCTCGCACACCATGCTGATGAGCGGGCACATCCAGAAATGAAACTCATTGGTTGAGGGCAAACCCATAACCCGAGCCAGCAGGATTATAAAATCTGACAATTCTTCATTGAAATCCGCCCGGAAGAGGTTTTGGTGGGCGAAGCTCCTTTCCTAGGGTTCTTCACGAAGACCTCGCCACTCGAGCTTTATATTTATCAACTTTGTCTTGGTCGAACATGGCACATGTGCTTGATCACGAGAGGCGACTATGGCATTGTCCATCTCCGGAATCCTCGAGCAGCTCAGTGGCGCGGCGTCTAGCTTGCGATGAGCTCCCCATGTACATTTGTCAATTAAACAGTCGGGGTCGAAGTGAGCTCCGCGTGAAAGTGCCGTATCGGCCTGCTTCTGCCTTTGAGATAGGAAACCTCGGCGAAAGCCAAACCGCTATCATTAATCATCTGTGCCATCGGCGTAGGGTTTCACATCTGTCATTCTTGACCAAAAGTCGCGAAGTCGAGATGACGGGCTTCACTGTCTCCGATATTGCTAACAGCGACTCGAGTGGAGAAATTTGCTCTGTCCACTGAAACTTGATCTTCATATTGATAGATTCGGGGCTGCGACCCCGGACTCGGAAGGAATTTGCAAAGGAACTAGGTTGCGAGGGTTTGAGCAAATGATAGCAAGAAAGCAATGTGAAAAATGCGAAGGTGGTATGCTTGGTTATATAGCCGTTTGAGGAGCGGAATGAATTTAATGCGCATTGAATACACCACCACCAATTTGAAAGAGCGTCATATTCGGAATGAGCGGGAAAAGCTAAGTATGAACATACTTGAGTACGCTTGAGCAGGAGAGGCGAATGCGCGAAACTCTGTGGCTCGGGCGAAATGGAGAGAGAATGCACAAAAGCTTTTGGAACAATTGGGATGAAAATGCGCGAGTGCGCGGTTCGGGCATTTCGGCGAAATTGGAGCAATGAGGCCCATTTGGACTTGGGGACTTTTGGAACAGAAAATTCCGGAGTACTGCGACTAGGAAGTTTCGGCCGAAAATGGGAAAGCTCGCACAAAAGTTGTGGGACGAAAATGCGCGAAGTACGCGACTAGGAAGTTTCGGCCGAAAATGGGAAAGCTCGCACAAAAGTTTTGGGACACTTGGGACAAAAAGTTCCGACGGGCCCGAGAATGGGACAGTTTCGGGGATTTCGGCCGATCGGGGAACAACTTGCACTTTCGTACTTGGGACAGGTGGGACAGAAAGTCCCGACAGACCCGAAATACTTACAAAATGACCCAAAACTTAGATTCTTTCGACTTCACAACCTGGGTATCTCAGAAAAAGCACTTAGACTCAAAATTTTCAAAATTTGTCCTTGTTAGAGAGGGGAATTTTGAGTAGACAACAGCTGGCTCCTTCTGGGGATGACTTGGCATAAATTCACTGAATGAAACAAGGCAAGAACTTAGACAAACTTGGTGTAGCAGACCAGTGCCTTATCCATTGGGCAAAGGAGTCAAAAACAAAACAATACAGAGGGCAACACACACAACAGAAGGGAAACACACCGAAAGCAGGGAAAGCAAAACACTGTACATAATATACAAAGGGACTCCCTAGTCACCTAGGATCTGAACAACTTCAAATACTGCCCACTATAAGGAAGTGGGAGGGGGGAACCATCCATGTAATCAAGATAGAAAGAGTCCTTACCAGCAAAGTGTCTTATCTTGAAAGGTCCAAGCCACAGAGAATCAAATTTTCCATGGCTGCCACGAGGTTCATGTCTTTTGTCCCATAACAGCACAGTATCACCAACTTGGAACTCTCTGGACCTAGCTTTCTTATCGAACAGAACCTTCACCTTCTGGTGGTGGCGAGATATTACTCAGCAACCTCAATCTATCCTCGTTCGGTTTGTGCGGTACATGATCCTTTTGTCGAGCATCATTGAAACTAGTGTCTTGATGGCCTTCATCAGTCTGGTGGCGGTTCCACTGTCAGCGGCAATTGAGCCTCTACGCCATACACTACTTGAAATGGGGACATTCAGTGGCTCTTTTAGGTGTGATCACATGTCTTGAAAAGAGCATCGTAAAGTTTCTTATGCCGGTTTCTCGAGATTCATTGACCAACTTTCTTATGATAGTCACCGATTCTTGTTGGTAGATTACCTTGTCCATTTCCACAGGGATAATAATCGAAGAATGAGCCGAGAGAGATGCCATACCCGTGGCAATCCATTATCTCGGTTGAGGAGAAGTTTGAGGCATTATCATTCTGATCTTGTTAGGCACACCATACCTAACCAAGATGTTCTCTTTAATGAAGTTGCACACTACTACTTGAAGTGGTGCTCTTAGTGGAATAACTTCCACCCATTTGGTGAAGTAGTCGTGCTTGATTAACACATGGGTATGTCAGTATGGAACGGGGTTGAGTGCACCGATGAAGTCTAGACCCCCTTTGTTGGAAAGGTTCTTGATCACAAGCTGGTTTGAGAGCGAGGAAGCCAATTTAGGTCTTCCCACGAAAGTCGACAGGCCTCACATTTATCCACCCACTTGGTTGCATCTTTGAACAAAGAAGGCCGAGTAATACCCTCCACGGAGTATCTTATGAATTGTATTTGTTGATGAATAGTGCCCTCCACATGTCGATCATGAAAAGGCGAGAGCAATTTTCTCTGTTGTTCTTTGTCTACACACTTGAGGAATCTCCCATCAAACCGCGCTTGAACAAGGCATTTTCCCCTGAATACATATTGTGCTGATCTCAACTTAACGAGTCCTCTTTTCTTTACTTGATTAAATGAGAGGGGCATTCCCGTAGGAGAGAAAATGGCGATGTCGGCGTACCATTCATCAGCGAACTCGGAGCGAAACAATAGGAAGGTCAGGCTTGCTTCTCCATTAACTCGTGTTGGGTTCCTTGATAATGAGCTCGCAAAGACCTTTTCCCGAACCAGGCTTGGTTGGCTTGATATCAAGGTCATATTCTGGACTTTAGCCACCGGTTTCCCCTCTTGGATCCAAATTCTTGTTGCGTGAGAATTGACTTTACTGATCGTATCACGGGACCAGCACGTAGAGTGAGAGTTGAGGATATAGAAAGCAGGCTTGCAGCGGCTTTGACTCTGCAAAGGCATGCTTCTCCATCATGGTGTACTTTAGCTCATGGTTCTTGAGGATATAGCTCATGAAGGCAATTGGTAGCTCATGTTTATCGGGATCCTCACAGGTTAAGGCAATGGCCAGTCTTTATGCATAGCGTAGCGATAGATAATGAAATCCTTGCTTTGAAATCGGGCGAGGCCAAAGCGGAGTTTTAGCAATAGCTTTCTTGATACCCTCAAAGGATTCCTTTCCTTGAAGACCAACCAAATGCTTGCTTTCCTTTCATCATCGAGAAATATTCAAAGTCAATTCAGCAAAATCGGGGATGAATCTTCTTAGAAAATTGATCTTACCGAAAAAGGAATGCACGCCCTTTTTACTTAGTAGGGAGAGGAATCATTGGATGGCTTGAACTCGTTAGGATCAATCTTGATGCCATCCTTTGAGACAATGTGTCCTAATAGCTTTCCCTCTGTAACACGAGAAGGATTTTTAGGATTTAAGGAAATCCCATGCTCTCGGCATCTTTGCGAAGCTACTTCTAAGTGGTCGAAGTGATCCGCTCTTGTCTTTGAGAACAACTTTGTCGGGTCATCAAGGTATATGACTATGCATTTTCCCTTGAAGCTTCAAAGCGGATCCATAGCTCTGGAAGGTGGCACCGGCATTAATCAGCCCAAAAGGCATCCTCTTGTAGGCAAAGGTACCCCAAGGAGTTGTGAAGGCTGTCTTATGTTGATCGGCTGTATCAACCTCTACCTGATTGTATCCAGAAAAGCCATCAAGCATAGATAACATCTCGAGCACATTTCAACTTGCAAACCTTTGATCCATCATAGGCAGAGGGTAGTTATCTTTCAGAGAGGCCTGATTCAGGTTCCTGAAATCAACACAGATGCGGATCTCCCCATTCTTCTTCCTAACAGGTACAATGTTTGCAATCCAAGTCGAATGGTGAATGGGAAAGATGATTTTAGCCTTTAGCAATTTCTGAATCTCCTGAAATATGGTATCAGCTATCTTTGGGTTATACTGCCTCTGCTTTTCCTTGAAAGGCTTGATTCCTGGCTTGAGAGGGATAGAGTGCTGCATTTCTTTTGGCTTGAAGGCTTTTAGATCTTCATAAGAATAAGCAAGCACATCCTTATATTTCCTTAGAAGGTTAATTGCTCTTCTCCTTTCATCTGATGTGCAACACTTCCCGATATTTACAAGCTTCGGGTCATCAGAACTCCCAATATCAATTTTATCATACTCGGTGATTGCGAGGTCGATGGAAGCTTTAGATCTCACGTACTGTCATGCTTATCAAACAACTCCTCTAAACTCACCAAACCTTTGGGGATCTTGTTTCCTTTGAGCTTAATGCACCCTTCTGATCGAGTTTCTTCTCCTTGGGTGACGGCTTGGTCGAGACACGCTCTCACGAGCGGGTTGTCACTTCCTTGAAATCTGATTGTTCAAAATTGCCCTTGAGCTCCAGGAAGGAAAGCAAATGCTGGTCGTCGTTGAAGACTTGCCAGTTGTTAGTATTGTCAGGGACACTAGGTCGGTGGACCATCTCAATAGTGAATTTATCCTGAGAGAATTCAGGATGAGGAATCAATAATGACCCTGAGACAGCCAGGGAATCAGCTCTGCTGTTCTTTTCTCTGGGAATTGCTTCAATGGAGAAGGCATCAAGGAATTCAATTGAATCCCAAACCTGATTCCGATAATGCTTCAGCCTCCCGTTCTTTACCTGAAACAGGCTTCTGACTTGTTTCACAATCAGCTCTGCATCACCACGAGCCAAAAGATTTTTTACACCTCGTTCTTTGGCCACTTGCAATCCAAGGATGAGAGCCTCATACTCTGCTGTATTGTTAGTGTTCTCGAACTGCAATTTGAATGAAAAGGGGTATAGGCAGCCTTCAGGTGATATTAACAGAACACCGGCTCCAGAACCAGCCGAAGAACAACTGCCGTCAAATTCTAAGATCCAGACACCATTGGGGTCCTTAGGTGATATTTTGCAGGGTCGGATTTCATCAGGGGACAAAATCATGTAATTACCATGGCCTCTGTCCTCATAGAGTATTTGTGCCTTGGGATCATCATCTTACTTACACAATGTACTCGGGCCCCTTCTCGGGTAGTAGCTTCTTCATTTGTCCATTGTGCAGTATGAGAGCGTGTGACCAATCCATTTGAATCTCTCCACCCACATCTTTACAGAAGTTTCTGCTTAGCAACATTCCATAGGAAGGAGGAATGTCTGCTACTAGTATGGTAGCCAAGACCTTCTTTTCAGGTAAAGCAGCAAAAGCCACTTGTGCATCTTTAATCCTTCCCACCAAAGGTACTTCTTTACTTTCCATGGAGTAGCAAGATCCATAAAATACGAGTAAGGTCAAGCCTAAAGCATGAGCTACTTTGGCGGGCATCACATTATACGAGGCTCAGAATCTATGACACGATTCTTGAGCACATGGCCAGCTATAAGGAGTGTTACATAGAAAGGCTTGATCTTGTCACCAGGTGAGGTGACAGCAGCTACTAGACTGGGCTGTGGTGTAGAAGGAGGTGTGGGCAAAAGGCCTTTGGAGGTGGTCTTGGAATGGGAATTTACAAATTGGATCATCTTGGCAAAAGCTTTTGGATGGGTTTGGTAATATTCAGCCTCTGAAATTTGAACTTTGGTCCTTTTTAGATGATCTACAATGTCAAAGGATCCAGAGGTGGATGGTCCATCATCATTTGGAATTTTAGGTTTATCAACCCTAGGAGAAAAAGAAGAAGAAACAACTTTGGGGGCAGGATTGGCAGTACTTACCTTTGGTGCAGATGAGGTAGGAATAGGAGATCCTCTTCTGGCAATTACAGGAATAGTTGTAGGCTGCTCTTTGGACTTCTTCAGGGGTTGTGTCACCTTTTCCCTCTGATGCGTCTGTTCCCGAGTCATGACAGCGAAGGATTCGCTGTTCATATCTGCTACCACTTCATCATAGTCATCTGCATCATCAATGCCTTCAGTGGTAAAGAAATTGACTCGAGATCCCTCGGGTTCTTCTGCCTCATCATCGAATTCCTCCAGGAACTCTTCACAAGCTTCATTATCATCTTGGTTCTTGACCTCATGAGTTGCATTCACGGGAACTTTGGCGGGAGGTCCTTGAGTGCCATCTTGTGTGGGGGCTGTGAAAACGGTTTACAGGTTGAAAATTTCTTCTAGGAACATCTGCATACGGTGCATCTTGAGCTAATTGTTTCTTTATAGCTACGGATCATTTGCAGTTTTGGACTAATGGATCGATATTGGGTCAGTGGAAGAGGAAGAAGCGGCAGATTTAGATTTGGGAGGATCTCTCTTGAATTTCCACGACATGATTAGGTCATCCTCGACACTATGACCCGAGTTCTTGATCCGGTATTAACGTTCGAGTTAGCCCTTCTTAGAGCATAAGCCGACTTTAGGCGTTTGGGCATTGAAAAAGAAACATTTTTGGATTTGATCAACCGTAGAGTATTCACGAGGAATTTTGTTGATCGATCTGTTGAACCAAGAGCCACAAATTCTCTCATGGGTTCCGATGGATCTTTCTTTATTTGAGAAATCTAGGCAAGCGAGTGCATGCACATCTTCCGCCGGCTTGAAACGGCTTTCGAACTGAGTTCTCATGGTATTCCAGTCGATGATGGCACCAGCCGGAAGATGATAGAACGATCGGCCAATGACATTGTCTGTGCGTCTCGGCGAGCAGTCTTGCGAGGCGTCTTCATGTTCAACCCCCAAGACTCCACACGCAACTATGAAGGCTGCAATATGCTCATCAGGGTGCACTTTGCCGTCGCCTCTGAATTTGGGGAAGTTCTTTCTGTTACCTCTAGGTAACTCATGCAAAGGCTGAGTGAGGGCGAGGGGCCCGACACGTTGACCCCATGGAACTTGTGCCATTCTTCTTGGAAATACGGTTACGAGGAAGCGTAACACCGCAAGAGATTAAAGCTTGTAGATTAGGACTAGCGAGGCTCACGAAGGACTTCTTTCTCGAGCAGGTGGAGTGCTCGTTGAGCGAGTTCTTCTATTTGAAGGAAAGGAAAACCTGTTGCTCAAAAGCTGAAAGCGAGAATCTTCGATACGAGGGCCCTTCTCCCTCGAGTGAAGCGCGAGTCGCGAGATCAAAGAATGATCGAAAAAAATAAATAAATCTTTGGAATGCGATTTTCCCAGTAGTGCCAAAAGCTGTTGGTTTTCAAATAAGACTTTTTAGAAGAGCAACGGTCGGGGGACAAGAAGTCCCTCCTCTTTAATGGGAGAGGTTCCCTTATTGAGACACGAACTTATTTACAAATATACAGAGGGTCATTTTATGGTTGAACTTGGATACCACGAAAATGTTTTCCACAAAGATCATCGATTCTGAAGCGGTGAGGAAAGAGTGCGAAGATAAGCGGAGAATAGCAAGCGTTTGGAATTATAGATAACAGAATAATTCTTTACGAGTGCGAAGTTGCGGGAATTTGAAACAAGATTATTTGCATTAAGCTGAATAAGATCAAAGACACAAAGTTCTTGGCGACCTTTTTCAAATTCATTAATCAAAGACACAAAGTTCTTTCTTGGTAAATGCAAGATCAACTTGTATTTGCAAAAGCAATCAGCAAGACTAACGAATTAGGTACAAAATAATCTTCACAATACTAAAGGAAAACACGAGCTACAAAGATTCGGATAGAGAATGAAAAGAAAAGCCCTTTTGTATTGATATGTTCAAGATCTATTTACAATTTCGAGAGTATGCCAAGTTCTTCCTCCTTCAAAAATGGCGTGGAAAGGCCATTATATAGCTTACGAGTCGGTTACGACTTGTAACCGTTTCTTTTAAATAAAGAATAGTTGAGTATTGCGGTTGCAATACCTTAACTAATTACAACGAATACGAAAAGAAAGGAAAGAAGAGGGAAGGAAGGAGAGGGGGCCAGGGTGGCCGGCTCTTGGGGGGGCCCTCTTGCTTTAGAAATCGGCTGCTGAACTTCTTCATGGCTCCAGTATATCTCTGCCCACGAGGGACTGATGTGTTAGTTGCAGACTGAGTCCAAAATCCCAGGCATTTCTCCATCTCTTTATCAAACTCGACGTGAGTATGATAGTCTTTGTTTGCTTCTTCGATGGCAGACTGGAGAGAACAAATTTCCTTTATCTTGTCTTTAGAGATGGAGTCTTCCTTGAAAAGATTATCTTTGACAAAAGCTCTGAACTGAGCTTTGATTTCTTGCAAGGACGAGGGAATGCCAGAGTTCTCATCCTGAAGATGACAATGCATATCTTTGAAAGCGGCATTTCTTAGCGTCTTGAAAGCTTCTCCCTTTTGCCAGCTATTCTTCATTTCTCCTACAGCTTCTTCTAGGACTCTGATTTTCCACTCTACACTGTAGACCCAGGATTTTGATAGATTATCTTCGGCATCATCGAAAATCTTATTCGCCAGCAAGATGTTCTCATCTGTCTGTCCCATGAGGCGAAGGTCTCAATGATCTGGCCCCCCCAAAGTTTAAGCTCCTTATTCATAACCTCAATGGTAGAGGATAGTTTATGTTGCAACTTGTCTACCTTTCCATGTAGCTTAAAAGCTTCGTCGATGAAGTTTAGCCCGGCAACAAGCATGTCATCCACCATGGCTTCGGTAGCTCTACCATAGACAGAATACTTGTGCATCTCTTTAATTTCTTGCACTTCATCTTGGCTTAGAATTACAGGAGGGTAGAGCGATCGAGGGTGGGGTCTAAAACTTTGTCCTTAGACAAGAGTGACTTGATAAAACTAGTGAGAACTTGGGCTTGTTCTTCCATTTGTTGATAAATCTGCTGCCCTTTCTCCACCCTTCCATGACTCTGGTATTGTTTCTGGAGGTTATGAATCTCACCTTCGAGAGTAGACTCTCCCATAGGGATCCTTGAGAGTTCAAGTCGGATGTCGGCAACTCGATTCCGATTTGTCTCTGTGGGCTTAGCGATCTCCGGGAATTGCTGACCTCGAGCATCAGACACAATCACGGAAGTAGTTACGGCTTTCTTGGCACGAGAAGGAGTGGTGCCCAGCAAGGTGCTTCTGACATCAAAATTTGGTCCCAAGCTTTGAAAGGAGGATTTTCTCTTCCTTTTATCAACCAGAGGTTGCACCCAAGCAAAAGAGGAAGAAGAATCTGCAGGAGAGGCAAGGGGACCAAGAGATAGGGAGCTCATGATACTCAAGTGCAATGCGGTGTTCTTTGACTCAGTGAGATGCGGGCGAGAACTTTGGAGGTAATGGCGGCGAAAGAATCGATAGTACACAGAAGTTCGGTGCTCTGGACTTCTTTATCTTTATCTGCTGGATTTTCAGGAACACTTGTAGGAATTGGCACCTCACTTGTCTTCACTTTCAGAAGCGATGATGTTCTGGCCCCATAAACAACTCTGCTGTTTTTCTTGGAGGGTCATCCTCTGCGGGCTCCTTCTTTACCTCTTTGAGTTTCTTCTTGTATACTTGGGTAGATGGAGAAGGAGTAGATCCTACTGAAGTCCACAGCTATTGAGGCGGGAGGGGTTTTCACTTGGTGTCCCAGGACTGCTGGGAATTGATGCTTCCCTTATGGGTGTCGAATCATCTTTGGAGCTGGATTCTCACAGTGCCTCTTGAATTCTCGGATCTTCTTCTTGAACCGGACCTAGTTACGATCAAGGCCCAGGGCAATAATCTCGGCCAGATCATCTCTTTCTTTTGTTCCAATCCGGGTCCTCCCGGAAAGGTGTGCTTAATCACATTTTCGTATTCATACGAATATAGCTCAAATTGTCATCACGGAGACCTTGGGGAACTTGAGTGCAGTGAGTTCTTGGATCAATGCGGGAGAACACGCCACAATGCCTTCTTAAGCAAATCATCTGCACGGTCGGCCCGGTAGTCTTACGTATGCTACGCCTGTGATGATAGACTATCTTGATGTTCCTTTGATGAACTTCTTCAAGTCAAAAGCAGGTTCTTGGCTTGAAGAAATGAAACGATGATAGGGACGAGGGCTCTGTCTACGTTACGAGCATCGGGGCCGTTTTACATGTGTAGTTTCCCGGAGAGATGGGAAAATGTAAGCGAGAAATCTTCTTGTCTCTGCAAGTTACGTGCAACTTGTCCGATTGCTGCATATCTCGATCAAGGCCATTTTGTCGTTGCGAGAACATGGGAAGCCGCGAGAGGAGTGTTCTCATGGCAATGGCTTTGATATAAGAGAATTTCTGGCCCAATGAAATAGGCTCCATATTGTGATATCAGGTTCATAGCTTCGTCTGAAAACCTCCTGGCGGTGTCACCTTGAGCAATCGACCATGTACATGGTGAAGGCATCATTGACCCTTACGAAATTCCGATTCTTTGGTCTCTAGGGTGAGCTGCGGGCAATAGGCGTACCTTGGATCGTCTTTGTGCGCATCGATGTAGGAAAAGCCAAACCATTGCCGTGATGCTGCTTTAGGGTATACATCGAATCTGAAGTCATGAAGAACTTCTTTGTTTGTTGCACATTGGATAATTGCTCGGCCAAATTCATGCTTATGATTTCTGCCCAATTGATGTTTTGCGTTCCCTCGCACACCATGCTGATGAGCGGGCACATCCAGAAATGAAACTCATTGGTTGAGGGCAAACCCATAACCCGAGCCAGCAGGATTATAAAATCTGACAATTCTTCATTGAAATCCGCCCGGAAGAGGGTTTTGGTCGGACGAGAAGCTCCTTTCCTAGGGTTCTTCAACCAAGACCTCGCCACTCGAGCTTTATATTTATCACTGTCTTGGTCGAACATGGCCTGTGCTTGATCACGAGAGACGACTATGGCATTGTCCATCTCCGGAATCCTCAGAGCAGCTCCAATGGCGGCAGCGTCTAGCTTGGCAATGAGTTCCCCATGTACATTTGTCAATTCGCTCGAGTCGGGGTCGAAGTGAGCTCCGCGTGAAAGTACCGTATCGGCCTGCTTGCCTTTGAGATAGGGAAACCTCCGGCGAAAGCCAAACCGCTATCATTAATCATCTGTGCCATCGGCGTAGGGTTTGCATCTGTCATTCTTGACCAAAAGTCGCCGAAGTCGAGATGACGGGCTTCACTGTCTCCGATATTGCTAACGGCAGACTCGAGTGGAGAAATTTGCTCCTGTCCCTGAAACTTGATCTTCATATTGATAGATTCGGAGCTGCGACCCAGACTCTGGAAGGAATTTGCAAAGGGAACTAGGTTGCAAGGGTTTGAGCAAATGATAGCAAGAAAGCAATGTGAAAAATGCGAAGGTGGTATGCTTGGTTATATAGCCGTTTGAGGAGCGGAATGAATTTAATGCGCATTGAATACACCACCACCAATTTGAAAGAGCGTCATATTCGGAATGAGCGGGAAAAGCTAAGTATGAACATACTTGGTACGCTTGGAACAGGTGAGACGCGAATGCGCGAAACACGCGGCTCGGGCGAAATGGAGAGAGAATGCACAAAAGCTTTTGGAACAATTGGGATGAAAATGCGCGAGTCGCGGTTCGAGCATTTCGGCGAAATGGAGCAATGAGGCCCATTTGGACTTGGGGACTTTTGGAGCAGAAAAATTCCGAGTCTGCGACTAGGAAGTTTCGAAAATGGGAAAGCTCGCACAAAAGTTGTGGGACGAAAATGCGAAATCTGCGATTAGGAAGTTTCGGTAGAAAATGGGAAAGCTTCGCACAAAAGTTTTGGGACACTTGGGACAAAAAGTTCCGACGGGCGAGAATGGGGCGATTTTAGGGGATTTCGGCGATCGGGAACAACTTGCACTTTCGTACTTGGGGCGAGTGGGACAGAAAAGTCGACAGGACCCGAAATACTTACAAAATGACCCAAAACTTAGATTCTTTCGACTTCACAACACAGGTATCTCGGAAAAAGCACTTAGACTCAAAATTTTCAAAATTTGTCCTTGTTAGAGGGAATTTTGAGTAGACAACAAAGGAGGATATGAATTTTTTGCAACTCACTAGGTCCATATCTTGTTTGATTCCATGAAAATGGATCAAACTTGCATGATTTCTAAGACACACTCGGGAATGGTTCTAAGAATCAAAGAACAATCATGATTTTTCTTGCATTTTACATACAAAAATTCTTTTTCATAGAAAACCATTTCACGCACACTTCATCAAGAAGGTATCATCCATGATAAACTATTATTATGCATAGAGTGGATGAGGAATATCAATTTTGCATGCTCAAAACACAGTCCTTCTTGACTATTCTGAGATGAAAGTTTTGGTCCTTTAAGGCTAGTTAGATGAGAACCTGTTTCACACAAGGTTTTTAGCTTAGGAATATTGCATTGAGATTCTTTAAACTATTCAAACTCATTTTAGACTCCCACACTACACATGCAACTCTATTCTCTCACACACATAAGGACTAGATTTTGGATTGATTACTCTTTAGGCTGTAGGGAGAAAAATTGATAAGGATCACATTAAATATACTGAGGAGCTTGTCTAAAAATATTTATTAACACCAATAAAATCCTATAAAAGCTTCCACAAATAAGAGTTTCATCTGCAACTAAGCCATTCATGACTAAAAAGACAAATTTCTTCAAAATAGGGGCAAAATAGTCTTTGTAGATGTTGACTGGACTATGCCACCAATGCACAAAACACTATAAGTGGTCTTGTGCAACCCTGAATGATAAAATTTATATTTCCATGAGGTTTGAAGACCAAAAACTCCATTTTTGTCCATAACTTCAGGTTATAGGGTTTGGGGAGGGTTTGGAGTGGTGCCACTCTTAAGGATTGTCCATAAAATATAGGACACCATTTAAACTCATTACAACTATGGAAATATAATAAATCCAATCTATAATTATGGTGAAATACTTAGGACACCATGTAACCTTTTCACGTGCCAACCATGGTGATTTCTCTTACCTTGGTGGGAAATGACCATTTTCATAACTCAAGTAGGACTAAAAATTCATTTTATTACTTTACCTTCAACCTATAGACCTAAAAAAATTGGTCCACACCTTAAAAATGACCACCTCCATGATCTCCAATGGTTTTGTTTCCATACACCACCACTACACTATTCATTATTTCCCCATCTCATTTTTATATGCATATTAGACATGTTTGGAAGACTGAGCTATATATGACCTCCTTCATGCTTCTTGTACCTAAAAACTATCCTGTTGTACCTTATATATTGCTTATAAAATACCATTATGTACTCCACCAACTTGGACTACCCACGATTTGACTGTATTGCACCATACATAGAGACCTGCTTAGGAATATGGCTTTGAACTAAACCTAATTGAGCTACTTTTCATCAAAAGTCATCAATTATGTCCCGTATTCACTATATAAACCTATTTACACATATGATACACTCCACTAGAACATGTGAGACATAATTTAGGTTCATACCAAGTACCTATAAGATTGTACATGTACCAAGACCTTGTGTATACAACAAGAGTCTTGAAGATACCTCGAAACATACACCACAAGAGGACTTTAAAAACACCAAACACACAATTTAAGGTCAAAGAGTGACACTACTAATCAACCTTCATGGCCCTAATTGATCTTAAATTCACTTAGAATCCTTTGTCATTAATTCCATACGACATAAATGGCAACACCAATGCAAATAGGGTTTCTGATACACTTTATCATAATTTATACTCAAACCTCAAAACAATGTCATCATAACACTTGTAAAATCACTTATCTCAGAAAATCATTTGCACATAAGAAATTTCTTATGAAATAAGCTTCAAAAATGCTTACAATACATGATCTACCTTGAAAAATGTGTCCTCCAAGTCCTTTTATAATTCTCCTTTTTGAAAAATCAATTACACTTGATTTTTTTCTCAAGTTTTAATTAAATTTTATATTTTAAACATTATGCTCACATCAAAATATAACTTCATTTTTAAAATACGAAGAACTCAAATAAATTTTTAAATAAATGATGAATTTAAAACATGAGGAATGAGAAAAAGAAAGGGAAGGGGCCCACTTAATCATTAAAACACACTAAATAAAATATATCACATAACCATAAGCATTCGATATCATTAAACCATATAATACTCTATCATATCCATGTCATCATCAAAGTATTATCCAAATATAAGCTTTACATTGAATATCAACCAATATAAAAGTATCTAATCAAACACATGGAGTCATATTGTCAACAATCATCAAATTATTAAAACTCCATGTCTAAACTAGAAAAATCAGAATCTCATAACCTAAAAATGGAACTAATCATCCTTAGTAAGATCTAACACTAGTACCCTGTCTCGATCAATAACTTCATGTACTCATACGGACCTACCAAAAGAGTAGTGTGAGTTATGACTTTAGAATCCTCTTTCACTTCTAGCTTTACCCTCTTTAGTGCCCTAGTCACCACGATAACAAGCGAAGGGGACCTAGCATTCGTAGGGAAGGGATGAGAATCATGAGAAAGAGATGTTTTGTTTCATCGAGAAACACATGTAGATCAACAGATTGGGTACATTGCATTGTGTAAGGAGTAAATGTGAAGGGGCGAGTGTCTAAATAGTTAGAAGATGAGGGTTTATGCTCAACATGTGTCTTTGTCAATACTATCATGAATTGGGGTATTTTGTATGATGTGAGAAGGATGAATGTGGGAGTATGACTCAAATAATTTCAACACTTCATAGAGGCATGGCTCATTGGCATCAAAGTGAACTAAAACTCGTGTTGGGAAACTTCTAATAAAATGTATTCTACCTCAAAGCATACTATGTCCTTTTCAGCCACCCCTAGGTGAGCCTCTTTGTAATTAAGAATGTCCTTGGAAATTATTATGCCCCCAAGAGTGATGTGAACTAGATCCTCTTGAGGCACCCCATCCATCCCAACTAGAGATTTCTGCAATAACTAAAGAATCATAAAATTACTATGCAAACTCATGGATATAATTCCCAAAGTCCATATAATCCATCAGATGAAGGTAGGCTAAATTATCCAATTCTTATTTAAACAACAGTGAAAATGATACCTAGGTTATCCATAAATCAAATGATGACATATTTTGACTATGGAATACTCCAAGTTTAACAAAACAAAAATATTTATAAATGCGGGAAAAACATATTTTAATTTAAACTTCATTACATCACTTCCCATGCCATCTTTGCTTCCATTAATCATTAAAACACTTACACATTTTACTCACCCAGTTTGAGCTTGAAGAACAAAGCATATAGTCAAAAATGACGATTTTGAATACCTTAACATGTAAGAATTTTTACCATTTTGATAATACAAACCCAACTCCAATATAATTTTTTAAAACATCATGTAGTAAAAATTTAAAACCTTTAAAATTCCATAAATAAGACTGCATTATTTACAAATGGCTTTAGAAGAATGATAAAAAATTATGTAGACACATCTTACATTCTAAAATAGAACCTTGCATATGAATACTAGAACCATTTTGAATGGTGCTTCAGAGAAAAGAAAACGTCGAACACTACTTTAACCATATCTTAATAGAGGTATTCAAAGTGGCATTTGAAACTATAAAAATACACAAATGAAACAATCTCAAGCTTGAAGTCCCCGAATAATAAAAATATCAACAAAGGTGACCAATCAGAAAAACCAAACTATGCCCACAGACCATTTGTTTAAGTAAATTCACTCAAAAACCTCCATTAAGAAAACACCCAACTCAAAATAGAGAACTCGAAGGCTACAAGTTTTTTTATTTATGTTAAATTTCCGTGCATGCCCATAATAGATTGAATATTCTAAGCAATGACACAAGTTTCATATCCCTCTAAAACAAAACAGAGCTTGAATTTGTATTTTTCTCAAACAAAAAAAATTAGAGCTCACAACAACTTCCTTACATCATATTCAAATGGCTTCCTCACAACCCCAAAAAAAAATTAATATTTACCAAAAATGCACTCGGCGCACTTTGATATTCAAATTAACTAAACATTTCTCATATGGGTTAATAAAAGCAGAAATGAAAACATGAGTTCAACATTTCCACGCTCGATGAAACTACCAACGATTTCAATCAAAATAGACCCATGAATTCACAGAATGAAATGGCACATGCATATCTTGAAAAATAACTAAATTTAGGTACACTCTCACCATTAATTTGTTGAAAAAACCCACCAAATAGTCACCACGATCAAAGTTGCTTTCGATAGAACTTACAAAGCCGAGAAAAGAAATAAAAGCGAGTATAAAAAAATCCCCAAAGCTTGAAATTTGCATAATTAAAGCAATTGGTGATGGGAGTTAATGAAAGCATGAATTTATTTATTTCCATTAGTATAAGTGTTTGAAACAATAGTTATGGTAACCACAATATAACCAACACGACCCCATGTAATATGCCAAAAAACATTATCCTAACTCAAAGTGATGGCTCCTAACACACAAGGTGATTAACCAAAAAATTACTCCCATTTTAACCAATCACTCACATACACGTGTATACCAACCTTAAAATGAATGTAAAGTGATATAATCTAAATTAACACAAAATATCAACAAGTACCCATGCAAAATGATATTTTGGTTTACTCTAGTACAATGGATTTCGTTAAGTGGAAATCTAAAATGAGGCCATATGCGAAAATAATAATTTCAAAACTCAACAATAATCTCAATATGCCACTTTGAAAAAAATATTTCCAAAATGGAAAGAATACGTATGCACGCCACTCGAGCTTAAAAACATAAAATCGATAGTGTGAAAGCGAAGCTTAATTCATGTTGGAAGTAATGCATATAACTTGATGAAAAAACACCTCATTTATCCTTTCAGAAAACCAACAACCAACTAATAGAGTATACGAATGCACAAAACCACTTTAGATGTTATAAAAATTTAATAATGTATTAAAAATGTTAAGTGGTTCCCACCTGAATTATTATGAAGACATGCGGGAAAATTTGCGAGATGGAGACAAAAGGGGTTTTGATGATATTTTAAAAAAGGAGTACGTAAATTTTTTTTCAATAACTTTGGTGACCATTCTACTGACTTCTTATAAAGGAGTTAGATTGCATCAAAGATGACAAAATTAAAGCTCAAGAGTGCAACACATGTAAGTGGTTTCTTGATTCAATCTGCATGGACCCTATAAATAACTTAAATCGAGATGGGATGGATGTTTGGTTGAATGTGTATGAAGAAGGGATGTAAGGAGATTGGGAAGTGAGGATGGATAAGATCAATTAAAAGTGCAACCTTCATTGTTTTGAAAATCAAGTACAAATCCTTACATTAAGTATATCAGTGTAATATTTATTTATGAAATCAGATAAAATCATTTTATAAATCATCCTTGATTGAAAGCTTAAAAGAATCTTACCATTTGAGCAACTTGATAGACACCTTCCACCAATCTGGGACATTTGTAGAGATAAAACATGTTGGTGAGTTTCATGATCATAATAACTCGTCAGAAAAACCAAAACACAAGCAAAAAACAAAGAAAAGACAAACAATATGTACATAATATGCAAAGTGCATGAAATTCAATTGTAGTAATATTTTAGGTGTTGACCATTAAGCGTAAAATGTAACCACTCATTGTCAACTTATCTCAAGTGGAATGCATTATTTCCCAACAATGAATCAATTTGATAAGGACCAAACCAAAGGGAGTCAAATTTATGAAAAATTTACGGATTTTCCTAGCCTTATCCCTACATAAAACGAGTTCTCCAACTTGAAAATTCTTGATTGTGATTTAATATAAATTGAATTAAATATTAATTTCAGATTAATTAATGTAGTGTATGATATATAAGTGATAAAATATAGTAAATGGACAAGTAAAAATCAAGCAATAATATGAAACCCTAAGCAGAGAGAGAGGGTGACTTAGCTGATTTCACATAATATGAAGATGATTTGGGTAGGTGAATAGCTGGAACAAACTGGAAGAAACATCGTCAAGGATCACTATAGGTTTTGAGACTCAGAAATGTGTAGGAAAGGAGCATCCATAGGAGGATGGGATCACTTGGGCGCTAGTGAATGATTTGGGTGTTAGTTTCCAGTCAGATGTTTATGTTCTATGCTTTTTTATGCAAGAGGATCTTCGCTTTCGATCTCTGTTTGTCACTTTGGATTTGTTCCAATGTCACTTTTCACACTTGTAACCTAAAAAATATATACCTAGCTGCACATACCCATAAACAACATAAAACCTAATAAATAAGATGTAGAATGTGGAGTCAGACTGACCCCCGTGGACACCTAAAAAAGTGAACTTAGTACTAAACGATGCACTACATTTCAGAATCCATGTAGTTTTGTGTGAATGTGTGTGTAATGATTCCATTGTGTAAGTTACACAATGATAGTAGGCTAGATCTAGAATATAGAAAATGTATAGAATGTGTGAGATCGAATAGAATAGACTTCCCCTCCTACATTATGTATGTAGAGTGATGCTACCATTTTCCTTTATATGGATATGCTATATGGATGCATTGTAATGATTTACGTGCCTTTGGATGCAAGATTAGGTGATAATAGATAATGCTAGTGCTTGGCCCTTATTTGAGAGCTATAACTATGTATATATATGATTCCATTATTTGAATTTCGTAATTGAAAACTAGAAGGCCCACCCAAAAGTGTAAAAGATGCCCAAGAAGTAAAAGAGACCCAAAAGAGAAAAGAGAGGGTCATGAGTCACGCAGGAGGGACATGAGCACCTAGGTGCTAGTGTCATAACTAGGTGCTAGTCTCCGAGGCCATAAAAGATAAATCAATCAAATACCAGCATGGTTGTAGGGTGTGTAAGATCAATAAAAGTATAAGAGACAAAAAAAGGCCCAAAAGACAATCGAAATTACTACATTTTCTTTACAATCATGTATATATTAGTATACTCTAGGACCTAGAAATGTACCCAAGTGCATAGATTTTGTGTCTACATTTTCCCCACTTTATGATTGTTGAGTGAATACTCGATAGCATAAAGTAGATAGAAGATGCATACCTTATGATCATGTAGAGAAGAGTATATTTGATATCATGTTGAGTGGATAAGTGAAGTGTGAAGTGATCACAATGTGAAGCGTGGAGACTAGGAAAGGGAAGTAGACCCTAGGGGTGAAGTGTATGCATAGTAGCATATTATTAGAACTTGTGCTTGTTGATGTGAGTTGCTTCTTATTTGCATATTTAAGATAGACCTACAAAAGAAGAGAAAAAGAGTAGTCAAAGTTCCGTATATTGGAAAATCAGAGTAATATGTGTATAAGTATGTAAAAGTGTAAAAGTGTGTAAAAGGAAAGTGTGCACCTGATATGTACAAGAGTATGAGATAGAAATTGTCCTATTTTCTTGGAGTTTCTAGATTTGAATGTCGATGGTGAGGTTTTGGGTGATCTCATGCCAAGAGAATTTTTTTGGGCAATCTCACATAAAGAGCAGTTTTTTGGGTGATCTCACGCAAAGAGAAGAGTGTTGGGGAGAGATGTCTAGCTTTTCTCTCCTTCCATGACACTTCTTAATAAGCACCATTGTAGATGGTACATCCTAATTTATTCCTTTTGTTATGATTGTAAGCGATATTATTCTGATTCTATAATTGGAGGTAAGTGTCTGATCTTTGGAGAATTGATCTAAAAGGGAAAGTTCTAAACTACATTAAAATTGCGAGAAATTGATTTTTTCCCCCATGACATTAGCGCCAGAGGGAGGACATAAGCACCCGCCACTATTGTTCAAGATTGGGCACTAATGCATGCTATGTATTTTGGGCCCAAGTATGATTATGGACCAATTTGTAACCTGTGTTCCGTGCTTTATGCAGATATTGTACTATGTTGTGTTATCTATGTAGCTTTGAGATCTTTATAGGGCTGATTTTTCACCCAATAGATGCCCCCTCATTTTGGGTGCATACACGACATTGTAGGAGAAATGTAGTCAAAGGAGAGGACCCGATGATAATATGCATATATGAAGTGGATATTTTTATGGGGTAGGGGATGTGCATGGTATAAACCAAGGCACATGCAAACAAAGTAGGCTAGTAACAAGAGTTAGTAAAAATGAGCTAGCATGCGACAAAAGACAACATAACAAGAACTAGGAAGACAAGATGGACCACAAAAAGTGGGTTTCATACATGGGACATCGCTCACAATTTCACAAGATAATCAGGGCCAAAGTGTACAAAAGCATATAATGATCAAACAAGACATAGGGCATAGCACAAAAAATAGAAAATAATAGAACAAGTAAGTGACGATAATAGCCATGGTTGTCTTGATCTTTCTAAGTCAAATGCTACACACTAAAACACCCATTATCATGTTGAAAGATAAATAGTATGTCAAAGCATGTATGGATCAGTGAAAAGTAGAGTAGTAGTGTCGAGAGGTAGTAAATATTATAACAATATAACTTTGTAATGTGTGAAGTATGAGAACAACAAAGGTAGATGCCCCCAGGAGCCTTGGTGGGACTAGTAAAGAAGTGTTGTGCATCATCATGCATCATGTATGAATCTGTGAAAGCTATTGGATTCACCTTAAGATACCAAGTGAATGCACATGTGTATACAAAAACAAATAATGACATACTAATAATCTAGCTAACATAGTAAGCAAAGTGCAACATGTAAGTAGTATAGGATAACAAGAGAAAATGCAAGTTATACAAATGTGGTGCAAGTGTAATGGTGTGATATGAAAGGTGTGAATATGATAGGAAAAAATTTTCCCCATAACATATGTGTATGAGATGAGGTTCATTTATAAATGCCCCCATAACAGTCAAGAATGAACTATAGAAAAAGAGTGTGTCATTGGGAAATGAATGTGCTATGTGTACGAGTAAATGCTAGGAAAGATGTATCATGAATCATTAAGTGTGAAGCATAGATAACGTGAGGTTCATTTAATAATTTTACCATCAATAATTGAGTATGAACCATGGATTTAGAGTGTGTCACTGGAAACGGTGATAAATGTTTGAGATTAGACAAAGGTGTAAGAGTGTTAAGAAAGATTAGACATAAAGTGCGGAGCATGAAGTGAAGTATTAGACACCGGTTATCTAATGATAGTGAAGGATGAGCCCCCACCCAATATCCGAGGAGATAAAGGTATGTGACCATGATTTGAAATTAGTGGTGCAGGGGGAGTAACTATGTGCATGTGAATGAGACCGATGTGGAGAAGGAGGCAGAGAACATCCACGATCTTGGGCTTCCCGAATAGTAGACTTAGGCCAAGTGGGGTGGACTAATGGACCGACGAGGATAAAAAATTTGTGATGTAGGATGTGTGCGAATAGGAGAGCTAGGTGCAAAAGTAGCTTTAGACTTGAGAGGTGTAGGAGGCCTAGATGCCATGAATGGTGCAAAGATATCAACAAGAGTGGGATGAGGTAATGGTGTATGTGGTGGAATACCTTTGATGATGATAAATTGTCTTTTATAGATGTATTAAGACATAAGTGATGCATGGAAGGGATGGCTTGGGTACAAGCGGAGTGAAGGAATACCTAAGAGCATGTCACATGATACAATTTAAAAGTAAACAAGAATGGTGTAAAGATAGTAAGAGACTCAAATATGATGGGAAGAATGAAATGACCATAATAATTAGGGATTGGAAATGTGATTAGAGAGGTGGGACATTTGATAGCAAGAAGAATTTCCATGGAGCATGCATTGGTAAGTGCCAATGGATAGACCATAGTATTGTTGACTTGGTATAAGTACCGATAGAAGCATTGATATGCAATGAATTAGAAGAAAATGTAGCATGATAAACATGATCGGCGAATGTGATGACTACGAAGGTACGTCTGTAGTAGAAACAATAAAGTCAAGAGGCCCTAAGTAAGGAGGAGGCATAACACAATATGTATGGTTTACAGAAGAGTCAGTAGCTTGCTTGTCATGTTTGGGCAATGGGTCATTAAATATTTTGAGATTTTGATTATCATTGACCGAGCTTTACAAGTAGATGACTTGGAAGGTTAATTTCATTATTATCAATAAGATCTTGAATTAGATGTTTAAGCTTAAATTAGCGATCGAGGAATGCCCAATGCATTGGTGGTAGTCACAACGTGCATTTTCATCATAGTTGTGGCCATGGGGGCGAGAAGGATCAAGATTGAGTGGTGGAGGAAGAGTAATAAGATTACTTTCATTAAGCTGCAGTAAAAGGAGCTGAGATGCATAAGGTAGTTTAGTCAAAATACACATCACGGAGTTGTAATTGAAGTTTGTCGGATGTAGTCACAAAATCACGCATTTTAGACGTTTATCTATCTCGATTTTATGCTACTTTTTAGAAGGTTCTTGAGTGAAGAATGTACTAACTAACCCCATATTTTATCCATCTTATTTTATTTTATTTTTCATTACTTGACCTCTTGCACCCAAATTACCAATTTATTTATGTCATTTCCCATCATTTTAGCCTCGATTGGGGTGCAGTGGGTGCCTTGTCCCTTTGACACTTTCCTACCACTTTTTTGGGCTCTTTCTAGCCATTTGGCATCTTTAGCTTTCTTGTGGTTGGACTTTTTGGGGTTAATTATGAAATTATATAAAGATAACCCTATAAATATAAAGTTATGAGACAATAATGAGGGACCTAAAATCACTTACTACTATCACTCCATCTAGAGTTGCATCCATCTATTGCACTGAAGATCGCTTGCATCCACATAGCTCCATCATCAAGGAACAAGGTTAGGATATTTTCATCATACTTCATAACGGGAGGGATTCTATTCTATTCCATGCACACATTCTACTACATTTTATACACATAGTTATTGCTTGCTACTTCACAAAGTGTGGTGATATAAGAGCAAGCTAGGGCATGCTCTCACACACACTTGCACATAGAAATACACCGGGTTTGAGATTTAGTACATCACTTAGTCAGTAAGTCCACCATTGTGGCAGCTGAGGTCAGTCCGAACCCTTCATATGCATTATTTTTTTTAGGGTTTGATGCTTGTTTTGGGGTCTTGCAGGTATTTCATTCATCTTAGAGTATTGGTGACATTTATCACAGAATAGTGAAGTTGATGTGACACACAACGAGGGTTTTAGACCACCTTTAGACCTTGAAAAACTATTTTGAGTTTTTCACATACCAAAGTGCACACAAATTGTAGACCAGGATCACCCGCAGTGCCCAGTCCTCCTTCAAGTGCTCCATTCCAGAGAAATAGTCCAGATCCACTCTTTTCGGTACTTTTGCATAGTCGTTCTTGCTCCTGGTTTTTCTATTCACCTCTGCGACACTTGTAGATCAAGGATTTCGCGCTTGTTACTGTCGAGTTAATGCACCAAACTAAACACAAAACCTTGAAAAACTCCAATGAAATCGATACGATGGACAAGATCCGAAGATGTAGACGGATAAGGAGGTTGATGTAGATAAGATGGGCGCACACGAGCAATTCGCACAATAGATCCGTGTATCCTTGCACCGTGCTTGACGAGAAAAAGACCACGTTAAAGATATTTAGGTGGATGCCCGAGAAGCGGGTCCGGAAGTGATAAGCTTCCTCGGCGGATGTCGATCCACATTTTCAATTAAGAAAAGAAGCATGCATGATAAAAGATGTAAGTAAAAAGCTAGATTTTCGATTGCAAGTAATAAGACAAATCTAAGCATGGCAGATGTAAAGTACAAAACGAGGAAGTATGAAATAATGCCGGATTTGTGTTACAACGTATCCTTTACCTAAGTTGCAGAAAATCGGCGTCGGGAATGGGTAGAATCGGCGTCGAATGGGAAGAATCGGCGCCATTGGGTAGAATCAGCGTTGATCGGGTAGAATCGGCGTCGATCGATAAGATCGGCGTCGATTGAGGCAATCGATCAATCGAGAGGCGTGTGATAAGATTCGGGGTGGAAGGTGAACGTGGTGCATTGGATGTGCTGAAGTTGGCGAGGCAGAATAGAGTCACCGGATGATAGATGGTTGTGTGTGATGCTGATGTGACAGACGAGTAACGGGTGCTCCTCTCGGGGATTGATTCGGATAGGATCTACCCTAATTTGATACAATTGATGCTAAGAAGATCTCTCTTTCTCACAACCCGTATCTCTCTCGCCTCTCATTCGTGCGTAAGTGCTTCCTTTTTTAAATCTGTTTGCTTTTTCGCTCGTTCGTGGTCTCTTTTTCGGTCCTAGAACTGAGTTAGGACTCGCTTTATAATCGGCGCCGCTCTAGAAAATCGGCGCCGACCATATGGGTCGGCGCCGATCGCGGAATAGACTCTGAGATGGCCAAAATAAGTGATTTCAAGAAAGATGAGAATTACCCCAAATACGGGAAATATCCCGCTTAGGGAAGAGGAAAAATAGATGTGATACTTAGATAGAATAAATTTGGGGTGGATAAGTGATTAAGATGCATGGGAAGAAGTGTAATCAAATATTTAATATTTAATCACTCATGGGTAAGATGTGATGGGGTGAATTAAATTTGGAATAAGTGATTAAATCACAAATTGGATAATATCCCAAGAGGGATAGTTGGTGACGTAAAACGTGCCCCGGGTTACCTAAGCAAGTAAATGAATGAGAGGGACACTAAATTGAGTAACCAATTTTAAGTGTCTACATTTTGCCCCTTTTTGTCGAATAACTTGCGATAAGCAAGGTTGTGAGACAAAAACAGAGGAAAAAGAGTGATGATGTGATCCCACTCAAACTAGGGATGGGATGGATGATAGAATGTGACGATCCCAAGTTTGAAAAAGGTAGATGAAAATGCGAGGATGCCCGGTCGGATGCTTGGAGTAGATCGATCATTGATGACGAAAAAAATAAATAAAAGGCAAAGAACCTAAGGAACTCACATTGGTAGGGAAAACTAGCCGGTCTCCTCATGAGGCACGACGTTAGTGCTACGAGACCCATGAGTGTAAGAAGAAGCGCCTAACTTCATGGAAATAGTCGGCATCTAAAGAGAGACACATTGGGTAGGGACAACTAGACTTTGCGGTGCAGCGAGATGACGTTAGTGCCTGCAACCCGTTTAATGAGGGAAGATTAAGTGTAGACACTTAAAATTGGTTACTCAATTTAGTGTCCCTCTCATTCATTTACTTGCTTAGGTAACCTGGGGCACGTTTTACGTCACCAACTATCCCCTTGGGATATTATCCAATTTGTGATTTAATCACTTATTCCAAATTTAATTCACCCCATCACATCTTACCCATGAATGATTAAATATTAAATATTTAATTACGCTTCTTCCCATGAATCTTAATCACTTATCCACCCCAAATTTATTCTATCTATGTATCACATCTATTTTTTCCTCTTCCTAAGCGGGATATTTCCCGTATTCGGATAAATCTTATCTTTCTTGAAATCGCTCATTTTGGCCATCTCGGAGTCTATTCGCGATCGGCGCCGACTCCATATGGTCGGCGCCGATTTTCTAGGAGCGGCGCCGATTATAAAAGCGAGTCAACTCATTTCTAGGGACTGAAAAGAGACCGAAAAAGAGACCACTGAACGAGCGAAAAGCGAAGATTTAAAAAAAGGAAGCACTTACGCACGAACAGAGAGTGAGAGAGATACGAGTTGAGAGATCTTTTTAGCATCAATTGTATCAAATTAAGGCAGATCTGTCTAAATCAATACTGAGAGGAGCACCATTACTCTGTCTCTATCACATCAACAGCATCGCACACCACCATCTATCATCTCGGTGACTCTGCTCAGCGTCTCGCCAATCTCGCCACATCCAACAGGTACATTCACCTTCCATTCCCGAATCTTATCGCATGGGGCTTCCTCCGATTGATCGATCGCTCCGATCGATGCCGATCTTATCGGCCAACGCCGATTCTACTCCCATCGACGCCCGATTCTACCCGGCAGCGCCGATTCTACCGATCCGACGCCGATTTCCACTGCAGTAGGTAAAGGATACAGTAACACAAATCCGCATTATTTCATACTTCCACCTCGTTTTCTGTACTTTCTGTCTGTTTTAGATTCTGTCTTATTACTGCAATCAGAAAATCTAGCTTTTTACTTACATCTTTTATCATGCATGCTTCTTTTCTTAATTGAAAACGTGGACTGACATCCGCCGAGGAAGCTTATCGCTTCCCGGACCCGCTTCTCGGGCAGTCCACCTAAATATCTTTTAACGTGGTCTTTTTCTGTCAAGCATCGGTGTTTTGCAGGATACACGGATCTATTGTGCGAATTGCTCGTGTGCGCCCGTCTTATCTACATCGGCTGCCTCATCCGGCTACATCTTCATCAGGTATCAATTTCATTGGAGTTTTTCAGGGTTTTTGTGTTTAGTTTGGTGCATTAACTCGACAGTAACAAGCGCTAAATGGCGATCTTGATCTACGATGCAGCTTACGCCGGTGGGACCCAACCAAAGTCCCTTATTGGTAAGTTCATTTCTTTCCTAGTTTTGAACTTTGTTCCTTTTCTTCACTGATTTCTATCAGTCCTATTTGAGCATTTCTTTTCATCATTTCAATCTTGCTTTTTTAGGCGAAATCGTTATCTTCGAAATTTTTCTAGTTCCTTAAAAATAGAAATTTCTGTTTCACCGTTATCTGGATATATCTTTCTGGGTTTTCTTTGGTGTTTGCTTAACCTCTTCTTGCGGAGCACTTTGCTTGTTCGTGGGATTGTTCGAGGGGAAGAGCTCAACAACGCGCTTTTTGAAGTCCACACACCTTGGAGAGCTAAATCTACAGGTATTCCTCTTTTACGGTGTTTTCTCCTTTTTAGGATTTCTTTGTTGGTTGCCTATCACATCCAAACACTTCAATTTTTGGTGCTTAAAAAGAACTTAATCGCATTTGGGAAAGAATCTGTTTGACTTGTCTTCATCGAAATCAAACACTTCGTTTTTAAGTGCTTAAAAAGAACTTTTCCTTTGTCATCATGTACATGTTTTCCATCTAGTTTTAATTAGGTCGAAAATTGATCAAAATCGGTAGTGACACTATTTGATTTTTATTTTTCACCCTTGCACACAAAGCCAAAATCACTAGGTATAAAGCATTTAAACAAATTTCCTTCCCCGCCTCGCCTTTACTTGGAAGTGATATCCAAGAGGAAGAGCCTACGCGGTACTTGTGGCCGCGCTATAAATTCACGGAAGATTTTGGTATATATTGGCAAAGCACCCGACTCCCTTTATCGCAGTGGTGTGTGAAGTGCGGGGGTAGGCCCCTATATCAAGCCACGTACCGAGTCTTTTCTTGAAGTGACTTCGACTCCTCACTAAACATTACCCAAACCATCCTTAGTTTGGCTATCTGAGTAGTTCCTGTTCTAAAAAGCCTTCCCTAACATTTTCTTTTCTTAAAAGCATCAAAATTTAAAGGAGATAATCACTTGCGCTGCTTGAATTGTCTGTGCATTAGTTAGGTCAATCTTCTTTTCTGCGTGTTTATGGCAGGTTATCACTAGGTCACAATATAGAAGAATGGCTCAACTGGTTCCTTCTTCCTCCGAGATCACCACTAGTGTGGAGGTTTCGGCACTCCCCCAATCTTCCTCGGGACCGCTGTTAGTTGGTTCCCCATCCTGGTCATATAATCCTTTCTATCAAGCCAAGGCAATCCCATCACGTCCAGACTCCCCTAGCCCTTCGAAATATCATCCGGCTCGGAGTATGTTCCCCATGGGATCCTGAATTCCAGGCATTCCTCGACCGCAATCCGATAGCCCTCATGGACTACCTAGTACACAAGTCTATTCAAATATCTGATCAAGGACCACCAATCCAACAAGTGTACGATTATCCTCGTGGATCATCCCAAGCCTTTGTAGAGCAGTTTGCATCGTCTCTCTTGCCTCGAAGCCACGGAGAGAAGGGCGAGGCCCCTATGCCTCCCTTTTCTCTTCCACCTACCATATCGACTAGTTCTCAAATAGTCTTACCTATTCCTAACACCGCAGTTGCCTCAAATATTCCACAACCTACTTCTGAGAGGTCTTCTGCCCTGGCTATAATGAATGCGTCTGCACACCCGCATATTGCTGTTAATTCATCTATGCCCTCCATCGTGTCCCAAGGTCAGTACCTCTTCATGAGCCAACCCCCTCCGAATAGCCGGTTGCTCCTACTTCTCGCCCTCTGGGGGTCTTTCTTCCAATATTCCAAGAATCGTGACCTTCGCCATCCTTTAACATCGGCACCCTTAATACCTAATCCGGCAAGAAGGCCCCTTTCGTGTCTTGTTCCCAACATGTCCAATCCAACCAACACCCATGTTCCTCAATCTGTCTCCCGATCCAATCAACAAACATAGGAGTCCACCAATCACAGTGCTCCACCCGTCATCCAACCTTCATTTTCTCAATCACTTATTATCTCACACCGCCTATACGCGAAGCCACCTCACAAAGAATACCCCACCCGTGTCACCTTAGGAACACCTGGTTATTCCTCTTGTCATCCTATCCATCAATAGATGAATCCTCCATCGACACCTCAACAACATCCACCACTTACTTCTTATGTGGGACATACCAATGTACCTCCTCCTCAATCTGACGTGGTTCAAATTCTCTTCAAGAAAATCGCAGACTTGGAAGCTCGCACAAAAGGGGCTCATCCTTCATACTCCGAGGGCTATCCTGCCTGTACTGAGAAGCGATCCGCACTGCCCCAGATACTATCTCAGAGTCATCTGCCCTATCTCTGTATAACCGACCGAGGGCCCTCTGCTGCTGCTCCCGGGGTGTGATCTCAATCGGGTCCCCAGTAATAGGTAATCTCAGGATCCTGAATATATCCTCATGGGTGATAGTCATCTCACCCGTCCTGAACCAAAAAGTGCACGTGTGGCTGTCCCACCGTCGCACTAGTGCCCGCAGGAGCTCCACATCTCGTGACACTCAAATACTATAATATTGGAAACCCCGACGACTCACGGCTAGCTCTAAATGCCGCCGATCAGCATCTGTCACATCAGGGAGAATAGTCTCCAATAACTCAGGAATGGCGTCCCTCATATGAAGAGCCTCTCGTGCCTGCATCCACGACATCAAAAACATAATTAGTCTCTTATTTCCCCAAATCACATCCTCCAAGACAGTAACCAAAAAAAAATTAAAAAATGAACATCTATCAATCGGCGCGATTTGGTAAAATCGGCGTGCTCATTTTAGTCGGCGCCGATTAATACCAATCTACGCCGATCTAACACCAATCGATGCCAATTACATCAATCGGCGCCGATCAAGTCAGACGGACATGAACCGGACCCTGGCCTCCCATGCAAAAAAAAATCAAACAAAAAAAATAAATTAAGAACAATGGGTTCAAGAATGACCACTTACCCTAGGTCGTGTCCTCCTGCGCTTCTGACCGCTCCCAGAAGCTTCCATGATGCTCAAATCAAAAATCTGGCTTTCTCTGAATCAATCGTCACGTTGAAAATAAATCATTTACGTTTTCCGTTCGCATATTTATATGTGCCTGGATTGGTCGGCGCCGATTTTTTGGGTCGACGCCGTTTGTTTTAGTCGTCGCCGATTAGTTTGGTCGCCGCCGATTTTCTATATCTGTTTGCCATAGTGTTGATGCTTGGCTTACTTATCTATCTGATCATTGTTGTGTGCTGAATTTTGTCTTTCGGCGCATCTTTTCGATATCATTGTCTATTTCGGCTTTGTTCCTTTACATGGGACACTCATACTTTTGGCACTTTTAGAGTTAAACGGTGCCCAGGCACTAACGTAAATGCCTTAAGCTTGCAGAACCGTCTAGTTATCCCTACCAATGTGTCTCTCTTTAGATGCTTGCGACTATTTTGCGAGTTCTCCTTACACTCATGGGTCTCGTAGGCATTAACGCTCGTCTCATGAGGAGACCGTCTAGTTTGCCCTACCAATGTGAGTTCCTTAGGTTCTTTTGCCTTTTATTTATTTTTATGCGTCATCAATGATCGATCTACCTGGCATCCAACCGGGCATCCTCGCATTTTTCATCTACCTTTTTCAAACTTGGGATCGTCTGTTCTATCATCCATCCCATCCCTAGTTTGAGGGGGATCACATCATCACTCTTTTTTCCCTCTGTTTTTGTCTCACAACCTTGCTTATCGCAAGTTATTCGACAAAAAGGGGCAAAATGTAGACACTTAAAATTGGTTACTCAATTTAGTGTCCCTCTCATTCATTTACTTGCTTAGGTAACCTGGGGCACGTTTTACGTCACCAACTATCCCCTTGGGATATTATCCAATTTGTGATTTAATCACTTATTCCAAATTTAATTCACCCCATCACATCTTACCCATGAATGATTAAATATTAAATATTTAATTACGCTTTCTTCCCATGCATCTTAATCACTTATCCACCCCAAATTTATTCTATCTATGTATCACATCTATTTTTTCCTCTTCCCTAAGCGGGATATTTCCGTATTCGGATAATTCTCATCTTTCTTGAAATCGCTCATTTTGGCCATCTCTGAATCTATTCCGCGATTGGCGCCGACCCATATGGTGGCGCCGATTTTCTAGGAGCGGCGCCGATTATAAAAGCGAGTCCAGAACTTCGGCCTTAGGGACCGAAAAAGAGATCGAAAAGAGACCACGAACGAGCGAAAAGCGAACAGAGGCGAAAAAAGGAAGCACTTACGCACGCAACAGAGCGAGAGAGATACGAGGTTGAGAGATCTTTTTAGCATCAATTGTATCAAATTAGGGCAGATCCTGTCTCGAATCAATCCCTGAGAGGAGCACCGTTACTCTGTCTCTGTCACATCAGCATCGCACACAACCATCTATCATCTGGTGACTCTGTTCCAGCGTCAGCCAACTTCGGCACATCCAGCAGACCACGTTCACCTTCCAATTCCCGAATCTTATCGCACAGTCTCTGATTGATCGATCTGCCTCCAATCGACGCTAATCTTATCGGTCCGACGCCGATTCTACTCTACCAACACCGATTTACCTACCGACGCCGATTCTACCTGGCCGACGCGCGATTTCCTCAGCTAGGTAAAGGATACAGGTAACACAAATCCGGCATTATTTCATAGTTCCCTGTTTTCTGTACTTTCTGTCTGCTGTTTAGATTCTGTCTTATTACTGCAATCAGAAAATCTAGCTTTTTACTTACATCTTTTATCATGCATGCTTCTTTTCTTAATTTAAAACGTGGATCGACATCCGCCGAGGAAGCTTATCGCTTCCCGACCCGCTTCTCAGGTACCCACCTAAATATCTTTTAACGTGGTCTTTTCTCGTCAAGCATCGGTGTTTCTGCGATACACGGATCTATCAGTGCGAATTGCTCGTGTGCGCCGTCTTATCTACATCGGCCGCCTCATCCGCTACATCTTCATCGTATCAATTTCATTGGAGTTTTTCGGGGTTTTTGTGTTTAGTTTGGTGCATTAACTTGACAAGTAAATGCGCGAAATCCTTGATCTATTAACGATTAGTTTGGTCGCCGCCGATTTTCTATATCTGTTTGCCATAGTGTTGATGCTTGGCTTACTTATCTATCTGATCATTGTTGTGTGCTGAATTTTGTCTTTCGGCGCATCTTTTCGATATCATTGTCTATTTCGGCTTTGTTCCCTTTGCGTGGGACACTCATTTTTTGCAGCTTAGAGTTAAACGGGTGCCTACAGTAGGCACTAACGCTGCGCTCGCTTGGACCGTCTAGTTGTCCCTACCAATGTGTCTCTCTTTAGATGCTGACTATTTTGCAGTTCTCCTTACACTCATGGGTCTGTAGGCACTAACGTCGTCTCATGAGGAGACCGGCTAGTTTTCCCTACCAATGTGAGTTCCTTAGGTTGCTGCCTTTTATTTATTTTTATGCGTCATCAATGATCAGATCTACTCCAGACATCCGACTGGGGCATCCTGCATTTTTCATCTACCTTTTTCAAACTTGGGATCGTCTGTTCTATCATCCATCCCATCCCTAGTTTGAGGGGGATCACATCATCACTCTTTTTTCCCTTTGTTTTTGTCTCACAACCTTGCTTATCGCAAGTTATTCGACAAAAAGGGGCAAAATGTAGACACTTAAAATTGGTTACTCAATTTAGTGTCCCTCTCATTCATTTACTTGCTTAGGTAACCTGGGGCACGTTTTACGTCACCAACTATCCCCTTGGGATATTATCCAATTTGTGATTTAATCACTTATTCCAAATTTAATTCACCCCATCACATCTTACCCATGAGTGATTAAATATTAAATATTTAATTACGCTTCTTCCCATGCATCTTAATCACTTATCCACCCCAAATTTATTCTATCTATGTATCACATCTATTTTTCCTCTTCCCTAAGCGGGATATTTCCCGTATTCGGGGTAATTCTCATCTTTCTTGAAATCACTCATTTTGGCCATCTCGGGAGTCTATTCCGCGATCGGCGCCGACCCATATGGTCGGCGCCGATTTTCTAGGAGCGGCGCCGATTATAAAAGCGAGTCCAGAACTCAGTTCTAGGGACCGAAAAGAGACCGAAAAAGAGACCACGAACGAGTGAAAAAGCGAATGCATTTAAAAAAAGGAAGCACTTACGCATTTAACAGAGCAAGAGAGATACAGGTTATGAGAAAGAGAGATATTTTTAGCATCAATTGTAGGGCGATCTCGTCCGAATCCAATCCCCGAGAGAGCACCGTTACTGCTCTCTGTCACATCATCAAAGATCGCACACCACCATCTATCATCTAGTGACTCTCTGTTCCAGTGTCTCGCCACCGGCGCACATCCAGAGACCACATTCACCTTCCAATTCCGAATCTTATCGCACGATCCATGATTGATCGATCCGCTTTAATCGACGCCCGATCTCACCTGGGCCGACGCCGATTCGTCTCAATCGATGCCGACCATATCAGTCGACGCCGATTCTACCCAGTCGACGCCGATTTCCCTGTAGACAGGTAAAAGGACACAGGTAACACAAATTCAACATTATTTCCTAGTTCCCTATTTTCTCAGATTTCGTCTCTTTGTTTAGATTCTGTCTTATTACTGCAATCAGAAAATCTAGCTTTTACTTACATCTTTTATCATGCATGCTTCTTTTCTTAATTGAAAACGTGGACTGACATCCGCCGAGGAAGCTTATCGCTTCCCGGACCCGCTTCTCGGGTAGTCCACCTAAATATCTTTTAACGTGGTCTTTTTCTGTCAAGCATCGGTGTTTTGCAGGATACACGGATCTATTGTGCGAATTGCTCGTGTGCGCCCGTCTTATCTACATCGGCTTCTTCATCCATCTACATCTTCGGATCTTAGCCATCAGGTATCGATTTTATTGGAGTTTTTTCAGGGTTTTTGTGTTTAGTTTGGTGCATTAACTTGGACAGGTAACAAGCGCGAAATTCTTGATCTACATTCTCGCACGCTTGGGGACTTGAACACAGGTATTCTACCCGTTCTCGGATCTCCGCTCGCTCACGCCAATGGATCACGCGCATTAAGAACAATGTAGACACTTAAAATTGGTTACTCAATTTAGTGTCCCTCTCATTCATTTACTTGCTTAGGTAACCTCGGGGCACGTTTTACGTCACCAACTATCCCCTTGGGATATTATCCAATTTGTGATTTAATCACTTATTCCAAATTTAATTCACCCCATCACATCTTACCCATGAGTGATTAAATATTAAATATTTAATTATGCTTCTTCCCATGCATCTTAATCACTTATCCACCCCAAATTTATTCTATCTATGTATCACATCTATTTTTCCTCTTCCCTAAATGCGGATATTTCCCGTATTCGGGTAATTCTCATCTTTCTTGAAATCACTCATTTTGGCCATCTCGAGTCTATTCCGCGATCGGTGCCGACCCATATGGTCGCGCGCCGATTTTCTAGAACGCGCCGATTATAAAAGTCGAGTCTCGGTTCTAGGGGACCGAAAAAGAGACCGAAAAGAGACCATGAACGAGCGAAAAAAGTGAATGCAGAGGCGAAAAAGGAAGCACTTACGCACGAGCAGAGAGCGAGAGAGATACAGGTTGTGAGAAAGAGAGATCTTTTAGCATCAATTGTATCAAATTAGGGCAGATCTGTCCGAATCAATCCCGAGAGGAGCACCGCAGTTTTCTGCCTCTATCACATCAAGTATTACATCGCACATAACCATCTATCATCCGTGACTCTGCTCAGCCGTAATCTGCTCGCCAACTTCAAACACATCCAATGTACCACATTCACCTTCCAATTCCCCCGATCTTATCACAGCTTCTCACCGATTGATCGATCTGCCTCCAATCGACGCCGATCTTATCGGTGACGCCTGATTACCCGATCGACGCCGATTACTGCGCCGGTCGACGCGCCGATTTCCTGCTTAGGTAAAGGATACAGTAACACAACTGCATTATTTCATAGTTCCTATTTTTTGTACTTTCTGTCTGGCCTGTTTAGATTCTCGTCTTATTACCGCAATCGTAAAATCTAGCTTTTACTTACATCTTTTATCATGCATGCTTCTTTTCTTAATTGAAAACGTGGATCGACATCCGCCGAGGAAGCTTATCGCTTCCCGACTCGCATCTCAGGCGATCCACCTAAATATCTTTTAACGTGGTCTTTTACTCAAGCATCGGTGTTTTGCAGATACACGGATCTATTGTGCGACCGCTCGTGTGCGCCCATCTTATCTACATGGCCTCTCATCCGCTACATCTTCATCGTATCAATTTCATTGAGTTTTTCGTGGTTTTTGTGTTTAGTTTGGTGCATTAACTTGACAGTAACAAGCGCGAAATCCTTGATCTACATTCTGCATGCTGACTTGGTGGGACCCAACCAAAGTCCCTTATTGGTAAGTTCATTTCTTTCCTAGTTTTGAACTTTGTTCCTTTTCTTCACCGATTTCTATCACCCTATTCGAGCATTTCTTTTCATCATTTCAATCTTGCTTTTTTAGGCGAAATCGTTATCTTCAAATTTTTCTAGTTCCTTAAAAATAGAGATTGCATTTCACCGTTATCCGGATATATCTTTCTCGGGTTTTCTTTGGTGTTTGCTTAACCTCTTTCTTGCGGAGCACTTTGCTTGTTCGTGGGATTGTTCGGGGGAAGAGCTCAACAACATGCTTTTTGAAGTCCACACACCTTAGAGAGCTAAATCTACGGTGTATTCCTCTTTACTTGTGTTTTCTCCTTTTTAGGATTTCTTTGTCGGTTGCCTATCACATCCAAACACTTCAATTTTTGGTGCTTAAAAAAGAAATTAATCGCATTTGGGAAAGAATCGCTTTGACTTGTCTTCATCGAAATCAAACACTTCGCTTTTAAGTGCTTAAAAAGAACTTTTCCTTTTTCATTGCTTTAATGCATGTTTCCATCTAGTTTTAATTAGGCTGGAAAATTGATCAAAATCATGTAGTGACACTATTTGATTTTTATTTTTCACCCTTGCACACAAAGCCAAAATCACTAGGTATAAAGTATTTAAAC